>JBBBDQ010001749.1:0-505000 GCA_037127315.1 Ascarosepion bandense | reverse complement strand
TAGGTTCAAACCTGCTGGAGAGCACATATTTTTCTTGATTATTCAGGCAAAAATAAATATACTGTTTAATAAATAAACAGAACATCTACTCAAATATGGGTGTCTACTAAAAAAAAAGATTCAAGTAATAATATATGTTGCACTAATAAATGTAAAATGCATTACTATCTATCTATATATATATATATATATATATATATATATATATATATATATATATATATGTATGTATATGCAGCTTTGTGGGTTTTTTGTATGCATAAATTTATTGCTTTTGGCATGTGAATTTGCATGCCTATATATTTAATTATATTTATATGTTTATGCATTGAAATATGACTGTGTTTGTCTTGAAATCTATATAACCCTTTCCTCTGTCCATCTAATCTGAATTCAGACAATGTATCTAATATATATAGCATCCATAGGCACTTACATTAGCATTGAATTTAACAGATATGTTGACAAGTTGCTAAAAACAACAGTTAAAAATGTGCGTGTGTGTATATATTTATATATGTGTGTGTGTGTGTGTGTGTGTGTGTGTGTGTGTGTCACTCTTATCCGTTTCATCTTTGAATAAATTTATAATACTCTAAACATGATGCTTAGTTAAATTTAGTATTTGTAATTTCTAATTCATAGTAATTTTTTGAAACAAATTTTAACTTTATACTGAAATGAAATTAATAGTCAATTACTCAGTAATACTGATTTCTATTTTAATCAAACACTAACATTAATGCAACAATAAATTTTTTTAAGGGTTTGTTGTCATGTTTTACAAATTAGCATTTATTTGTATTTTGATTGGTCATCACAGACTATATAACAATGTCTCCAATATTGAGTGGGGTTTGGTTAGTTTTGAACCTTTGAAAACTCTTCATCTCACAATCAACATCATCACTTGACAAGACACAAGAAGTGTTGAAACAAAATAGCTACTTTGTAGTGATGTTATAACATACTTATGTTATAAATTACAAATTATATATATATATATATATATATATATATATTGTTTAATTACTTAGTTTTTGGTCATAATAAAACTAGACCAATGCACATTTGTATTAAAAAGTGTTCAATACAATAATATTGTAGAACTTTTGAATATTTTCCATTTGTAAACGAGTTATTACGCAACCTAGGTTTCCACCATGAGTGGTGCCTTCAGGCGATTTTCAATAACTGATTTTACCATTTACTGTTTTTTTTTTTTAAGAATGCTCATGTAATGGTGCTTTTTTAAACGCTCACGTGGCAGAGAGTTTTTGAACATGCAATTTTTAAAGTTACAAGAAATCATAACGTTTTCATCCATGGTTGTATGATACAACCATGGATGAAAATATATATTTGGGTAGTAATCTTTCTTTGAAACATCTTTCATTAAATAAAGCTGGCAAGGAAGATTTAATTATGTGTGTGTGTGTGTGTGTGTGTGTGTGGGCATGCGCGTCACAATTAAGTAAAAAATTGCTTTTTATGTGACAATTTGGCACTGGTAAATGGAAAGAAAGGATTAATGAATAAAATGATGGACATACCGAGAGAAAGAATGAAGATTTCTCTTTTCAAAAAAAGCTTGATTCTCTAAAGCCAAGAGAATTACTTACAGAAAAGTGATGTTATCGCAAGAAGCCATGTGGCAATTTTTAGTCTGGCCGCTGATTAATGACCACTCACAAAGGACTGGTTATGAAAACACAAATAAATAGGATGGATAGGATTTGATCTGTAACCAAAACCTGACAATAGAGTTTCTTTGTGGTTGGAGAAATTAATGACACTGATAAGGTTGGGGGAAGGGCTGACTGGAGAACCATCTGGTAAATAACTGATTCTGTAAAAGGCTAGGATAGAAATTTTGCTTACGCAAAATTTGAAATGATAATTTTCTTAATTACTGGCCATAAGTTAAGCCATGCCAAGCAGTCAAGAACCAGATTGATCAAAGGGTAGTCAAAGTGGCAGAGAGGAGAAATACTGAGGAAGGGGGAAGTATTGCCCACACCTACTGAGAAGTATTGGTGTGAGATGCCAATAAGGTGGATCACTAACCATGGGAAGAAAGGATCACCCCATTTGGAAATGTAATTAATTTTCGGAAGCCAGACAACAAAATGGCTCTTGTTGGGAGATAGAGGAGTCACCGACTTCCCAACCATATCACGCCTCATGCCAATTTTCAATGTATGTCAATAAATGCAAAGAATCGAAGTTGCCAAGAGCATTGATTGCAGATGCTGAGACAACCGCACTGTCCGACATCGTGTGACTGCCTGCCTAAATAGAACCCCCGGCATAAGCCTTGTACCAGACTTAATCAAACCAGCCAAAGTGTCATCATGTTCAACTTAAGAAGCAGGATGGGTTGATAATTGCCTACATTAAAAATTGATAAATTCTAACATCAAAACTAACCAAGTATTGTACAAAAAAACGTATATTAAAGCATTTAATTATATTAAGTTATACTTTTGCTTGCACCTTCATTTTGCCTGAACCAATCCAATACAACGATTCCTGAGAATGATTCAATCTTTACCAGCTTTATGACCAAAACTAAACAACGTGGGATAGGGTAGAGTTTGAACTAAAGCAGTCATCTCATTGATCAGCTGCGGGAGTTGGACATTCAAATGACCGGCTGAGTGCAAGGCAACATTATATATTAAAAACAAAAATGCTAAGAATTTGCATGTTATTAAGATCCATATGAAAATACACATTTGTCCCACTTCTTTGACCAATGCTTTAATCACTAGAGTTGAATTTCTTTTGCATTCCATTTAATATTAATTTCTTTGGATTTCTTTTTATCTTTTGGATAACTTTATTCTGATAATTGAATTATTTATTATTGATCACTTGGCTATAAAAAAAAAATCTTAAGAATAAGTTTTTGTCACAGATTTCATCTTATTATAAATGCTACTAATTATTTAAAACTGATTAAAAACAGAATTGAAAAATATTTTCCTCTTTTGTCCTTTGGAATCTGGATGCAGTTCAAACATTGTAGATTTTTTTTTTTTTTTAATCATATCACCCCAAGCAAGGCGAAAACGCCACTGATGCGCAGGGGGCTACATAAGAGTGAAAAGATTGGAAAAGAGAAAAGCCGGAAACCACATCCTAAACAGGAAACAAGGGATGAGCCTCTTCAGATGTAGAAGTGGTGAGATGTCAGGTTTACAATATGGGTGTTTTTAAATTTTTTTTTTTTTTAAAGATATGTAGAAATCTTATTTATCACAATATTAGAAATTGCATTTGGTAAACAACAAATGTACACAGTCTATTTTTATATTAAATTTTCTATTAATTACTTTATAAAATATTATCAAAGTTATGATATGATGATTAAAATATAAACACTGAAATTACAAATAAGTATTGTTTAAAAATAAAATTATATAACATTAACCTATTATAAATGGTAATTTCCTATTCAGCTAAACAATTATAAAACCTGGTAATATTGTGAGGTACTTTTGGTGTGCTTTGGAGTATTGGTAATGATGCTTTGTCGCCAAAACCATGGCTCAGTCTAGACGTATTGGTTAGTGGCTACTTTTTGCAACAGTTTAAATATAAAATTGTGTGTCTTTAAAAATATTTAACCAAGTATAGGAAATAATTAAAGTAAATAAATTAAAAATTGATTATTTAAATGTAAAAAATCCTTATCAGTTTATTGATTTGACAACAGATTGAGATTTAATTTCTATGGGCAAAATAATTATAGGGACAAGTTAATTATTCTATAAGGAACAAGACATTGTTGAAGGATTTATTGTCAGAGTTTAATCAATAGGTGCATGATGTTAAGATTTCAAACCAGTTGTATATTCTGGAGAGAACAACAGACCAAATAGGATTCAACTTGATTCAATATTTAAAGATCAGATTTTTTGGCAAAGTTGAAAAGGTGTGTAAATGGATAGACTTGAAAAGAAAAAGTTGAAAGCCACACATAAAACATTTTTTTAAAAATACGTCTATATTAAAAAAGGAAAGATACTTACCAATTTTAAAGAATAACCAAGATAAAAAATTGTATGATGTTATATTTTATAACAGGCTACACAATTGCTATCAAATGGAAAATGATCCATACAAAAGATACGTGAAAAAAAAAAAAAAAAAAAAAAACTGTTCAAATTGATGAAGATAGATTACAATTTTTTTTATTTTTATTTCTAAACAAAATCAATATTAGCTATTCATGAAAATACAATCAGTAGATAGTAGGTACCCCAAAAAACTTTCTAAAAAAAAGAAAAAAGATAAAAAAAGCATCACATGATAAAAAAAGGCCACAAATTTCATAAAATAAAATTTTATTGTTAAATGTTTTAATGTTATTAAGAGAAAAGACATATTTTTTTGATAATTTTATTGAAATTTTGAATCCTTTCTAGCATGTTCAGAATTTTTGTTAAAAATCTTGATTTTTTTTTTGTGTGTCAGCACTGGGCCTAAGATTAGTATAATGTCTTTTTGGTGTTAAGAACACATTGTTTTTGAAATTCTTACAAAAATTCAAATAATTGTTAGATTTTAATTTTATATATATATATATATATATATATATATATATATATATATATTAACTTCTGTAAACTCCTCCATCCCACTTAATTAATCTTATAAAATTTTAAGAAATTAATTCTGCAGCCTCTTTATATTTATATTAGTTAACCCACTAGGGCCATTCGTATCATATTAGTGGGGGATCTGTTTATTACTTCATAACAATATAAAACTGATCCCCCACTTTATGCCCAGTAGAAGCCTTACCCCTCTAGGGCCATTCGTATCATATTAGTGGGGGATCTGTTTATTACTTCATAACAATATAAAACTGATCCCCCACTTTATGCCCAGTAGAAGCCTTAACCCTCTAGGGCCATTCGTATCATATTTGATACAGTATGAAAACAAGCCTTGAAAGAAATATTTTCCTGAAAATTTTTTTAAGAGAAATATTTTATAAATTTCAAATGAAAGCAGTACTGACTGCTCAGTCAATGAATACCAAATGTTTCCTTATAGGGAAATACCAAATGTTTCCTTATAGGGAAATACTGTATCAAATATGATACGAATGGCCCTAGAGGGTTAAATGCGGGAGTACTTGGAGAATTTAAATCATCAATTTGTTTTTGTCAAACAGAAACACCATTTACCAAAAATCTGCTCTGAATTGTAAAATAAAAAATGCAATAAAACAGTGGCATTATTTAGTTAGAAAAGTTTTTGATTGCTTTTATAAATAGAATTTATTAAGACACTATCAAGAAAAACATTTTTTTGATGAATAATGAATTTTTACAAGAATTTTCATTTTTGAAAAATTTTAATTAGAAAAATTTATTAAGTTTTAACCTTTTTAAAATTCTGCATTAATTTCAGCATTTTAGAGTATATTATTAGTAAATGAAAACTATATTTACTAATCTTAAATGGAAAAGCTTAATACAAATCAAACATCAATATTTTCAAAAGAATTTTGAATTATTTTTATTGTGTATAAACACATTAATTTTTGTAGCTACAATTAACCATATACAACAATATCAGAAAATAAGAGTGATGACTACAGTAAATTTAAAGTCAATATTTCTAAAATTTAATAAAACATTAAGAAAATATTCTCTGTAATCTAAATTTTTAAGATTACTGATTACTTAAAAATTATATAAAAAAGACACTCATGTAATTTTTTTAAATTACTTTTTACAGATAAATTCTCCGTAGATCAACATTAGATCTGTCATCAGGCTGTCAACGTGTCAAAACTGCTACTATCGGGTTAAAAAATGCATTTCTGCAATATTTTAAACTTAGAGTAAATAATACTTGTTTTAAATAGGATTAATTATACATTTAATCAGCTAATATTTCTCAAATAAAGTTTCAGAAAAGTATATTTTATTTTTCAAAGATTTTTAATAAAGATAATTACATTGTGATAAGAGATGACTAAATAATGGTATGAATCAGTTATTTTAGCAGCAAAGAAAAAAAATATTCCAGTCAATTTAATTAGTTTTAAATTTGTTTTTAAAATACAGCAAAGTATTTTTGTCATTGGAAATATTGAATATATATATATTAGCTAGTATCATTGAATATATATATATTAGCTAGTATCATTGAATATATATATATTAGCTAGTATCACTTAAAAAAAAAAACTTTTTTTAGGTACTTGCTAGATAGAAGCTTCAGTACTTTTTTCCTTAACCAATCAAGTAAGATTTTTTCAAAATTGGCTAATACAGATATAAAGAAAGTATTTAAGAACAAAAAAGACAGTAAATGATTTCTGCAAGAAGTAAATAAATATACAATTTACCTTTTTTTTCCATCTTAACTAAGAAGCAAATTACAATCACGAAGAGTATACAACATAAAGAGCACATCTTCAAAGTCAATATTTGATTAACAATTGAAAAAGTATAACTAATCTTCTTATCCTTAAATCATTACAGAATAAAATGGTCAGAAATTAAATTATGGATATAAATTTATAGAAAGAAAATTAAAAATAAAAGAAGAAAGTAAATAATGAAAGTGGATCAATAAGTTTGGAACTGGAAATTGATTATAAGTTGAATTCTGATCTGAAATTTTTATTGTATAATATTTAATCTATTTGATTAATATCCAACAATAAGTTTATTAACGAGGGAGAAGATTTTATAGAAAAATAAATAAATGCTGTATAAAATGCTTTTTTCATTATTTATTAATGAGGGAGAAGATTTTATAGAAAAATAAATAAATGCTGTATAAAATGCTTTTTTCATTATTTATTAACGAGGGAGAAGATTTTATAGAAAAATAAATAAATGCTGTATAAAATGCTTTTTTCATTATTTATTAACGAGGGAGAAGATTTTATAGAAAAATAAATAATTGCTGTATAAAATGCTTTTTTCATTATTTATTAACGAGGGAGAAGATTTTATAGAAAAATAAATAAATGCTGTATAAAATGCTTTTTTCATTATTTATTAACAAGGGAGAAGATTTTATAGAAAAATAAATAAATGCTGTATAAAATGCTTTTTTCATTATTTATTAACAAGGGAGAAGATTTTATAGAAAAATAAATAAATGCTGTATAAAATGCTTTTTTCATTATTAGGCTACAAACTTATTGATATACCTACATACATGATTAATGAATAAATTGGGTTAAGTGTAATGGATAAAGGGGATAAAACGGATAAAAGTGGATTAAGTGTAAAAAGTGGATTATTTCTAGTCAAAAACAGAGAAAGATACAAACAGGAAAAGGACATTTCTGAACAAACTTTCTGAAACTAAAGAACACAAGATCTTTTGAAAAACTTTATTTTTTCATATGTCAGTCTTTAAAAGTTTTCAAATGAAAACTTTCACAAAATATCTGCTAAGTCTACATCTTGAAGCACTTAATCTGATTTGTCTATCATTTCAGTTTGTTCATTAATGGGTAGCAAAGATTTGGAAAAAAAGCAAAGGAAAATTGTTAAATTAAATTCATAAAAAATATTCTGGACATTTATTTTTGAAAGACAGAGACATAAGAAATTTTTGTGACTAAACTTAAACAAAAATAAAATTGGGAGTAATAGAGTTAAGAATATATATATATATATATATATATATATATATATATATTAAGAATATATATATATATATATGCACAGACATGGTGTGATGCATGAATTGTCTAAATTACGCAAAAATGAAAATAACATTGACATCTCATTTTAATATATATTTACCAAAATTAGACAAAAATTTCTTGTAAAGAGTAAAAAAATAATAAAATCACCATTGACTTCAACCACAGCCTCCAGATGACTTCAGAATCTCCTGCAACTCTTCTGGATGATCTCCTTGTTTAAGGTGGTGATTTGCTTTCAGTTCATCTTTAGTGTTACAAGAAGTTTTGTTAGTCACTTGCTCAACTGTGCTCCACACATAATAATCGGGGGGTGGGGGGTTGCAATCTGGGTTGTTAGGTGGCCAGATGTAAGGGGTGCTGCGGTTGCAGAAATTGTCAGATAGCCATGACTGGGTTCTCCTACAGAGTCATGTTGCAAAACATAGGGTCTTCCAGTAGCCACTCTCTTGACCCAAGATAGCACTACCTCCTCAAGGCACTGGATTGAATGGAGGCATAACATTGCCATCACCAATGACCACTCCAAACACCTTTGTAATCACTATTAGACTCATCTAACTCTTTCCAAATCCTCTGCACTGTCCTCAGACTGACATCCAAACACTCTGTAATGTTTTTATTGGAACTTCCGGCATGAATAGTATAGTATGACATTTCAAAATTTCTGGCAGAGTGAATTGTGTCATGGGATTCTTTTTCTCACAAATGGTGCCCAACTGATCCTAATATAGTGTGCAGTCAACAAAATAAAAAAAAAACGTGTATGCAAGAAATTAAAAATATAAAATAGCGACAATTTAGTAATCGCACACTGCGTATGTACGTAAAAATTCTGACTCAACCAAAAGATATCTGTAAAAAGACTAAATGAATAAAAACAAAAAGAAAAATTAGTTGATATGTTTCGTCTCCTGATTGACTTTATCAAAGCAAATGATTTTTTTTATAAAGTTCATCAGAGGTTGAAATGCATTGGCTAAAATAAATTGTTCTTTTGTTTATATATACACTACCGGCCATAATTATTAGGCCACCCCAGTATCTTAAAAAATTATGTATTTCATACTATTTTTTAATATTTATTGCCAAGTGAATAATTGTAAATGAAAACAGAATGGTTCTTTTGTTAATACTGCACAATAACATGTGCATCAAATGAATTTAAAAATATTTAATAATTACCTATATTACAGTTTCATCAATGAAAGAATGAAAAAAATTTAGGGTGATTCGGACGAGTTCATCTTTGTTTCCTTGCCTTGTAAAATTTTGCAAGTAATAATAACAAAAGAACCATTCTATTTTCATTTAAAATTATCCACTAAAAATAGTATGAAATACGTCATTTCTTTTAAAAAACTGGGGTGGCTTAATAATTATGGCAGGTAGTGTGTGTGTATATATATATATATATATCTCTTACAACCCATGTGCGATGCATAAATTGTCCTTGTTTTATATTTTTAATTTCACTCAATATTTTTGATTTTTTTAACTGAACATTACAGTAGGGTCAGTTGGGCACTGAAAAAACAAGAGAAAACCATGACACAATTATCTTCACCAAAAATTTGGAAACAGCATGCATTACCACTTGGCATTTGTGCTGGAAGCTCCAATATAAACATTTCAGGGTGTTTTCAGGGCATCAATCTTAGAATAGTGCAGGGTATTCAGAAAGAGTTGGTGGAGTCTAATGGTGATTACGAAGATACAGCAGCACAGAAAACTCACTGATCATTCTGATAAGAAAAGGAACTCCTGAATTTGTTGTTGAGAGCCTCAGACACAACACAGTGGACTTTGAGGAAATGGTACTGCCCTGGGTCAATAGGGTGGCTGCTAGAAGACCCTACATCTTGCAACAGGACTCTGCACCATGCCACACAAGCAAGAGAACTCAGTCATGGCTGTCAGACAATAGTTGTAACCACATCACTCCTTACATCTGGCCATCTAATTCATCAGACTGCAACCCCCTTGAGTAAGTGTGGGGTGAGACCAAAAAACTCCTTGTAAAACCAAAAAGGAACTGAAGGCAAAGATTGTAGCATCATTTACCAACTTAAACAAGAAAACATTCTAGAAGAGTTGCAGGACATTCTGAAGTTGTCTGGAAGCCGTGATTGAAGACAATGATGATTTTATTGAACTTTTTTCTTTAGTATTTCATATTTTTGCGTAATTTTGATAAATATGTTTGTGAAAATGAGAAGTTAGTACTATTCTCATTTTTGCTTAATTTAGATGACAATTCATCCATCAAACTATATATACATATATATATTAGGACCTTGAATAAGTTCTCGCTGTTTCCCAACAGATAGTGTTCCCAGAATTGCGTTCATATAGTTTCAGATAGTAACACACCTATAAGAAAACATATCGAATTCTGTGCCAAAGAAAGTGTATTTGTGGGGAATTTTACTGCATTAGTTTATTCAAAAGAAATCTGCAGCTGAAGCACACAGCATTCTTGTTGAGACTTATGGTGACCATGTTCTATCAAAAACAACATGCAGAGATTGGTTTAGATGCTTCAAAAAATGATTTTGATGTTGAAGATAAAGTACATTCTGGCACACTGAAAAAATTTGAAGACAAAGACTCATCTCAGGCTCAAGCTAAACTTGCAGCATCATTAGGAGTTTATCACGCAACAGTTTCAAAATTTTTGGAAGCATTAGGAATGATTCCAAAGAAAGGTACCATATGAGTTGAAGCCAAGAGAAGTAGAATGGCATCTTTTCACATGTGAACGGCTACTTTAATAGCAGAAAAGAATAGGTACTTTGCACTGTATTGTGACTGGTGATAAATAGTGGATACACTACAATAACTCTAAGTGTACAAGGGAGTAAGCACAGCCATGCATCAACATTGGCAGCAAAGCCAAATATCTATGGTTTGAAGCTTTTGAATTTGGTGGAATCAGCTGGGTATAGTTTATTACAAGCTGCTCAAACTAACTAAAACCATCATAGGAGATCACTATCAACTACAATTGATGTGTTTGAGCTGAGCATTGAAGAAAGAAATGGCCGCTATACGAGCAGAGACACAATAAAGTGATTTTGCAACATGACAAAACCAGGCCACATGTTGCAAAATGGTGAAAACCTATTTGGAAACTTTTAAATAGGAAGTCCTACCCTCACCCGACATCACTTTTTCTGATCGATGGCACATGGCCTGGCTGAGCAGCACTTTCAGTATGAAAATGCCAAAAAATGGGTTGACTCATGGTTAAAAGATGTTTCTTTTTTTACGTGAAATTCAAATGCTGCCAGAAAGATGGGAAAAAGTAGTGGTTAGCGATGGACAATACTTTCAGTGACATGTTTTTTACTAATTGTTGTAAACAAAATATAACTTTTCCTGAACAAAGTCCTAATATATATATATATATATGAAAATTGAGGGAAAAAAAAATTGCAACATGATGAAGATGTGTTTTAACTTAATATGACAGCATTAAAATAAATGATTGCATGTTCAGGTTTCTCTAATTAAAGGTATGTGTCAACAGTATTCAGATGCCATATTAATACAGTTTATCTGAGTAGAGACCTGTACTCTTGCATTTTTACACAATGGTGAATATTATGAAGTCATAGGTTATTTTATGCTTCTTGCATTTATTGATATAATATAACAAGAGTTGTGGTTGAATTAACTAAACAACTCAGGCATATTATATATATATATATATATATATATATATATATATATATATATATATATATATATATAAATTCAATGGAGACAGATCTAATGATTTTGCTGGCCAGGGAATTCACTGAACATATTAAGTAGAGCATGTAAATTATCACAGCCACCATATTGGGGGGGGGGGGGCACTATCCTGTTGGAACAGCTAATCAGTTTCATGTTATTAGAATGGTAGCAGAATGGACTAAACTCTGTTCTGGACATAACACACTACTCAATAAATCACGGGCCTAATAAAACAACAACTTTTAGGCAGAATTCAACTTTATTCATTAACATAGTCTCCTTTTAGGGTGATACACTGATTTCAATGCTTCTCTAACAATTCGTTGCCTTTTTTGAAGAATGATTTGTCTTTGGCCTTGAAAATACGCCTCAGTTTCCAATAGCATGTCTTCACTGGAGCCAAATCTCTTTCCCTAGAGCATACTTTTGAAGTCTGCAAACAGCAAGATCTGGAGAATATGGTGGATGCAGAAGCAATTCAAAGTGCAATTAACGTAGTTTTGCTATTGATGTGATCAACTTGTGACACGGTGCGTTGTCATGGTGAAAGATCACTTTTTACTTCTTCATTTGTGGCCGTTTTTTTTGTGATTTGTTCTGTCAAATGCATCAATAATGCTATATAATATTTGCTATTGATGGTTCTGCCTTTCTCAAGGTAATCAACAAGAAAAAACCTTGCGCATCTCAAAATACGGAGGCCAAAACCTTGCCTTCTGATGTTTGTGTCGTTGGTCGCTTTGGATGGCTTTCACCTGCTGCTGTCCACTCAGCTGACTGCTGATTTGAGTGAAATGGTAGATCATGTTTCATCTATTATCACATATTTAGGAAAAAATCTTTGTTGCATTGAAACAGTTGCAAACAATGCTCGGAATCATTGACACATTGTTTTTGATCAGCTGTGAGCAAATGGCAAGTGTCTATATTATGTGGTTATCCAGAAGCTGTTCTATTGGTATAAGAGTGTTCATTTGACTACTTTTCCCAACATGAAAATACTACATATATCCAATATGTAGTATTTCAGAAATTAAAAATTAGCCTATCAAAGGTCCACAAATGATTCTAATTGAATAAAAGAATGTAGCACAACACTTGTTTACATTGGACCTTTTCACCACACTGAATCTTATTGCAGTATCAGTTACAGTCTAAATCTCATGTGCAAACAGTGTACAGATATGTGTGTTACTATATTACAAGATGGTTGAAAGCTGAATAAATTATTACAATGCATATACCAGATCAAAAATTGACATTATCTCTCAAGGTGTTGCAATTTTATTTTCCACCAGTATCTAATTTTTTCTGAAAAAGAATAAGCAGGAAGAATTGAAAGAGGAAGTTTGTGTTGCCTTATGGGAAAACAATCTGCCTGTCTTGAGAATGTGCATTTGAAATCCTAGCTTTGCCCAGGGTTCAAATACTAATAATCGCTGATGCAGGTAGGAAATATGCTATTTCAGCCACCACATCAAGCCTTATGATGCAGACAGACATAATGCAAGTAAATAGACACTTATTTTATACAATTACTTAATTTACTATAAAACAACAAAAGAAATGTTATTTCACAATGCCTCATGCTCCAGGAGCAAGGATATTGTTAAATATTTAAAAGATGCATAATGCTGCTTAGTTTCAAAGTGGGATAAGCCAGCATCAAATTGTATCAAAGCTGGAAATTTTCAACTTTTAATAATGAAAACAAAAACAAAAATTGAACTTGGCTATTAAAAGTATGTTTTGTTTTTCTTTTAGTAGATAAAATTGTAGGAAAGAAAACACTATGCTTCTTTCAAGGCAGAAGACATAGCTGGATGGATGCATCCAAGTATCACAAAAGTTATTGTCTGTTTCTGAAATCAGTCAACATTCAGTAGAGAAAGTAATGGACAGACACTTGAAGTTTAGGACAAAGTCATAATTACAAATGAGTCCTGGTTAATTTTACTGTGTGGTTAACAGTTTGGGACATTAGCCACTCAAAAATTCTTGGTCAGGAGGCATTTGATAATATCAATGTCTTGATATAAATCCTATTGAACATATAGGAGCCATTTTGGATTGTCTCAAGAATCAATAACTCCTGCAAGAGATTTGTTTCATGTTTTAAATGCAGCCTTACCAGATTTTATACAAGAGAAAATTTGATAAGTAAAAAGTCTACAAACTCTCCATTATAGAAAGTTCATATTTAAATATCTGTAATCAAATTACAGAATTTATGATCCTTATGTTCCAAAATAGAACTGTCTATTTACTTTTATTGCGTGTGTGTGTGTGTGTATATATATATATATATATATATATATATATATCTATATCTCAAACACAATTATTTTAAACAATTAGTATTGATGAATGTTAGTTTAAGAATTTAACTCTTTATAAAATGTTATACTTACATTAAAAATTTTTTTTTAAAAGTACCCACCCAGGTCATTCAATATGTTCCATTAAATTATCAAACAATTCCAGCTACGGCATTTACATTATTAGTCTTTTGGTATAAAAGTGGTGTGCCAAAACTTCTGAACATCTTTTCACAGCTAAGACAAAAAGTCAGAAATAAAAGTATCCTCATCATCATCATGTAAAAGTATCATCATCATTTGTATTTCAAGATAAAAAAAATCTCTTCAAAATGCATCACTGATGTGTCATAATGAATAACATTTGTGATAAAGCTAATTGGATAAAATTATAATTGCATTCTATAAAAGCAAATGGTAATTGTGTTTAATTTTAAAGAATGTTTACAACAAATATAACAAATTAGATTTTCAATAGGTGCTGTTATTGGCAGATATTGAAAATATTTACTGCACACATTGAACCATGCTAATAGCTTGGTTGTGAAATTTAGTATTCCTTGATTTTCTGTGAATTAATTTTGATAAAACTTTTTCCAGCTGGTTTGCACAATATGGCAACACCATTGTTAGGTTTTTATTATTCTGTGTAATGCCCTTCATTTTTATATTTCAAATTCAACCAATTTTTGGTGAACCATGCTAATAGCCTCTCTTCTATCTAAGAACAATGAGATGTGGAAAAAGACTCAATGATTAAGAAAAGTCTGTCATCATCAAGGAACATGCTAAAGGCACCCCTCATAATGTCATTGTGGAGAAATTAAGTCTTCATGGTAAGATGATTCCTGGGGGCCATCCACCAAGGATGAAATGATCCAATTGTGAAATCTCCAAGACTGTAACAGCTACAGATTTAAAGAATGTTAGATGCAAGTTAAGAAACCTAGACAAACAAGCAAAGCCATTTTCATATCTGCCTGACTTCCTCACGTAGAGAACCACCAGAAACATATCCTTGGGACATTGGCTTCCATTAAACTGCCTTCAAAGAAATTTGAGGATTCAATGAGCTCATAACATTAGACAGGAGTTGTGTCCTGTTTGCTGACAAGACTAGGGCAACCCTTGATGGATCTAATGGCTGGGCAAATGGAGGTGTCTGTTGTGAAGATGAGCATCATCAACAGAGTAAAAAAGTCATTGGGAACAGACTTGTTGGCTTAGTTAGGGTGCCTGAAGGGGTTAAAGTGACTGTAGCCACTTACTGCAATCTCCTGAATGAGGTCTTGGATCCCTGGCTAGATAACATACCCCTGTCACTTCTAAAGACTCTAGTATTCATGCATGACAATGTACCCTCCCACTCTGCCAGGGCCACCCAAGGATTTTTAGGCTCTTACAGCACACAAGGTGAAAGATTGATCTCTGGATCTCAACCCTATTGAAAATCTTTGGTCCATCATCAAACAAGATGTTTATGCCAATGGCCATCAACTTATTTTGAAGAATATTCAGTATCTTATGAGCAGTCATCAAAACTGCAGCAGAAGCAGTCTAACTTGATGCTATAAAAAAAATTGACAGATTCCATAACTAAAAGGGTTTTTGAAGTTATCTGTCAAAATAGTGCTGATGTGGGCAAATAATTCATTATGTCAATAAATCTTATAATACTGTTATGGTTTTTGGTTAAATATATGCTCAAGTTATGCTTAATATGTATTAATATTCTTCATTTCCTAAAAGAAAATCTAGATGAGTTATTTTCATTTAAATGCTATTAGTATTTGTCTATTTCTGACATGAGGTAGTATTTACACTATTTACATTATTCAGACTATTGTCCTCATCTTTGTTGCCATTTGTATGACGTAAAAATACTAGAGAAAAACATTAACATAAAAAATTGCAATATGAACTTTGGTAAAAAAAAAAAAAAGGTGACTGAACATTAGGTTTATAAGTCCCAGAAATTCAGTTGTTCTTGTCCTTAAGAACACATAACCCAGTGGATAGAGATATTGGTTAAATCTAGTGACTTGACCTAAAAAGTTGTGAGTTCAATACCAGGTTACAGCAATGGTGATCAAATAACTTAGTTCAGTTAGAGGGAGATAACTCATGACTACCAAAAGAGGCTTCACACAAGGAATAAGAATGATATACCCCAGTGATCGTAATAAAGGGTTTGGTTTGAAATTTCTAGCACCTGAAGAAGGCCGGAGTATACAACAGCTGAAACATTGTACAAATGGCAACAAAGATGAGGACAATAGTCTAAATAATATAAATAGTGTAATATATGCTATTAGTTCATCCAAAAACTCAAATCTGAAATAAAAAGGACGTTACATAGAATAATGAAAACCTAACAATGATGTTGTCATATGGTGTTGCACAAACCAGCTGGGAAATTTTTTTTTATCAAAACCAATTTACAGAAAAATGGAGAAATCCTAAATTTCACTATCAAGCTATTAGTGTGCTTTGGGGTTGTATTAGGCTGATATACATAATATAGATGATCATTTATAAATGCAAATAAATAAAATGCCTTACATTCATAGGTTAAAAATTCTTAGAAAGTTAGAATAATAGCCTCTGATTGGTGAATCTTGAATTAAAACCTCAAAATATTTTGCATCAAATTTGGTTAACAGATACAAACCAATGAAAATGCCAGACTGGAATAGAATTGTACAGAATAATTCTAAAAATACATTTGGTTGATCCCATGAACTAAGAGAATTGTCAAGGTGCCATATTGAACCCTACTTGCCATACCCACGGTGTCATGAATAATTTGAAATAAATTAATAAAACCGAGGCAAATAGAACATTGTCACATTAAAAGATAGATCACTAGTTTTATAAATGTTATGTTTTATTACCCTCCTCAAAGCAGCCATGTTATAAAAGAATCTAAAGAGAATGTAGAGAATGATTTTAAAAGTAAATTTGGTTTTTGGTTAGTGCCATGATCCATGTTAACCTGAAGAGGGGGGTCTTCTCATCCTAGACACATACATTACTGCTATGGTTGCAGTAGATGTAGTACACGCATGATCCAAAGACCAGATTTCCATTAAAAAATTGAATATTAGGTTTCAAAATGTAAAAGAAGGGTTTAATTCCCCTCTTCATAAGCAGCCATTTTATTTAATGAAAATCTACTGAGAAAGTCTAAAAAGCAAGCAGTGTTATGGCTGAGTTAGAGGTGGAGGCAAATAAACTAAAAGCAATTTCAACAACAAAATAAGGTTTTGTGATAGAAGAAATTGTGCTTAAATGATAAGCATCATCTTTTTTTAATGAAATATTCAAAAGTAATGGCTCTTATTTTTAATGGCCCTATATTTTAATGGCCCTATATTTTAGTAAGGGTTAAAAAGAAAAAAATTAATGAATTATTGTTGCCAATAATGTTTAATATTTTTTTTAATAATTTTGATCTAATTGTAAATTTGCATGTTGAGATACATATATTCTGTTCAACCAAATCCTAACTGTGAACTTTTGCAGATATCTAAACTTATTTATAAATGGAACTTTGTGTGTGTGTCTGTTACCTATAGACTCCGAAACGGCTGAACCGATTTTCTTGAAAATTTACACGGTTGTACTATGAGCATCTGCGAGTGTTCTTAGTTAGGTTTTGTCAAGGTACCCCCGATAAATATCGAAAATCAATAATCGAAAAAAATCGGGTTATAGAAGGAGTTGTCCGATTTTAATCAAATTTGATACACTCATAGACAAAGACATGATTGCAGTTCTTACAATAGTGCAGAAAATCGATAATTATATATATATATATATATATATAAAAAAGGCAAGATGTCTGTGTGTGTGTGTCTGGTTATCTGTCTGTATGTCCTTTATACAAATCCACAATTTTTATCCGATTCTAACCAAACTTCACATAAATATTCTTCGTCTGAGCTCCAGGACTATGGATTAGTTTTAAAGCTTTCATTACACCTGAGCAATGCCAGGCTATACTGCTAGTTTTTTATAAATATCCATTTGGTATTAAATGCAGGATGGATATCTTTTATAAATTGTGTTTGGAGCTTGACAATATATATATATATTCTGTAAGTTAACTAAAAGGGGAATTTAGATAAGATTAATCCAAATTTTCATGTTGAAGATTCCTATTAATAAGAGAAATTTTTCCAATTAGCAAAAGGAACAAACATTCTTTATAACAATTTTTTACACTTCTGAAAATGTATCGTAAATGTTCTTCGTCTTTTTCAAATAAAATCTAAAATCGGTTTATAGTTCTTAAAATAAAAAAAAATGAAAAATATATTTTTCAGAAAGTTTCATCAACACCAATAAATTTTAAAAGCAGAAACTGTCAAGATGTCTCTGCACTGCCCGGCTTTAAAATGCAAAAAATCAGTTACATTTTTTGAAGCAACTTAGTTTCTTTTGACAGAAAAACTGTCATAATTAACATTACAATTTGATTTGATTTTACCTGTAAAATTTTTTTTATGTTATTTTAATTAAGAATCTGTCTTTAAAACATTAAAAATGTTTTTAAAACATGAAATCAATGCATTCATTCATAAAAAAAAAGAAAAAGAAAAACGAGAGAGAAAAAAAATTGAATCAAATTCAAATTTAAGAGCTTCATTTATACAGACTAATCCTATTTTTGGTTTCCATAGATAAAATTTCAAGTAATGTTGGGATTATCTTGCTACTAGAAAAAAAAGTTACTGTTACAATAAAAAGACTTACAATTTGCGAATTCCACTTTCCTTTTGGTAAGGATATAGTTTTTCCTCGGGTTCTTTGTTGATTGGACCTTGCACAGGATATTCCTCCTCTGAATCAACATCCGTTGCATCAGTTCTAAGAAGAAGAAAAACCAGCAATGCTTGAGTAGCAATAACTACCACAGACTAACATCAACTGAAAACTTGGATTCATGATTCGAAATATAAATCAAACTAACAAGATGACTTTTTGTTCAATTCCATGGACACATGAAAGCGCACCTGAAAAAACAATTAATAAAAAGACACAATATCTTTGTCTTTTTTTAAATTTCTTCCTGCAGAGAAATATGGAAAGATTCAAAGGGAAAAAAACTGGATTCTACAAATTTTAGAAATAAGATTTAGTTTCATTCAGTATAATAACTGGTACTGAAGTTATTGCACATCTTTTTTTCTTCCTGATTCAGGTCTTCATTGATTTAAACAAAGTTTTGGTCAATTGAACGTCTTCAGATGTGGTTTTTCTTTTAAAAAAGATTTCTCTTATCCTTAAATTCAAATATTAGTCTGAATCAGAGAGTTCAGTGCTAAAGTGTTAAGAACAGATGATACCTGAGGAAGGCCAGAGAACATATTGGTTAAAATGTAAACAACAAAAATAATGAAGACTGAAAAATACATAAAATATTGAAAAAGTGTTACTCCCAGAAAAGACAAAACAAAAAGCATCTAATCTACAAGCAGGAAAAATACTCAATGACACTTTTAAACTTACTAGCATTCTTTAATAAAAGACAAAAAAAAAAAAAAAAAACTTAAAAAAACATCAAAAAAATTAAAATGTCAATAGTATTAACCAATAGAAAAAAAAATGTTTCAAGTGTTGTGAAATAAATATAGAATTTTGTAGCATTAACTCCATTGCCAAATTAGTAGCATTGCTACTAATTTTTGCTTGCATTTTTAAGATTAGCTATTTCATTAGGAATTTGATAACATTTACAAAATAAATAAAAGTTAAAAATAAAAGCTCTTATGAAAAAGACAAGATATAAAGATAAAATTAAAAAAATGTTTCTAAACAGAAATTGAAAACTGTTTTATGAATTTAGACATGTTTTTTGTTTGTGTAAGCTGCACAAAAATAAACAAGCATTGACTTTGTATTGTTTATGAAGTTTCTAGCCAGGTTGGGATTTTTATGATATAAGCTGACATATTTTTTTAAAACCCAAGCAGAAAATCCTTTTTAAATAAACTAACTTCAAAATAAAATTTAAGCTGGAAGAGTTACTTTTTGCTCCAAAAGTATCAAATACACACAAAAAAAAAAAAAAAAAAAAAAAAAAAAAATCTTAAAAAAATGATTAAAGCAGAAAAATAATGAGAAAAACTAGGTAGATTTTCTGAATTGCAAGAAATTTATTGAGATTGATATTCAAAATCCTATTAATGAATAAATTATCAGCAGGAAAAGGAATGAAATAGCAATAAAACAAAGAGCAAGAGTCAGATATTTGAACTTGATTTAAAAAGAAAAAATTCACAAAAATAATAAGAATTTCGGAGCAGCAAAATAAAGAGCAATAAATAAATTTCTGAACATGATTCAGAGAGAAAAAACAAAGACTGGCAAAAATAATAAAAATAAAGTAGCAGCAAAATAATGGGCAAGAGACAAGAATTTGAACTTGATTTAATGAGAAAGAAAAAAAACCCACCAAAAGAAAAAGAATGAAGCAGCAAAATATAGCTTAAGAGACAAATGTCTGAACTTGATTTAATGAGAAAGAATAAAACCCACACAACTAAAACTACATTCTAGTTTTTGAATTTTAAAAAATTTTTAGATGACAATTTGTCAATATACTTTAATTTATTTGAAATATTGCTAAAGTTTCAGATAATATTTACTGTGATCTGAAATCATATTTTTTGTTATATTCCTAGAGATTAAGCACCCTGAATCATGAATATCTAGAAAAATCAATTCTATATTATAGAAGTCAATAGTCTTGGGGATTCCTGTTAGCATTAACCCTTTGTTGCATATTGGTTACAATTTCAACCAATATGCAACAAAAACTTAAGTAATGTTTATAAATTCATTGTTAATTGATTCCAACTATTGGAAACAAAAAGAAAAAAATATGTTTATATGACATGGCTTCATAAAATGTTATAAAATCTTTTTTGCAATTAATAATCTTGAGTGATTAATTAATATATGAAAAAAAAACAAAAAACAAAAAAAAAACACCAGATTTCAAATTCAAAGAATTTAAAAGTTATTTTTACATTTTAAGAAATCACATTGTACAAGTTATATTTGTTTGTAACACTGGTGTATGAAGTGGCTAATGTTAAAGTGTGAGCTTGAACGGACAAAAAGGGTCAATCTTAATGGGAGAGAAAGAGAGAGAAAATTTGGAAGACTATTCAACTGGTGATGGGAAGTGAAAGGAGCCATTTTGTTTCTTCTCACTTATGATTTGGAACAATTCACCAAAAGTTATTTTTGTTTTCTATCAAGGAGTATGGCATGCAGTGAGTAATTTTGTGCCTTTCTTGAGAATTTGCGGAAACAAACATCACTGACAAGGAAAAAATGATAAAAACAGCGAATGAAGAAATGATATTGTCTCAAATAGTGAGCAGAAAGCAATGGCAAACTACTGCGGGATAATCTTCTGCCTAGTCAGTCATGTCTCTTTCGAGATATGATCACCCAAGCATGTTTCACATATGGCACTTAAGTGACTGACTGAATATAATAGTTGAAAACATGATAAAGGCTTCTAGTAGGCATAAAGTGGGGGATCAGTTTTATATTGTTATGGAGTAATAAACTGATCCCCTAGTAATTACTACGTAATAATATAATAGATCTTTTCCCCCTCTAGCCATGAGTCAAATAATAGGACAGATTGGGTTCTATAGACTTGGCCGGCAACCAGTCTACCGCAGAAAGCAATGGCAACCTACTGTGGGATAATCTTCTGCCCAGTCTGTCATGTCTCGAAAGAGACATGATCGCCCAAACATGTTTCACGTATGGCACTTAACTGACTGAGTTAAGAGGAAACTTATGTTATTGGCAAGGTGAGAGAGAGAGAGAAAAAATGGGGTTTATATTTTCGTTGACAAAAACAAATTGAGAAAATTAAATAAAGAACAAACTCTTCTTAAAGTTTGAATATATAAGATGGAAGTTATGAAAACAAGTCCTGTTGTTGATGGGTGAGAGAGTGGGTCTGGTTTTTATTCTTGTTGAGACAAGTCCAAGGAAATAGAAAAAAAAATCAAGAGAATCAAAATTAATGACTAGAATAAAACTCTACCCTTTTGCCTACCTGCTTTAAAAATTAGATTCGTCACAGAGATGATTGTGCCTACCCTGGAAAGCAGGCCATGGTTGAATGCTGAGAGGGAAAAGGGAAAATTTAGCACCATCCATATGGAGTAATGGTGTGAGATGTAAAATGAAGCAGGTTGGAGTTGAAGGAAGGAGCAATGCTGTGACTAGTCCCAAGAAAAGTGGATAATTCTCCAAGTTTGGGAAGTTAATTAAGAAATGTAGAATTAAGGGAACAAAGAACTCTATAGAGATTAATGTGAAAATTAAGGAATTACTGAATTCCCAGAACCTGTTGGCTCCACACTGATTTTGGGGCCAGAATGCATATAAGCAGTCAGCTTTGGAAATTCAGAGATTTGTGCGGAAAATTCTTGCATCAAGTGCTTCTGGTCTATGTCAGCCGCACCAAATACTCTGTCTGAAGAACTTCAAATACAGCTCCAGAATTTTTGACAAGACCCAGTGTCACTATAGAGACTGATGGGGAAAGGGATAATTGTTGTTGTACCAAGAACTATATAAACCAATTGAAGATTAACCCAACGATTCCTTCATTTATTCTTTTTTTTTTGTGTCTGTGAAGAAATTTCTTCCTTTAATATATTTTCCACCAAGGTTTGATTCAGTGCTTTGATTACCAGCAATATTTGTTCTTTCACTGCCCTAAGATTAAGAACATAACATGGGTAGAATAGGTGTGGACTGAAGTGGCCAATGACCAACAGCCTGCCTGGACCAGCTTCAGTATTGATCAGCACAGGGTTGGCCCTGTGGTTAGCATATTGTCCTAAGAGAACCAGACCCCTAAGCATGATTACCCCATATCATAGGATCAGTCAGTTAAATGCCATACATGATACATACTTGGGCGATCATGTCTCGAAAGAGACACAACTAACTGGGCAGAAGATTATCCCACAGTAGAATGCCATTACTTTCTGTGGTAGACTGGTTGCCAACCAAGGCTATAGAACCCAGTCTGTCCTGTTATTTGACTCATAACTGGAGGGAAGAAACAGATTAATACCTTTCCCAAGGGTATTTGCATGTAAGTGAAGGCAAGGAATTCAACCAGAATTTGATCTTGGCTTCCCAGTTTCTCGTTTTGTGCTGATATCTACTGCACCACAACGCACATCCTCAATGTTGTGTCTATAATAGCATAATATTATTTAGATCTTTTGAGAAGTTGTTTGTTGGTTCACCAACAGGTTTGGTTTTTCTTTGTTTTTATATATATTTATATAACATTCTATGAACAGAATTCTTGTTATTTCAAACTTGACAAATAATAACACTTATTTATACCAGAAATATTTTGCACATAGAAAATAAAACAAAATGAAATTATTTTTTCTTTGAGATGGTAATATTAGCCATTAATTACCTCATAAGGAAACATTCATCATTCACTGTCAGTTTAAATTTATAAAATCTTTCTATTAAAACAATTTTTCAGGAAATTAGGTTCTTCAATTCCAGTTGATATTATCACTTTTTCCAGTATTGATGAAGGTTTCTTTCCTAACCTTTTATTTGAAATAGTGTGGAATGTCAACATTTTGATTATGTCAATTTTTTTTTTGGCGGTGGCGGCGGCGGGTGGGGGGGGATTACATGAGATATCCATTTTAGCAGTTGCTATTGTTGAAAGTCTCAAGTGATGTGGTTTGTTATTTGGCACAGTTACTTGTTTGAGATTCTGTAGTGCCAGTCCACAAAGTTAAAAAAAGTGTGTCCTCTGCTAAGACCCACAGGCTTCACTCACTCAAAGTCATTCTTATTATTAACCGAAGAAAGTTGTTGTATACAGCTGACAGTTTCTGAACAGGTTTGGCACCATACGTGACATTCATGTGAAAGTCTTGATTTGATAAATCTATTTAAGATTAGAGTCTTTCAGATTAATGTTTTGGCTTTGTAGCAATTTGTGGTATTGGGAGAAACTATCTTTAGTGCAGCTTATTCTATGTTCAGTTTTCTCATCTCCTACACTAAATTTGTCATATCTGATCCATATGATGTGGCATTTCTAGTGTTTAGTATTTACTAATTTCACATCCTGAATTTTTTACTTTTTAATCTATCAATTAAAAATCAGAGATGAGATGTTTTAAATAGAACCAGCTTTAATTTATTCTAGTAGCTTAGTAGGTCAATTCTTTATATAAATTTTGTGTCAGGTAAAAAATTCTGTTATGCCAACTTTTGAAAAATATTTACTTTGAGTGTAAAGCTTTCATTTTTCTTCTTTTGGAATTGTTGAATATTTAAAAATTTGTCAGTTTTCAATTTCAGTTCAAATATGCTTGTAGTTAAAAAAGAAAAAAAAAGAGCAAAAGTTAATATTTGAAAATCTCAACACACACAAACAATTGTGAATCAAATCATTGAACAGTACAAGAAAATAAATACTAATATTTATTTGTTATTGAATAATTCATCTGTTTTACTAATGGTGAGGCAGGAAGGGTTTTTATTTGGGAATTTTTTTTTACTAACTGAAAAAAGATACCAACAAAAATCTCAATTTCAAAATTAATATTATATCTATGTGGCTACTAATAACAAGCAAACAAAAAAAAAGTTACAAAATGAAAGGCAATAAAAAGTCAGAGAGAGAGAGAAAGAGAGAGAGAGCATGCTGAGCAACAGACAATGGCAAACATGGAAGGAAGGAAGGAAGGAAGGATGGAAAGAGAAAGAAAAAAGTTATCTTTCAGCAATAATAACAATTAATAGAATAGTTCTGTTGGCAGGAATAGGAATTATTATTATTAGTAGTAGTAGTTGTGGCAGCGACAGTGGCAACCAGCAGAGCAGCTGTGATGCCAGGAGGACACTTACAATTCTTCAGCTAGAGATGGCATGGCATCAGAGTCTTGTAGGTTATTTTCTGATCTGGAGGAAAGAGAAAGGAGAATTTCATCTCCACAATTACCAAAATGGCAGAGAGGTCGGAGGTCACAACACACAAGTACAACAGCAAGCCACCGAAGGCACAAACAGGGACAGAAGTTTTAATTAAATTAGAAAAAAAATTAAATACAAGTGGGTTAAGAAACTAGTAATAATACTCCTAAAAATATCCGAGACAAGGAAACTAAAAAGAAAGGATGAAACAAAATTAGAAAAAAACTTTTCTTGGCAAATCTACGTTCACTATATTTCTATCAGTTAGTTAAGTGCCATATGTGATACACGATTGGGCGATCATGTCTTGAAAGAGACATGACTGACTGGGCAGAAGATTATCTCGTAGTAGGTTGCCATTGCTTTCTGCGGTAGACTGGTTGCCAGCCAAGGCTTGGAACCCAATCTGTCCTGTTATTCGACTCGTACTACAGAGAGAAGAGATGCATTATATAAGTACGTAGTAATTAGTGGGGGATCAGTTTATTACTTCATAACAATAGAAAACCGATTCCCCACTTTATGCCCAGTAGAATCTTATTCATGATTCCAACTATTATATTCAGTCAGTCAGTTAAGTGCCATATGTGATATATGCTTGGATGATCATGTCTCTTTTGAGACTTGACTGACTGGGCAGAAGATTATCTTGCAGTAGGTTGTTATTGCTTTCTGCGGTAGACTGGTTGCCAGCCAAGGCTATAGAACCCAATCCGTCCTGTTATTTAACCCATAACTGGAGGGAAGAGATGGATTAATACCTTTCCCAAGGGTATTTGCACATAAGTGAATGCAAGGAATTCAACTGGAATTTGAACTCAGCTCCCTGAATTGTCATTTGAAGCTGATATCCACTGCACCACAATGCACATCCTATAATTGGTTCTATTAAAAATATTTTTCTTTTGAGAAAAATTTATTCAATAATAGAAAAAAGAAATTTTGAAATTCTAAATTTATTTTGAGGTTTTAAAATCAGTTTTATCTAAAAACAGGCATAAGTTTTTTCTCTTCAAATGATTAATATTTGGTAATCTGAACAGTAAAAGAAATATGAAACTATAAAAACCCTACTTTATTGAAAGTTTTCTTAGTGGTTAATATTCTTAGGATATATAACATTGTCAGATCAAGTGTAAAAAGTTATTTTCATTAAAGCATTCAAATCTATTGATCAGAGTTAGTTTTTGTCATCAAACAATGACAATTTCACTGTGACAAGTTTGTGTTTTTCTTAAATTGAACTGAAATTACAGAATCTTAAAACTAGAAATTATTAAAAACTTAAAACAGCAAAATCAGTGTTCAAGGGATGAGAAAATTTGTTTGATAACTGAAAAACTGAAGATTAAACTAGAAACTTTTTATAAAGATGAAATGAACAATCATGAAGTAGTTTTATTATATTAATAATTGTCTATTTCTTTAAAATTCTAAAAGTTTTAACCAATAATCTTCAGGTGAAACCAATTTGTAAACATAGAAGAAAGTATGTTTCATTGTTAAGGATCGTATATTGCAAAAGCAACCGTAAAATTTGATCAGTTTCTTTTAAATGGAGGACACCAAACTCTGAGGCCAGCCATTTGTTTTCTATGTAGTTGCTAGATTTTTCTTTTTTCCAAATCTTATTAAATTGAATAGAAATCAAATTGATTACAAAAAAAGAAAATAAAGTTAGTCATTCATTTATAAAATTAAAAAATCCATATAAAATGTATTTACTTTCAAGATGTGGGAACTATATCATGTAGCCTGAAAGGTTTGGACACTGATTTAAAATACTTCTACCTTTATTGCATTGATTTAAAATAACTGAAAATAATGTAGCATCATTAAAGTATTACTAATTGAAAAAAGAATAATTCTAAAAAATTGGATGTTTTTAAGAATTAGTGTTAGGCTATTTTTTTCTGCTTAATGTTGCAAACAGACTTTGTTCAACTGAAATAAATATCTTTCAATGAATAAAATGATGCTTTTTATTGCCTTTAGATAGATTCTATTTGAATGATGCACACACAAATATCCAAACTGAACATGCACACACAAGGCAGAGTGGATTGTGGTTTCAGTTTAAAATGCCAGATGTCAGTCAGTCAGTTAAGTGCCATATGTGATACATGCTTGGGCGATCATGTCTCTTTCGAGACTTGACTGACTGGGCAGAAGATTATCCCGCAGTAGGTTGCCGTTACTTTCTGCGGTAGACTGGTTGCCAGCCAAGGCTATAGAACCCAATCCGTTCTGTTATTTAACCCATAACTGGAAGGAAGAGGCGGATTAATACCTTTCCCAAGGGTATTTGCACATAAGTGAATGCAAGGAATTCAACTGGAATTCGAACTCTGCTCCCTGATTTCTCGTTCCGAGCTGATATCCACTGCACCACAATGCACGCCATATATCACTTGGCAATAAAGGGAAGTAATCAGCTAAGTGTAAATGTAGTTGTAAGTTACATTGGACATGAATATTTTGAAAGTCGTTCACTGACACTGAATTTGGAAAGAGAAAGAAAATATAGAAGAAAATGTAATTAGTAAAAAGAGAAAACAAGCAAAAAAGACATTTAATGCATTGGATGAGCATAGAAACCAATTTGAACCAAATAGAAAATATCAAGAAAAGCAGATTTACTATTTGAACAGCTTAAAATGAATTTGTTGTTATTAATAGCAATTGAGATTGTAAGAAAAAAACAATAATGAGATTATGATTTTAATTAAGAATACTAGAAAGAATCTTTCAAAAAGGTTAAAAGATTCAATATTTGATGGCTAACGAGATGCCTACTTACATATTTTCATATTACAGTATTTTGAAGATAGACTACTGATAACGTGTACATAGCTTATGGCATCAGGGTAAACATTAATCTCTCACAGTTCCAAAACTTTCTCAGAGCCACATTTTCAGAAGGAAAATTTGTTTGCACCTCACCAAATTTTATGTGATAAAAAGTACATTTAAAAATAAAAAAAAACAGAGATGGTTAAAGGGAGATAACTGCAGATTCAAAGTCAGGACATTATCATTGATAACTCTCTCCTCCAATTTGCAGACCCTAGCTACTATATTCTTAATAAATGATATAATGCAAAAATGTCACAATGATAAAAATCAGTAAATAATTATTTATATCTATTTATACAGGGACTCATGCATTCAATTACAAGTAATTGATAATAATATTTTAAATTTTGAAATAATATTTATTTTTGGCATATGAATTTTTTGAAGCTGTTTCTAAAATCTTTGTCTTTTAATCATACTACTTGGAAACCAGTGACCTATGAGATACTTTAACTTTGCATATAAAGCTAACAAGATACTTTTTAAGCCAATTTTTTTGGTGGGGGCAAGGTTAGTTTGGCACAGTGAAATGATGAAACCAGGGACAATCAAAGTTACTCCACTGGCAAAAAGTAAGAATAGCTTTTTAGGCACCCAATTATTTCTTATATATTTTTTGTATCTAAACTTTTTTATAAATGGAACTTTGTGTGTGTGTGTGTGTGTGTGTCCATTACCTATAGACTCCGAAACGGCTGAACTGATTTTCTTGAAAATTTACTTAGTTGTACTATAAGCGACTGTGAGTGTTCTTAGCTAGGTTTTGTGTCGAGGTACCACCGATAAATATCGAAAATCGATAATCAAAAAAATCGGGTTATAGAAGTTGTCCAATTTTAATCAAATTTGATACACTCATAGACAAAGACATAAACGATATTGAGAAGTTTCAAGGTTGCAGTTCTTATAATAGTGCAGAAAATCAATAATATATATATATATATATATATATATATATATATATATATAAAAGGCAAGATGTTTGTGAGTGTGTGTATCTGTTTATCTGTCTGTATGTCCTTTATACAAATCCACAATTTTTATCCGATTCTCACCAAACTTCACACAAATATTCTTTAGGCTGAGTCTGAGCTCCAGGACCATGGATTAGTTTTAAAGCTTTCATTACACCCGAGCAATGCCGGACTATACTGCTAGTATTTTATATTCTTTAACAAATCTAATCCTGATAAACTAAATCAAACATGTTGATAAAAATGGAGGATCCACAAGTTTCTATCTATTGTCTATGATTATATATTCATTAGCTGATAGGAATGCAACAATAAAATAATTTATATTAACTGTATAAAAAGAATTCAGTTCTTTCTATGATGAGGTAACTGTATAAAAATAATTCAGCTTTTGTCTTTGCTTTGTTCGACATCAATTCTTATTAAAAAAAAAAAAAAAAAATCATTTCTTTAGTAAAGACCTACATTTATCACAAAACAATTCATTGTAGAAAGAAAAGGAACTTATGCTTTAGTTTTGTAACTTTCTCCAGAGTCTGGTAGACCTGGTAGACAAAATGTATTTAGAGATGCAAAAATTGTGTTAATACTTACTTGGGTTTGTATTCTTGTAATTCCTCTTCAACTTCTAACAAACGAGTTTTAAGATCGTTTCTTTCCATTAAAACTTCTCTCAATTCTCCCATTGTGAACCGTGGACGATTAGGGTCTGACATATCAACAGCAATTTTGCCATATTTGCTTAATTTGTCTTCAAGTTCACTCAAATCTTCGGCAGTCTATGAAAATGAAAGAAAATCAGTCGTTCAATTTCTATAAAGAGAAAACAAAGAAAAGTGTTGAGAAAAATGTTGGGTCAAAATTCATTTGTCAACACATTGGTAATTACATTTTTATGCACAGTAGACATAAAATCCAGACATTTTTATGCACAGTAGACATAAAATCCAGCAGAACATTCAAACAAAATGGTCAAAATGCTCAAAAGGTCCCCAAATCAAAAATTGGAAGTTATCTAAAACTTTTAGTCATTTATTTTGAATTAGAATTTTTTTTTCTTTTAGAGGGCACATTATTATTATGAATTTTACTCCATTCTATTATTGTTGTAGTTTTATCACAACATCCTGTGTTAGTATACACTTATTACTTACTAGAGTTTTATGTTACATGACAGTCTTCTAACGTTGAGATCATTTTTTTTGTTATTTTTGGTCATCCTTAATTCTGCTGCCCTTGGAGATGCTCATAAATTTAAGTGGGTTTTCATCACATATAGATAAGAAAATGTATTTTGATATGTTCTGTTCTCTTTACTCCAACTGCCTTTTAATATTCACCTCAATCATACATCAGTTCAGAAAAATCAGTCTTCCTAATCGTATTTTCTTCTCTCTTTTTATCATCCATGATTATTACCCATAATTCATACCAAACAATCTAGATATTTTTCCCATCTTCTCAGGATTTTTCTTAATCTCCACTGATTTTTGAACTGGTAAGAGGCAAACAAATACATTGTTTATGGTATTTCAAGTAAGTATTTTTGAAAATCTAGTTAAGTAACCATTAAATTAACAGGTTTTCAATAAATCTGTAATTAAATTAAAAACTTTTTATGTTGATACATCAACATAAGTTAATTGTGGATGACATAATTGACATTAAAACACGGTAAAAGTTTCATCTTTATTCTTACAATTAACTTTACATATCTTTAACTTAAAACTAATATGAAAGCTTCAAAGAAGATAATTTAAACATTTTATAAAAAAAACAAAAAGAAAAAAAAGCTTAATGATACAATTTGTATTGTTTCTTTTTTTTGTACCTGCCAAGTTGAACTGAGTTGATTTGGTGTAGAGAAAGAAGAGAGAAAATGCAACCTACAAGTGTTGTGGTATCCATTTCTGCATCAAAAGAGGCTCCAGAGCTTCCAGCTTCTGATTCTTTCAAAAGCTCTTTTATAGTTTGGATGTGTTTGTCTTTGTCTTGTATTTGTGATTGCAACTCAAGTCTTTCTTCCAAAAGAGTCCGGGTTTGTTTTCTCTGAGAAGAATTCTTTCGGCGGAGATCAGCATTCACTTTTACTATCCTTTCCAATTGAGCCTGGAGCTGAAAAATCCAACAAGGAAAAAAAGATTTATTAAAAACTTTAATACTTACAATAAAGTTATGGACATTAATGACCTTCTGCAATGTGTCCCAGCACTATTTGTCGTCTCTCGTTACTTGCAAAAGAGATAAAGCTTCCTTGCCAAAAACATCTCTTGCTTTGAAAATACCATCAAGAAGAAATATTTTTAAAAGCTATTTTTCTTTGCACTTGCAGGCCAAACAAATATAAAATAAAACTTTTACTATAGTTATAGAGGAAATATCCTCAATATTGAAGAAAGGGCATTTATAGATATAGACAATGTAGGCATAGAGAACAACAGTGTATAATAACTGTCAGTTTCATATTTCAATGTGATCTGAAGATCACATTGAAAGTCTAAAGTGTGAAACTGACAGTCACCATCCAGTGGTAATCCCTATGTCAATGTTGTCTCTCTCTCTCTCTCTCTATATATATATATATATATATATATATATATATATATATATGCATTTGGGTAGCAATCTTTATTTAAACATTTTGTTGAAAAATGGCTGACAAAGAAGATTTTATTAAATTTTGATTTATTTTTTCCAGTATTCTTACAGGTTTTCTTTTTGCTGGAGATATGGAATGCAAAAATGTTCCATAATTATTTAGTTTCCAAGCACTTTCAGCCACTTCACTGGCCATTTACAAGTATATTATTATTCCGATGTTATATTTTTTTTTATGTTGTTGTTTTATCCTCATGTTTTGACTGTAACGTAACTTATTTTGTGTTTTGGAAAAAAAGCATTCTTAAAAACTATCGGATTTCTTAAAACTTTCTATTTCTACTGTTGAATAATGTAAGGTTGATGGTAGGAGAAAATGGTTTGATATATAGGGCCTCTCTTATAGCAAGATGCTTTTGATGTTATTTAAATAGTATTTTTGAATTTTCAACCAAAATCTTAAGGGTTCTTGTAAATTATGGATTAATAAATATTTTTTTATTGCACTGTTGTTACATAGCTCCATTTTATGGCCATAATGGTAATATCTACATCTAAATGGATGAAGTCAGTATAGGAAGCCCATTAGGTCCCATTTTCTCTTATTTTTACATGTCCTACGTTGCAAACAAAATGTTTAATAAACTGATAAACTGAATATATATATACAAGGTATGCTGATGATATTTTTGTTTTGATAAAAAAATTGGAATGAAATTGTAAATCTGAAATCAAATTTTGAAAATAATTCATTGCTAAAATTTATCTATGAACTCATAAACAATATAAAATAGCAGTAATAACAAACTTTTTAAATATAGCACATCAAAACTCCTCTCCCAAAGAATATTTTTGAGCAAATTAAAGCATAAAATAAATATTAGTCAACAATAATTTTTACAGCTACATCACTGATAAACAAATAAAATTATTCTTACAAAAAAATACAAGACACTAGTATTAAAAATAACACAAAAAACATCAACATATTTTACTGCAATTAAATGCACAATAATTATAAACAGGATGCATTTGTTAAAAAAAAAAAAATTAAACACCTTATTGGTTAACAAAAATAAACTAAGTGCTCTACTTGATTGCTGCAGTACTGATAGCAATATCAGCAACAGAGTAGCGCAGGAATTAAATTTGGAAATATACCTCTCTAGTAAAAGTATTACCATGGCCCAGAAAACTTTAAATACTAACTCAAAGTGATATGTAGTTGTAAATCTACTTCTTTCCCTTAGCAGCCTGTCATTTTATTATCCTCTGGGTATCCTGAAAGATTAATGTTTTGACATGATACTTAGCCGGGATTTTCTACATTAGCATCAGAAAATAACATTTAAATATGGTGGGCTATTACCCAAATTAACTGTGAGCAGTATTCTTCAATTTTGCACATTAAACGCAGTGAATATAGAAGGACCTTCACTATTTCCTAATTTATAACCAAACTGTAAATCTATTGCTGTTGAGTCGAGACACTTTAACAAGGAGGATCAATCCTTCATAAATAAAGAAATTCAGAAATTGTTTTTTGAAGGCATAATCAAAGAAAGCATGGTGAGCTTTTACGGTTGGTGGAATCCTTTACCACAAAGGAACCCACCAACCATAAAAAAAAAAAAGAATGTACGTAGATACTTGCAAATAATAAACCTGTATACAGAATAAAACAGCTTACCCCCCCCCCCATCAAGAATTGATCAAATAATCAACTACCTTGCTAAATATGTTTTTTCTTCATTCGACCCCAAAAGTTCAACACCTAAAGAGAACTGAACGGATGAAAAAAACCTCCAGATTGTTATGGATGGTAATTCTGCATTTTCCTAGGAACGAAGGATGTGGTAGTGTTCGACACACCCACTATATGTGAATAGACTCTGCCAAATTCATTATTTAACACTTTTCTATTTTCATTTGTAGCCGAGTTTAATTTTAGTTGAATAAAGATTAGAACTTTTACTGTTGTTCTGAGTTCAGATTTAATTTATTATCTATATTACAGTATATTTTTGCAGGAAAGAGAGAAAATGTTTAATACGAGGGTCATTCAATAAATAAGGTGTATTTTTCGGTATAAGAACTTCTAATACAGATAGAAGCTTACTTTTTTAAAATTTTTTTCCTTTACTTCTTTTTCAAAGTGATTTAATTTTTTTTGCAGATTGAAAAAAAAACTTTGAGAGTTTTGGAGATTAACAAAGATGGCCGACCAAGAAGCATGCTCCAGGATTGAACAGAGGTCATTTATCAAGTTTTTGGTTGCTGAAGGGTGCAAACCAGTTGAAATTTATAGGAGAATGCCAACTGTGTATGATACCACATGTTTCAGCAAAAAAAAATGTCTACAAGTGGGCTAAATTATTTAAAGAAGGACGGAGCAGTGTTGAAGATGAAGACAGGCCTGGGTGGCCTACAGAAGTGAGGTCTCCTAAGGTGATCGAATCAGTCAATAGCCACATTCAGTCTGACAGAAAGGTGACAGTGGATGACATTGCAAGGACTTTGAGCCTATGTGTTGGGACAGCACGGAAAATTGTCCATGATGAACTTGCCTACTTGGAGATCAGCTCACATAGCAGCACAAACAGTGCAGACATTCAACGAACTGGGCTGGGAACTGCTCCCTCATCCCCCTTACAGCCCAGACCTTGCCCCTTCAGACTTTCACTTGTTTGGTTCCTTGAAAGTGCTCACGAGAGGCACGAAGTTTGAAAGTGACGATGAAGTCAAAAGTGCTGTGAGCGATTGGCTGAGACATCAGTCACAAGATTTTTAAGCTGAGGGAATACGGAAGCTTGTGCACAAATGGGAAAAGTGTGTGACACTGCTGGGAGACTACATTGAAAAATATAAATAAAAAAGAAAGTAAGCTTCTATCTGTACTAGAAAAATTCACCTTATTTATTGAATGACCCTCGTATATATATATTAAAATTTTTTATAGAATATTTTCATTATCTATTTTGGTGTAACTAAAACTGAATGGTAGATGGCAAGATGTAGTTCAAGTCTTCAGTATTTGAATAACGGGGAAAAAAAAAAATTATTGCTATTTATCAAAAATGGGACAATGCCAACAAACTTACAAAAACCAATAGTGAACCTTTTTATAATTCCATGTTATAAAACTTTCTCTCAAACATTTATAGCATTTAAGCTGTCAGTTCAAATATGCAAAAAGTTTTATCACATAGACAGAGCTATCGGAGATGCAATTAATTTTATGAAGATGGATTCATTTGTAAAATATAAAACTACATAAAAGGGGACACACACATACACACACAAATGTGCTAAACTTTATATATAGTTGGTTTTATTGGTTACATAATGTATAAAATCTTTGTGTACACACTTTGAACCTTTTTAAAAGATATCTAGGGTTGGAATGATTATTTGGCAGGTCCCAGTTTCTCAGGAAATAATGGAAAATTAGGTTACATAGTTTTACAGTTGAAATGGTTAAATGTAATCATAAGTTCTATGTTAAGAGTTTCTTCTATTGCACTTCTCGCTTGTGAAACACTCTTTCAGATTCTTGCTTCTCAGTCAATCAAGAGGTGAAAAAGGTTTAGGAAACTCCAATCTAGTTCATTGAAATTAACTCCAATCACATTGCAATTAAAATTGCCAGACCTGCTGTCTTTTTACCCTTATTTTTCTCCCCCCAGACACAGTCAGTCAGCCTCGTTTCTTTCCTTACTTTTTTCCTTTCTACATTGGTCGGCCATTGGCCACCCTATTAACACCCTTGACCAAAACTGTTACCAAAAGTATAAGAATTTTAAACTTGCTGGTAGTAGCACATGTGTTTTGGACATCAAACTGTCTTCTTGAATATCGTAAAAATTAAGCCATTTTGTTTTTTATTTTTATCCTCTTTTATTTTGCCCATTTTTGTATAATTTCTAACTTTCATGTCTAATTTGAAGGATTTTTTTCCTAGCAGAAATCTCTTTGACTAGACTTAACTAAATTAAAACTTAGCAAGTCACTAACCTAATTTTTTTTCTTTTCACCCCCCAATTGGAGTAGATAGACTAAACTATCGCCCGGTTCACACTCCACTCATGTCTATTGAACAGGTGAAGAGGCTCACCCCTTGTTCCTTGTTTAGGATGTGGTTTCCGGCTTTCTCTTTTCCAATCTTTTCATTCCTACGTAGCCCCTGTGCTTCAGTGGCATTACCGCCTTGCTCGGGGTGATATGATTAAAAAAAAAAAAGGGTTTAAAAGAAACTAAAAGTAAATTCATATTTGAAACACTCCACACAACTGCAGTTAAGAATAATAGTCTCTCAGACAGTTGACAGTGAGTTCAGTCTATATTTAGCGTTGCATTAATATAAATTTTACCAGAGTTAACATTATCTAAAAATATACCAATTATTTACAATTTTTAAACAGGATGGGTACAGTCAATATTCAGTGAGTCAGTTAAGTGCCTTAAGTAATATATGCTTGGGCAATTATATCTTGGAAGATACACGACTGACTGGGCAGAAAATTTTTCCACAGTAGGTTACCATTACTATATGTGGTAGACTGGTTGCCAACCAAGGCTACAAAACCCAATCTGTCCTTTTATTTATCTCATAACTAGAGGAAGAAGTAATGGATTAATACCTTTTCCAAGGGTATTTGTGTGTAAGTGAATGCAACGAATTCAACTGGATTTTGAACTTGGTTTTCTGATTTCTTGTCCTATCCACTGCACCACAATGTACATCCTAGGTCAATATTATTAAAGCCAAAAAGACAAATTTATTAAAAAATAAAAGCTTTGAAAAATTTTTCTTCATGAAGAATCGCTTATAAGACTATACACATTGTCTAGTTGCTGGCTTTTATCTTTTAGCCTATTTTCTGCAAAAAAGAAAAAGAAAAAAAAACTTTTACAATGCTCAGAATAAATTAACCCAAATAATTTAGGTTCTCCTCAAGCCATTTTCAGTGCAATATCGTTTTGCACAAACACAGCCTTGCCTAGAGACCCACAAAAAATAAAACCTTATACTTACAGCTTCAGAATCACATGTCTTCTGGTTTATTTCTTTCTTCATTGCACGGATTTGTTCTCTTTGTTTGTCAATTGTTTCCTTCAACTTGGACAGCACCTGCAATTCCTCCTCTTCCCTTTCTAATCAAGGAAAGAAAGAAATAATCAATTTAGTAAACAGAAAAAAAAAAAAAAATGAAAAAGAAAAAAGTAGATGCTATAAAAAAAACAAAATAATTTATTATTCAGCAAGATTTTGACATTTGACTTCTTTATTATCTGGGCCAATTTTGTTTATTAAAAAAACAGTAAAGAAAATATTTTAGAAACTCAGATTAAATACAGCAATAACTAACTTTTGAATGAAAGAATCTTATAGATTTTTATTTATTTATTTGTGTGTGTGATAGAGACATTTTGTATACAAATGCCATTTTTGAAGAAGTTAACTTTTTATTTTTCAGATATGTTATTCAAACATTTGACTAGTATTTATCAAAACTAAAACATTCTTAAAACAAAGGAAAAAATAAAACAACTAAGCCATGTTTATATTATTAAATTCAAAATGAATTAAGTTACAAAAACCCTCCCCACTAAAAAATTCTTTAAAATGTATGAAGCAGGTAGGTATAAGACAAACAAATCAGATAGAAAAAAAAAAAAAAAAAAAAAATTTTTTACTGACAATTTTTTCCTTATTTTACTTGTTACAACATCAGCTATACTCAACAATTAATGGGACATCTTATATTACTAATTAAATATGTTAAATATTAGGAAGTCTATAAGAATTTCAGGTGCTATATTTTTTACATCAACAAGAATGAAGGTTTGAATTCTATTCTAATATGCTCTAATGAAATGTAATTATGATATGGCTTAAAAAAAAGAAAAAAATCATAAGTAACAATTCATTTTTACTTTAAAAAAAAAAAAAAGGAAAAGGGAAAATACTACTATTTTCTTTAACTTTGCACAAGAAAAGAGTCTATTTTAGATAACCATGAATTGAAGATAAAAAAACGTCACTTTTTGAAAAGCTCAAACATTGCATAATTGGAAAACATTGAAAAAAAATAACACACAATAAAAATAAAATACAAAAAAAGGCACAATTATAAAATTAAAACTATTCAAGTACAGTTTTAAGTATGTAAATATTAAAAAAAAAAAACACGGAAAAGAAACAATTAAACTAAAATATAAAACACGTGAATACAACAAATTTACTTCTGGCCATTATTCTCACCCACTTTCTGTTCTTTTTACAATCAACCTTAGCATTCCACCAGTCTTTTTTTTTCTTTTTTAAATCAGTGCATCCTCAAAAGATTGGCTCAAAATATGAATATGGAAGCAAAAGAAAAATGAAATTAAAATTTTGAAAAGCCTGTTTATGCATAGCATGAGAAGATGCAGTGGATACTGCCATAATTGGCTGGTGTTACAATTTGCTTTGTCCATTAAAAAAAAAAAAAAATTTGTTTTTTTTTTTTTTACAAAAAACATAAAAAAATAGGTTTATAAAAATCTATAAAATTATTATGTAGTAAACTAAAATTTTTTACACAAAAGTAAATTTAATTTCTAAAAGTTCTTAAAGAAGAGGTCAATTTTTACTGGAATGAATGCTTTTAAATGAATAATTCTTTAACAGGAAATAGATTTCAAAACTTGTCTTCCATTTTTTAGTGACAAATCAAGCAAAGGTCTTATTTAAAAAAATTATAATGGTTTTTGAGGATCATTTCTTCTTTGCTGATTTAAAATTCCTCATGCTTAACTACAGTAGTCTTGTAGTCTATTGAATTCATAAAAAGTACCAATTTCTTGCTAAGGTTGCTTAATGAATTATTTGGATCAGCATTCTTACTTTTATTATTTTGATAGACTGACATTTTTCAGATGCAAGTAGAATCTTTTTGGTTTTCCCTCAATTTCTACCACTTCAATAGTCAAGCAATAATGATTTGCATTTTTTAATTGAAAATTTTACTATAGTAGACAAATTCAAGTTGTTTTACCAATGAGGAAGTGGAGACTAGAGAAAGATTTTATCTTATATATTTTATGTGATGTAGTAATTTGGACTTGAAAATAAGGTGAACTTCTGTGATCCATTAGCCTGTCATTATGTAATTAAAAAAATTATTCCTATGATTACAAAATATTATTGCTATGACATGCACTGAAATAAACACCCAAAATAATGTTCTGCATTCCATCCTAAATTCAAGCACTTTTTGAAAAAAAAAAAAATTATCATATTTATTATATTTAGTACAGAAATTTTTTAATATCCTTTTTTCATAGTCTTAACTTTTAAAATATTTTAATTTGAAAAATTTTCTCTTTTTAAAAAAATTGATTAAAAAAATTTCACATGGTAAATAGTACACTCTAAATTTAAAAAAAAGAAAAGGGGTAAATTGCAATTCTTTATTATTTTTAGGCAAAATGATTTTTTTAATACACAATTGAAAAATGTAATCAAATTTACAAAAACAAAATTATTTAATTTTAGTTTTAACTATTTTACTAATTTCAGTTATTTATTCTTTTTATATCATTTATTTCAGTAAATAATTTCGAATATATCCAAAGAATCTTGAGGATTTTCTAAAAAATCTGTAATTTATATGTATTTGATAGATTAAGTATTTATATTATAAATCAAGAAAGACAACCCTAAATTGAAAGCTGGAGAAAGCAATGAGAAACCACTCCACTATCTTTTCAAAAAACAGAGTAATTCATAGATAAAGAAAAACTAGATATGGCGTGCCATTTAAAAAAGAAAAGAAAAAAAGAAAAAAAAAAGAGAAAGTAGAAATAATGAAGGCACAAGATGGTTGTGTCTCAAAGAACTGTTTTTCTTTTTAAAAGAAAAAAAAAAATTCCCTAAATGGATTGCGTAGATAGATGTCTATTAAAGGCAAAAGTAGTTTGTTCAGTTAAAATTATGAGGACAGCACAAAAGTTGTAACAATGGTTGTGATGATTGAGTAGATGGATGGCAAGTGACCAGTAAGTTATAAGTTCAAGATGAATTTGGTTTTAGTACAGTAGGTGTTCAGGTTTACACAACATGCAAAGCATTAAGAAAGATAGAAAAAATTGGCATGCTTTTAGTAAATGAAGACAAATACAAAGAAATGTTGAAAAGTTTTATGATTAGTCATATTTTTGGAAGTGGTTTAGAATAATGATATCAATGTCAAGATCAATTCTTTTTTTTTTAAGTCTTTAAATAGAAACTCTGAAAAAGCAATAGTATACTGAGTATCATATAAAACAAAGGATAGTTAATGAAAAAAAAAAAAAAAACTTTTTTTTTTTAGACAGTCAGGTTTTAAACCAAAACTTACCTAATCCATTTTAGTAAATGGATTTCATTTTTAAGATTCAAAATAGACATGAAAGCTAAAAAGAAACAGAACAAGCAAAATTTATTTATATTTTTTTTTATTATGAAAAGCTCAAACTGCAAGAATTACTATTGTCCAATATTCCAATGGACTCAGTATTTAATTCTTCCTACAATTTTTTCTCCTAAAAACATCTTTTATTAAATATAATCCCATCCTCCATTTGTAAAATTTTCCTATCAAGAAAAAGATAGTAAAAAAAAAAAATAAATTGAGCAAGAAACTGCTAAATTTCTTACAAAAAACAAATTTGATATTGTCGGTTAATAAATGGGACTTTTTGTTTGTAAAACTAGAAGAGTAAAGTTTATAATATAATTTTGTTCCAGTTGATAAAAATTGAATCAGAATCCATCTTATTGACACTAATAACTTGATTTTCAAATAAACTGTATATATTAGAATGATAATGATATAAACAAATCTAAATGATTTGACTGAAGGGAATACAGCAGTGACAATATGTATCCTATCTGTGTTCAGAAATAAAGAATTGGACAAAAGCATGACTGCATGCAGGTAAATGAAAACCAAAGAAGCTGCAAGGAGAAATGACAATGATGAATGATCATAAAGAAAAGAAAAACATAAAAGATACAGATTTATCATGCATTCTTCTATGTAGATAACCAATCAAAAAAAAAAAAAACTACTGGCTGGATGATGATGATATATTATGATGATGATGATCATAGTTTTTGTTGTTATTATTATTATTATTACTTTAAATTCCCTCTTTTATTTGGATAGTTCTTGATTCTATGACAATACAAAGTGTTAACAGAGGATGCACTAAATTATAGGACAGTACTAACAGTGCTTCGTCTTTGATCAGGTAAATGAATGAGTCAAGGAAAGATTTTTTAGACTTATCAAAATGGTTGACAGACATTGGTGGCAAGTATTCTGATTGGATAAAAAAAAAGGAAAAAAGAAAAAACATTTTTCTCTCGTTATCATATTTTTAATTTAGCAATGCTGTGTAGTTGTTGAATGCGCTTTTATTAAAGTTATTCAAGACATTGTAATAAAAACAAAGATTAAGATAGTTGTTCAAAATAATGAAAAAACAATTTTCATTGGATATACTAACTTGTGAAAATTATTCTTGAAGAATTTTGTATCTAAAAAATTATCAGAAGGCATTGGTAAAGAACAGAATTCTGCTATGGTTGAGAAATGAAAAAGCCTTAGCCCTTAAGATTCCTTCAAACAATATGGATAATGAAGAAAGTTTTGAAAGTTCAGATGAGAATTTTGGAAAAGATGGAATTGTTTCATGCTGAAAAGTTTTTAACCAATCTAAGAATCTCTTCAGCCACCAACTTATTGTTTGGTCAGATTTTGGAAAGTGGGTTAGGCTGAGAACATTTCAGCACCTCCCCAATTAACAACTTCTTTAATAGATGGATTTGTACTAAATCTGTATCAAATATATGGCTTGTATTTCTATAATAGAACTGTAAGGACTCATTGGTGAACAGCATGGAAAAGAAGTGTTAAACGAAATTCAAATTATAGGCAAGAAGATGACAGTTGGAGCCCTTTGGCCTCGTAAAGGTAATCTAACTCAGGCAGTTATGCCAGAGATCATTCTTTGTTTTTGATGCCATCACAGAAAACAAACAATTTATGTATTAAACAACTGGTCCCTGTTAAAGTTGACTATGAGAGTAACAGCTTACAATTTCTATCACCTGGATAGGTATTCATGGGAGACTGATTTTCCCCAGCCATACATTATTTATAGATCTGCCAGTGACAAAATATTTGACAGGGAGAAGTATTGTGGGGCATAAAATGACTATGAATAAATTTGGACAACATTTTTAACTGCTGATCTTTTATTTTTGGTGCTAATAATTGTTATTCAATCTTGCAGCAACTTTAGATATAAATTAAATATAAACCCATTTTATGCACATATAGGAATTATAGAGAAAAAGACATTTCAAGAGAAGGCCAAGCACAGTCATCTAATTAAGTTAAAATCTAAAATTTGTTTGATTCCTAGAATAAACACTATTTTATTGAATCTACCTGTTATTTAATCATGAATGAGTTAAAAAAAAAAAAAAAAAAAAAAAAAATTATTCTTGAACTAAGGAATCAGCAGATTTTAATTTAATTTTTCTGCAATCAAATTTTTCGAATTCTGTTAACCCTAAAATTATTATATTAAATATTTAGGTAAATCAAATTCAAGCAATTACTATTTTCACAGGTAAAAAAATGATCTTTATAATTCTAACTCTTATACATTATGAAAGTTTTTCTCTAAACCTTCACTTTATAAAAATGATATAACTGATTAATATACAAAAAGAAAAAATGGAATAAAAAATGTCTTTTCATCTCTTTATAATGACAAAACAGGGGTGGTGGTGGTTGGTTGAACAAAAAGGAGATGAAGATATAATAAAACCCTATGCAGACACATAGGGCTCAAAAACGAAGCACTGTGGTAAGGTTGCTGTAAAATACATACGTGGAATGGTTGTGGCCGCACCCTCAGAGGAGTTCACTGAAAGTGAATATACAGCATAATTACTAATTACAACAGACAGACGATTGATAACGGCAAGAAGCATTGGTTAGCTACTGTCATCATTAGCCAGAAGTGAAGAATATCTTTATATTAAATACTGATTATTACTGAGCAACTATATAAGCCATGTAACACTGTATCATTGGATTGTATCATCTGGACTAATTTAAAACTAGAAGATGGATTATTAGAAATAGGCATGTTCATACACATGCTTAAGTTTTTTTTTATAGTTGGATTGATACAATTGTAAAATGGTTTTTAGAGCTTCAGTATTCATAAAATCTGTAGATGAAAATTAAAACATCAATGTTTTTATTTCATATATATTTTCTTAAGAGATCCCTTTTGACCAAAACATCATTAAAATATGTAGGTAAACATTATATGACCAAGAAAACACAATTTGCACTGAAAGAAAATATAAGGAGAAAAAAAAGAAACCACCACTAAAATACAAATCTGTATAAATAAAAATGTACTTGTCCTTTTGTTACTATCTGCTAATCTAGAAAATGGCTACACCAATTGTTTTGAAATTTTACTATAGCATTTTAATTGAATATGAGCATGTTTTTATATACCTTATATTAAAAAATTTACAATATTAAAAAATATATATTTTGAAAATCTATTAGCGCTGATGAGAGCTGAACCAAAAATCTTTCATTTTCAATATGGACACTTTTACAGACAACTTTATTATTTCATAGAAAACATAGGAAAACTGCACATTTAAGGTAAACAAAGCCTTTTTTTATTATTATTTCTATTTTGGTGGGCGTAAACAACAGAAATACCTTCCCTTAAAACAAAAAAAAACAAAAAAACTATTAATTTTTTTCAACAAACTATTATTGATATCTCATTTATTTCGTTGGTTTAGTAAATAAATTTCTTTTTTTTTTTTTCCAATTAACTAAACTGAGCCACAGTAATGCGTGGCTGGGTACAGCTAGTTTATTAATAAAACTTATGGGGGTGGGTAAAAAATGGGTAATATATGAGCAGAATAGCTAATGTAAATGGTTCCAAGTGAGTATAAAATAGAAAAACTTTACTCGCATACATCCTAAAAGACAGAGAGAGCAAACAAAATGCTCTTTCTATCTGAACAGAGACGGCTTATGTAACTTAATGTAAACTCATTCTAATAAATACAAATGATGTTCAGATATATATATATAATCTAACACACAGGATTGCTGAAAATTTCTGTCAAAACAAGAAGCCCTAAACCCCCAAAATTCTGGACTTTCTTCAAATTTTAGGAAATTGATCAAGTTGAGAAATTTTCGATGTCCTCCTTGTATATGTAAACTTACATTCACATTAAAAAATGTGAATATTTGAAATTGATAAAATGTAAAAGAAAAAAAATTGCCTTACATTTCTTATAATTGTGAAGCATTAACAGCTGCTTTGCAAAATGAAAAATAAAGATGAAATTAAAAAAATAAACTTTTTTATTTAATTTATATTTTATTAAAAAACAAACCAAAAAGAAACAACAAAACCATATAGAATTAACCAGAACAGTAATTGATTTTTACTTGTCGTCTCACTCATGTGGCCTTGTATAACACTAAAACGCATTTATTATGGATCTCTTTGCATCTCAATTGACAGGTAATTAAAAAAAAAAATAAACAAATAAAAAAAACATTATCAAATAATTTTAGTCATTTCTCAACCTCTAGTTTCCATTTTGTTCTAAAACTTTATTCAAAGAGATTATTAATGGAAAATAAGTATAAATAATTATTTATTAGTTTATGATAGTTGATTAATTAGTGGACAGATTGGCACAATTCATGACCACTATCAAATATAAATCTCTGGATGCAGAGAATGGCAAATCACTTAACATGCTTTCAATCTAAAAGAAACAAGCAAATGATAATCTGTTATGTTTCACATACATGAACAGTAAAAAAAGTCAGGTGAGGAATTTCTCAAACTTGGGCTTAAAGAATTTGACCAGCCCTCTTACTTCTATCTTTCATAAATGTGACTATTTATTCCAAAAGAAAATTGTATTTATTTCTGATAGTCTCCAAACGAATGTGTATAATTAATAAACACCTCAACTCATTGAGGACCATATGTTAGATTTAAAAAAAAGGAATTGCAGTTGATTTTTTATGCTAAGTCAATTCCAGTAAAAAACTAAATTCCTGAAGCACTCAATGAGGAAGAAATTCAATAACAATGGACTTATTTGTCCACCCTCATAAATCAGTTAAGCAATTTATACTGGCAAAGTTGTTTTTAAATATTGGTCTATAGTAAAGTGGATTGAGCAAATAAGCAAAGAATTGATGATACAAAAATTAATTTGACAGAAGTATTTGTTTTACATTAAAAAAAAAAAGTTTTAACCACATGAAATCTCAATATGCTTGACAGCTTTTCTCCCATTACTCCCTAATATGTGATTTTATTTACCTATTCTTTCACTTTCTTATAATATATATATATATATATATATATATATATATATATATATATATTCAGGTGAAGAGGACTCAAGGTTTTATTATTTTGAGTATCCCGGCATTTATTTCATTATAAACAGTGCTCAATATAATAAATATTATAGAGCTTAATATAATCATATAATTATGAATTACTGTACATTTCGACATGGAAATTTCTATGTTTCAAGATAGATTCTCTTCAGGCAATGTTGGATGTGTAAATGATATATATATATACACACACACATACTCTGTGTGTGTGTGTGTGTGTGTGATATTAACCACATTACTCAGTTGATTGAATATGACAAGGGCAACTGCAGTGTGTGTGTGTGTGTGTAGGTGGAGTCATGGTTCGGTTCATTCTTTACAAGTTTTTACCTTCCAACATCATATTTTATCAATTCAAAACAGCCTTTAGAAATAGATTTAAGTGTAGTCCAAATGCTTTTCCATTTGCTCTTTTTTATTGACCTTCACCCCCAAACTGACAGTCTGGCTGACAGATGACCCACTGGCTCTAAATATGTCAGGTTTGATTGGCAGCTCCTTTAACAAGTTCCATCAGTGTACTTTGTGTTGGTGGCATTAAGTTATATGACATATCTGCTTTTGTGTGAAAAAGAACAAGCCTTGCATCAGCTACAAAAGCAGTTGTACTTGACCAGTGAAATATTCCAGACTTTTCAATTTTATATTGCTACTAACAGAATTTTTCAAAGGTAGTAGGCTTTATTGAAGATATTCAATGATTGTTATGTTTTTTATGCTACTTGTCATTGAAATCTGATATAAGATCATACCCAGTGAAGACAAGGAAGAACAACATTCTTTTGTTTTTCATTGGTTCTATAAAGTCATTGTGTTTATTCTGTTTTGCCAAACAGAATCCACATTTTCTCTAGGTCTGTTGAGGTGTGGCAAAACAACGGATATGTTGATTGCTTCAATGTCCATGTCATTTGAGATTTGTATCAATCCTCTCATACTTGTCCTTGGTAGTATAATGGTGAGTATCCCCACCTGTCAAGGGGGGGGGGAGAGAGACTGGGTTTCAATTCCCCATCGGGGAGTTTTAGGATGTGCATTGTGGTGCAGTGGATATCGATTTGGAACGACAAATCGAGGAGCCGAGTTTGAATTTCATTTAAACTCCTTGCATTCACTTACGCACAAATACGCTTGGGAAAGGTATTAATCTATCTTTTCCCTCCAGTTATGGGTTAAATAATAGGACAGACTGGGTTCTATAGCCACAGAAAGCAATGGCAATCTACTGTGGGATAATCTTCTGCCCACTCAGTCATGCCTCTTTAGAGACATGATAGCTCAAAGTGTGTATCACGTATGGCACTTAACTAACTGATCAATACTCTCATTGTATACCAAATATATTAGGATATTTGTGTGCTGGTAGCCTCAGGAGTACAAACTGCCAACTATTTTAGTCTAAGGTTAGTCTAACTGATGAAGGCATTTTTTGTCTTTGTCACAATGACTATTTTGCTTGTAGCCATTTTAGCTACTGCTTCAGCAAGGGAACATCAGAAAAATAGAACAATTCTGTTGGCACCATTTCTCTCTCTTTCTCTCTCTCAGTTTCTGTAAACAGAAGAATGATTTAGTATCCCCATAATTTAGTATATGGATATACTAAATTATGGGGATACTAAATCATTCATAGTTATGTTGAATAAATTCAGACTATGTTGTTGCCCAGAAGGCAAACAGCATTGATCATATTTGTATGAATGAAAATTTATTTGGTTACTAATAATATACATGTTGGTCATATTAATTCTGTAACTATATAATCATATTTACTAAAGATGAAATTTATTTGGTGCTAATATATCCTGTTGGCTTCATATAATTCTTTTAACTATGTAATCATATTTGCTAAAGATGAAATTGTTTTATTTTTAATAATATCCATGTTGGCCCTTATCTGATTCTTTTAACTATATAATCATATTTGCTAAGGTAAAATTTGTTTATTTGCTAATAATATCCATGTTGGCCCCTTATCCAATTCTTTTAACTATATAATGTATTTGCTAAGAATGGGGAAATTGTTGTTGCTAATAACCATGTTGGCCCCTTATCAATTCTTTTAACTGTAAATCATATTTGCTAAAGATGAAATTTATTTGTTGCTAATAATATCCATGTTGGTCACTTATCAATTCTTTTAACTATGTAATCATATTTGCTAAAGATGAAATTTATTTATTTGCTAATAATATCCATGTTGGTCCCATATCAATTCATGCATAACTATGTAATCATATTTGCTAAAGATGAAATTTATTTTGTTGCTAATAATATCCATGTTGGTCACTTATTAATTCTTTTAACTATATAATCATATTTTACTGAATAAATTTATTTGGTATGCTCCAATATCCATGTTGGCCCCTTATCAATTCTTTTAACTATATAATCATATTTGCTAAAAGATGGAAAATTTATTTGTTGCTAATAATATCCATGTTGACACATATCAATTCTTTTAACTATATAATCATATTTGTATAAAAATTAAATTTATTTTGTTGCTAATATCCATGTTGGCCCCTTATCAATTCTTTTAACTATATAATCATATTTGCTAAAGATGAAATTTATTTGTTACTAATAATATCTATGTTGGCCCCTTATCAATTCTTTTAACTATATAATCATACTTTAAAATTGAAAATTTATTTGTTGCTAATAATATCCATATTTATTTATATGAATTCTTTTAACTATGTAATCATATTTGCTAAAGATGAAATTTATTTGTTGCTAATAATATCCATGTTGACATATCGAATTCTTTCACTTTATAGTATATTTGCTAAAGATGAAATTTATTTGTTGCTAATAATATCCTTATTGTTTGTATCAATTCTTTATTTCTTTAATCATATTTTATAAGTGTAAATTTGTTGTTTGTATCAATATGTGTTAAATTCTTTATCTAATTCTTTTAACTATATAATCATATTTGCTAAAGATACATTTATTGTTGTATTAATATCCATATTGGTCCCTTATCAATTCTTTTAACTATCCTAATCTGTATTTGCTAAAGATGAAGTTTATTTATTGTTTAATATAGTATCATTAATGGCCCTTATCAATTCTTTTTAACTATATAATCATATTTACACTAAAGATGAAATTTCTTTGTTGTAATAATAGCATCCATTATTTATTTTCTCAATTCTTTTAACTATGTAACAATCATACTTTTAAAAATGAAGTTGTTGTTATATTAATATCACTATTGTAGGTCCATATAATTATTTTAACTATGTAATCATATTTTAAAAAGTCAAAATTTGTTTGTTGCTAAAAAGCACGTATATCCATGTTGGTACTTGTAATTCTTTTAACTTTCTCCATTCATATTTGCTAAGGTAAATTTGTTCATTTGCTAATATCCATAACATTCATGTCAATTCAACAACTTATATAATGTCTTTATCGGGTAAATTTGTTGTTGCTAATAATATCTACATATTTGGTCCTTGTCCAATTCTTTCCAACTATATAATCATATTTGCTAAGATAGAAATTTATTTATTACTAATAATATCCATGTTGGCCCATCCAATTCCACTAACTATGTAATCATACTTTGCTGAATGAAATTTGTTGTTGCTAATAATATCCATGTTTATTTTATCAAATTCTTTTAACTATATAATCTTTGCTAAGATAAATTTATTTGGTGCTAATAATATCCATTGACATATCAATTCTTTTAACTGTACTAATCATATTTGCTAAAGATAGAGTTGTTTCAATTGCTAATAATATCCATGTTGACTGTATCGAATTCTTTTAACTGTGTAATCATATTTTTCAAGGTAAATTTATTTGTTCTAATAATATCTATTATTTATTTATATCCAATTCTTTTATTTATATAGTCATATTTTAAAGATGATTTTATTTGTTGCTAATAATATCTGTATTTGGTCATATCAATTCTTTTAACTATGTAATCATATTTGCTAAAGATGAAATTTGTTGTTGTATGCTTGTACATGTTGTTTCATCAATTCTTTTCATATAATCATGTTTATGAATGAAGAATTTTGTTTACCTAGCAATATCCATGTTGGTGTATAGTTGTTTTAACTATATAATCATATTTTGCTAAGGAATGAAATTTATTTATTTACTAGCTCATGTGTATTGATTATATCCAATTCTTTTAACTATATAATCTTTTATAAGATGAAATTTATTTGTTGCTAATAATATCCATGTTGGTCCCCTTATCAATTCTTTTAACTATATAATCATATTTGCTAAAGATGAAATTTTATTTGTTAATAATATGTATTGTATTTTTCATCAATTCTTTTAACTATATAATTATATTTGCTAAAGATAAGTTGTTGTTGTATAATAATATCCATGTTGGTATATCCAAATTTTTAATAATCATATTGCTAAGATAAAATTTATTTGTTCACTAATAACAATGTCCATGTTATAGCTGTATCCAATTCATAGCTATTAATCACTTGTTTTTTCAAGGTAAATTTATTTATTGCTAATAATATCTATGTATTTATATCAATTCTTTAATATGCAATCATGTTGCTAAAAATTAAATTTATTTGTTGCTAATAATATCCATGTTGTTTATTATCAGAATTCATAACTATATAATCATATTGCTAAGATAGAATTGTTTCATTAACTAATATGCTATTGTATTTATATCAATTGTAACTATGTAGTCATGTTTTTAAAGATGAAGTTATTTTTATTTTCATCTTAACTCTGTGTGTCCTATAGGTCTTTGTTCTTGAAACTCTTGCTAGGTGTGAAATTTTATTATGCTTTAATAATATCACTTGGTCATATCAAGTTCTTTTGTATATAATCATATTTTTTAAAGATAGAAATTTATTTGTGCTAATAATATCCTTATTTAAGTTACATATCAAATTCTTTTCTTTATGTAATGTTTGCTAAAGATGAAAAATTTATTTGTTAATAATAATATGCTTATTTGGCCCTTATCAGGGTCTTTAACTATATAGTTATATTTGCTAAAATGAAATTGTTGTTATAATAATATCCATGTTGGCCCTTATCAATTTTTAACTATGTAATCTGTATTTTGTATAAGATGGTGAATTTGTTTTGTTGCTAACGTGTATATCACATATTTGGCCCTTAGCTAATTCTTTTAATCAAATGAGATGTTGTGTAATTTAAACTTCTTATGGGCCTGGAAATGGTTTATTATTTCCCAATCAAATATCATTGTTCTAATTTCAATTGAACAAATTAGATAAAGAAATTTTTTTTTTTTTGTGAGATTTTCAACTTAGTTTCTTTGGAGTCAGAAATTATTTTTCCATTGTTCTCGTGTTTATCAATTGTCTAATCTGAAGATGGAGTCATAAAATCAATTTAACTTAGGTACAACAAGTTGAACCCTTTCAAATATCCCACCAGCCAGCCCGGTTCACACTCCACCCACATCTATTGAACGGGTGAAGAGGCTCATCCCTTGTTTCCTGTTTAGGATGTGGTTTCCGGTTTTCTCTTTTCCAATCTTTTCACTCTTTTCCTTTATTATTTTTTTTTTCAATTGGAGTAGATAGACTAAACTATCGCCCGGTTCACACTCCACCCACATCTATTGAACGGGTGAAGAGGCTCATCCCTTGTTTCCTGTTTAGGATGCGGTTTCCGGTTTTCTCTTTTCCAATCTTTTCACTCTTTTCCTTTTTTATTATTTTTCTATTTTTTTTTTTTTTTTTTTAATTGGAGTAGATAGACCAAACTATCGCCCGGTTCACACTCCACCCTCATCTATTGAACAGGTGAAGAGGCTCATCCCTTGTTTCCTGTTTAGGATGTGGTTTCCGGCTTTCTCTTTTCCATTCTTTTTACCCTTACGTAGCCCCCTGTGCATCAGTGGCGTTACCGCCTTGCTTGGGGTGATATGATTAAAAAAAAAAAAAAAATCTTTCATAGAAACTGGATCATATACCAGTACACTTAATAACTAGCCATTTTTCAGAAATCTTATTTAGCAGAAATTTTAGTTTCTCTGAATTAGTAAAACTTCCCTCAACATTGTAAGATGAAAATAATTGGCAAAGCACTGGTATAATCAAATTAAATGCTTCCAAATTTAATTCCAAAATAAACGATGCTTAAATATCAGTAATAGATTTGTTTCTATAAAAACAAATGTAACTGATTTGTAACATTCATATAATTAAGGGCCAGTCTGTTAAAATTTATGAAAAAGTTACTTTTGACTTGTGAAAATTAATGAAAATTCTTTGTAATCAAGGCAGGTAACACTTGGAAAAGAAACAAAATTGCATTTAATTAAAACGATCCTTCAAATTAAGAAGGACAATGTAGAATAAATATTAAGGGTTTCATGGAATAAGGAGAGATTTTTCCTGTTATCCTTTTTGCTTTCAAAAAAAAAAAAAACAAACGAAGAAAATTAAATTTATTTAAAATAAAACAATCTATTAAATTAAGGAATGACAGTGCAGAACAAACATTAAAGGTTTCATGGGACAAGGAGGGATTTTTTTTCTGTTTGAAAAAGAAAAAAAAGTCCCTGATGATAAAAATTTGTAAAAAAATAACTAATTTTTCCATTGATACAAAACACGTGGTATTTTTCTATATTGATACATTAAACTGAATGAGTTATGAATGAGAAGCCTTTTGATGTTTATTCACAAATCTCTAAGGAAGACAAAAATCAAACAATGATATAGATCAAAGTTAACATTTTTTTTCTATAATAATGTTACTAAAACTACACTAGCAATTATTTTGAGTTTTCAATGCATAAATGTGTTTGCATTAAATTTTATGCAAAAAAAGAAAAACAATAGAAAGTCTAAGTAGTTGAGAAATAAGAGTATCATTAAATGAGAAACTTCTAGAGTAGAAAATGCTTGAGAAATAAATTGGTTGTTGTGATGATAATAACAAAGATGAGGATTTTAGTCCAAATAATTCAGTGAATATGTTTTCTTTTGTACCATGAATAAAAAAATATTAACAAACTGAGTTTTAAAAAAGAAATTTGTATGGAAGTTTTGAACTCCTTGAATTGAAACAGAAAAAAAAAAGAAAGGAAAAAAAGAAAAAAGGAAGAAAAAAAAAGAAACAATGCAATCTATATATATATATAAAAATGTCTGTCTGTGTGTGTGTTTGTGAGCCCCCATTCTAATGGACACTACTCCTCTGATACTCTTGGTCTGATTTCAACCAAAACTGGGTCACTTGTCGATCATGACATGAACCTTTAATATATAAAAAAATTTTTTGAATCGATTTACAGGGTACGGCAGGAATCACAGAAATCCTTAGAATTTATTAACTCTTTTCCTCTGAGATGCCTTATGCGCACTTTTATGCAAGACACTTAACTCAAACTCAACCAAAATCGAGTCACTGGTAGATCAAGGTCTGATGCTCTGATATGCGAACAAAAATTTCAATTGACACACAGGGTGTAGCAAAAATTAATGGAAAACGATTTTTCCAAATTGCTTAGTTGTATTCCAACAAAAATCGTGTCTTTTTTGTAACTTCTACCTTATCATATGCCATAATTTTTTTACAAGTGTCAACCTCTCTGACATTGCAAGGACAATGCATCCACTTCTGCATCACATCACATTACAGGCTCCCATGATGCCTACCCACATTCTTCCAATTCTACATACATTGTCCATGTTTATTGGCAAAATTGACCAAGCATGAATCTCGTTTTACAAATACAACAAAAAAATAATACTTAGTATTTTTTTTAACTTACATGTCATGGCAACCTTATACTGGAGCTTTTTGAATAAGCACTTGACCTTACCATTTCAACATAACCACTAAAAAACCCCAAGCAACGATGAGATATATAGCTAGTAATCAATAAAACAAACTGAAATAAAATATTTGTAAAAAAAAAAATTTTTAAAAATGAAGAAATTTGTATGAAAGTTTTGAACTCCTTGAATTAAAACAAAAAAAGAAAGACAAGAAACAAAAAGGAAAAAAGAAAAAAGGAAAACAAGGAGAGGAAAAAAAAGGAAAGAAAAAGGAAAGAAAAAGAAAAAAAGAAAGTATACAATAATCAATATCAACAGACACAATGTAAAAAAATATTGATGATCTTTTTCTGGTTACAGATTTTGAAGAAGAATCACGCATGAAAAGAGGTCACTGTTCTCTCAGCTGTCTTTATATAATACCTCCTAATTACCAGGGCTTACGGCCTATCACGTTGAATACACCAGTTCTCGCTCAATCACCGAAGTTAAGCAACATTGAACCTGGTCAGTACTTAGATGGGTGACCGCTTAAGGATACCAGGTACTGTAAACGTTTAGTGACGGATGTGCGTTGTGGTGCAGTGGATATCGGCTCGGAAAGAGAAATCGGTGAGCCGAGTTCGAACTCCAGTTGAATACCCTGCATTCACTTAAGCACTAGTACCCTTGGGAAAGGTATTAATCCGTCCTTTCCCTCCAGTTATGGGTTAAATAACAAGGGTAGGACTTGGGGACCCTTGCTCTTAAAAACAAGCCCCAATGAATCTTGATACTCAAAAAGAAAAAAAGTATTATTAGACACAAAACTTATATAAAAACAATAAATTGTTGAAAGAAAAAAGGTATTACCAGCAATACATAAATAAAATTTAGTTGGCAATAAATGACCCACCGAGGTTAATATGCCATAAAACAAAAACATCCAACCAACCCAATTACCAAATGTTCTAATTTTACTGACTCAATATCTTTCACTTAAGTTTTGTAACAAAAATATTCGGAATATCTTTTAATCATTTCACGCCCGGTTCACACTCCACCCACGTCTATTGAAGAGGTTAAGAGGCTCATCCCTTGTTCCCTGTTTAGGATGTGGTTTCCGGCTTTTCTCTTTTCCAATCTTCTCACTATTACGTAGCCCCCTGCACATCAGTGGCGTTACCACCTTGCTTGGGGTGATACGATAAAAAAAAATAACTGAATGTTGTTTATTGCTAACGCATTTTAATTGAAAGGAAAACAATTATCATTAACATATAGACCAGATCAAGACATTTCATCAGCATTAGGTACATTGTTATTCTTCTTGTGCCATGTCCCTTCAGGACATAAGTGACATGGACTTCCACTTGGCCCTCTCTCTCAATATATTTTTTTCTCTTGGTATCTGTTCCAAACCCCGCTCCACCATCCATTTGCTCAAACCTATCAAGTACGTCTCGCACTTCTTTCTTCTGTCTCACATTCCTTCTATCCGTCCTGTGAGTATTAAATTTGCCAGGCCCTCCTTCTTCATCACATGAACCTCATTTGTCTCCTCCTGATGTTAAGTATGAGTTTTCTCGTTTTCATCCTGCCCAACACCTACCATCACCGAAATATTCAACGCCTTTGAAAATATTCAGGGGCAGGTGTTGATAATTTTAATGATTCTTCTGAACTTTAAATTATTTCATACCAATGGTTGCAATGATCAACTTCTGCTAATCTGTTTTAATCAAAGCTATAAAATTTAAATTTTGAAGAGATGATCAAGTGAACTAATTCAATGTTCACTGGCAAATATTTGTCAATCATTGAATGCATATTGAAACCAGAATCAGTAAAAAATTACATTGGCATACTATTTTCATATCAGAGTAATATACTTCCTGTATATGTGATTAGTATTTTATCAACAATTGCCAACATCTGACCCCCCCCCTCCATGAAATAACGCCATGATAAAGATGGAGGATAAAAATCAACCTCATAAAAATTACTTTGCTGGTATTTCATATTAACAATATAGATTAAGTTTTAAAACTATAAAACTAAACAAACGACTACATGTAATGGTGTTTAGATTAGGTGAGTGGATTAAGGATAGTTATTAAGCTTAGCTTTAGTTTGGCTCAAGGCCTGGTGAGTGGATTATAGATAATTTTATATTGTATCAACAGCATTATATTTGACAAAACAAATTTAGGTGTGGCACAAGGCTACAAAGAGATCTTTTTTAACATACAATCACAGCTTTATGAACAGAGAGAGACTGTAGTGTAAATAAACAAAAAATTCTTTGACCCATAAATGAATTTAATGCTGAACCTTGTTTTGCACTCAGACTTTCATATTGTCATTCCTTATTCATGTCTGTTGTCTCTTGAATCTGTGTTTAACAAATTGTAATATTTATTTTCACCCCCACCCACAAAAAGGGAAGTGGAGAATAATATCTGGTGTATAAACATTTACAAGAATTACATCATCTTAAGTATAATTTTTCTTACATATTGTTACATTGTCAGAGGTAATTGCATTTTCTAGTAAAAATTTCCCTAATCACCCACAAGATGTATCCATGATAAGAACTACATTAAAGTAAATTCATTGATTCATTCATTTTCTATTGCTTATCAATCATTTGCAGATTATTTAAAGCCAGAATAGATTTTGAGATTTTAAGAATTTTTTTAAAGATAATAATGGTTTTAGTGACACTAGTCTTACTAATTAACCCATAGGGTGGAGGAAGAAATGGTGAATTCATACCTTTCCTAAAGACTATTTTGCACATGTGAATATAATAAACCCAACTGGAATTAGAACTCAGCTATCTTATTAACAATTCTGAGCCATTATCCATTACTGCATCTGCACATTCAAACTTACAGCACTTGGTATTCCCACACTGTAACCCATTTAGGTACTGATCAGGCTTTACATTGCTTAACTACAGTGATTGTACGAGAACCAGTGTTTCAACATGATGTGACCATAAGAACAATGTAGCAAATCAAATAAAACAATTTAAAAAAACTGAATGTTTTTTGTAAGAATCTGAAAATGGAGATCAGTTTACTAAAGAATAACAAGAGAAAACTGATCCACTACTTTCTAATAGAAATAAAATAGAAGCATAATAAAATTAAATTACAAATTCCATCCCCATTACCATACCAGGGTTACAAAATTACAAACAAGTTTTGAGTTTGAGTTTTGTTTAACGGCATATCAACCTCTGTGGGTTATTTAATGCCAAAAAGTTTTTATTCCTTTTTATTTTAGAAAACTGAAAATGTTTTCTTTTGTATTCAAAAATGTTTTGCTGAGAATAATTTTTCCTTCAAAAATGTATTGTTGGTAATATTTTTCTTTAAAAAAATGTATTGAATGTTGGTAATATTTTTCCTTCAAAAATGTATATTTTTCTATAAAAGTTTATTTTTATGCATATATTTCTATAAGATTATTTTTATACTTTTATAGTGTTTTGACCCTAGTTTGGAGGATTAACTATTTGCCCATAGCTGGGACCCTAACAGATGCTACCACTCCTGGTCAGGGTGGACCTGGGAACAACAGCAATTAAGAGGTGGTTCCATGCTCCTCACAACCTCCCAATCAGAGGTCTTGCTGCCAGACGCAGTTTACCGTCATGCCCAAGACTTACAAACAAGTAACAATTGGTAAAGAGTGATTTTTTTTTTAAAAACTTACAGTATCACCAGGGAATTAATTTCTACTTTTGTAGATAAAGGTGGACAAAATAAAACAGTTGTTAGTATAGAATTAGTTCAATAAAAATAGTCATTCCAAAAGAAAAAAGTTTTAAGAATTTTTTTTTTTAGATAATGGTTTTAGTGACATATATATAACTTTTTCCTTCATTTTTTTATTTTTGAACTTTCAAGTAACAGTAACTGAGGTGATGAAATATCTTTCCATCTTTATTCCTCATTAGATATTCATTTTAGAGATAAAACACACAACAAAAATAAAGATAAGAGTTTGAAAATTGAAATGGAAGGAATGTGTAGAACAAAGCAAAGCAAAATTTAAGCAAGAAAGAAAACGCACATGCAGACAGCAAAGTGAAGAAGCGTGGGGGCACACAACCATTTTTTGTTACAGCAGAACTTGGTGAAATCCACAATACAAAGGGCACATAAAAAAGCAAAGAATTATGCAATATCTGCACAATAAAAAACATACAAAAATGATGCTGAAAACAATGCAGTGTTTCTGACAGCAGTAATGGAAGAATGATATATTGGTTGATTGAGCAGATCTTTTGATTTTTTTTTTTGTAAAATCAAACATTTATTTACATACAGAATATAAAAGCCAGTCTTAATTTTCTAGAGTTCTCAATGTTCAAATATTTTTTGAAAAAAAAAATATCTTGAGAATTCAATCAAATGTAAAGTTTTCTGCACGTCTTTTTTTTTTACTCATCTTTAAATAGAGAATTTAAAAACATATCATTAGCTAGATCATATTTTCATAAATTATTTTCTTTATGTTCTTAATAATTTCATGATTTAAGAGATAATAAATGTTATGCTGAGCTTTTTTTTATTATTGAGTCTCTTCATGGTGCCCATCTCATCTGCAAATAAGATCAGATAATAGTGGTTTACATGGTAGCAAAAAGAGAACCCATAACCTGATTGAACTCTAACAGTTCAGTTTGCTAAGGTTGGTTCTTTAGGACATCTCTGGCGCAAATTTAGTTCCTTGATAGCATCTGCTTACTTTCTAACACATCACTCAACAAGACCCAGGCCAAACTAATAAAACAATAACTTTTAGACAAAATTCAACTTTATTCATCAACATAGTCTCCTCCTTCTAGGGTGATACACTGATTCCTACACTTCTTTAACAATTCAATGCCTTTTTTGTAGAACAATTTGTCTTTGGCCTCGAAATACACCTCAGTTATTTCTTTATTGGAACCAAATCTCTTTCCCTGGAGAATTCTTTTGAGGTCTGCAAACAACCAGTAGTCACTGGGGGCCAGATCTGGAGAATAGGGTGAATGTAGAAGCAATTTGAAATATGGAGGCCAAAACTGTCTGTTGATGTTTGCATCTTTGGTCATTTTGGACAACTTTCACTTGCTGCTGTCCACTCAGCTGACTGCTGATTTGACTCTAGAGTGAAGTGGTGGATCCATGTTTCCTCCATTGTCATATATTGACACAGAAGCTCCTTCTTGTTGAGTTGAAACAATTGCAAACAATGCTCTGAATAGTTGATGCATTGTTGTTTTTGATCACAGTTCATTGACAAATGTTCATGCAAAATGGTGAATACACCATCTTTTGATATGTTCCACTCTTCTGCAATCTCATGCAACTTCAATTTATGATCAGCCAAGGCGAGTTCGTGGATTTTTTGGTGTTTTCTGGGAAAACTACCAGTTTTAAGCGACCTGAGTGTTCAAAATCAATTGTGCCTGTACAACCACATTTAAAGTCAGTATACCACCTCTTAACCATTGTTCCTAATGGAGCAGAGTCCAAATAACACTTATCAAGCCATTACTTTGCTTGAACAGTATTTTTCCCACCAGAAAGCAATGCTATATCAACTGACAAAATTCAGATTTTTCCATTGTTTTGAAAATTTGCAATAGTAGCTTCACTTAAATAACTGTAAATTGTAAACTAAAAACCAATTGGGCCCAAATTTTGTCACATGCCATTTGAAAGTTAGTACTTCATAAAAATCATATGGATTTTTTATTTGTGGCACCATCTTTATGTCAGGCCTGGGTCTTATTGAGTGATGTGTTATGTAACTGTATTAGTAGTAGAGAGATTTATGAACATTAATTCACTGAAATTCAGTTTTCCATATTAGCTCTTTTTATGAAAAATCATTTGCATATGATGATGGTCCAAGGGTGCAGTGATCAAATCACTGCATGCACAACAGGATCAGTTTTCAATATGCAGAATTATTGAATATTGAATCAGGAAGAAATGAGAAGTAAGGTTAGAACTCAATCCTACACCCTGATTATTTTATCATCATGTAATTTTGAAGAAATAAATAAATAATAATATTAACAATAAATAAGTTTAAACTGGCTATGAACTAATTCAGATTAAAACAATTCAGTAAAACAAATTGAAATGAACACAGAAACAATAAATATATCAATTTTGGCTCCTTGGTTATGTTTGATACATAGAAAACTTAATGAAATTAGTTTAAAAAATGGATATTCAATATTTCCTTATAATTAAGTATCAAGTTCATATTTATCACTTGATTTCGTATATTCTATACAATTTCTATAGAACAATAAAATGGAGAATTCAACCTAAAATTCTATTTGCTAACATCTTTTATTGTTTCTTGCTAACCAGCAAAAAACTGTGCAGTAATTCTTGGCTATATAGTTGGAAAGAATTCTTTTAGAAAATGCTTTCGTTATGAACCAAATATGATTAATTTTTTGTTATGTAAGCAGAATAATAACATTTACTGTTAGATTTGAAAGTAGACATTTTCACAATCTCTATATCAACTTCTATATATAATTGTTAGAAAAGAAAAAGTTAAGTACAATTATTTCTTTCAAAAATAAAATAAATAACAAATGTAGATAAAAGTTTTTCACTCTTCAAAAATACACATTAACTATGAGGTGCGATGAATAAATTGTCGTTTAAATTATGAAAAATTTTTTTTACTAATAATAATAAAAATAACAACACTGACATCTCATTTTAACAGATATATTTACCAAAATTACCCAAAAATATTTTGATATAGTAAAGAGTGAATTTATTCAATAAAATCAGCACAGGCTCCAGATAACTTCAAAATCTCCTGCAACTCTTTTGGACAGTCTCCTTATTTAAGTTAATGAATGCTGCCGTAATCTTTGCCTTCAGTTCATTTTTGGTGTTACAAGGAGTTTTTTTTTGTCTCTCACTAAACATTAAGAAGTTGCAGTCTGGGGAATTAGAGAGCCAGATGTAAGAGGGTGATGCAGTCACAGAAATTTTCTGACAACCAAAACGGCACCATGTCGCACAAGCAGTAATGATCATTCCAAATGCCTTTGTAATCACCATTAAAATGAATCCTTTACACTGTCCTCAGATTGATACCCAAACACTGAAATGTTTCTATTGGAGTTTCAGGTGTGAATGCTAATCAGTACAACATGCCGTTTCCAAATTTCTGGATGAGTACATTACATCATGGTGCTCTTTTTCTTGCAGATGGTGCTCATCTGATCCTACAATGCGCAGTCGGCCAAATCAAAAACAACGTGCATGCATGAAATTGAAATTATAAAATGGCGATATTTTACCCATCACAGCCTATATATGGATCTATTTTGTTTTAAAAGTTGAATTACTAAAGACAATTTATTAATATTTTTCATATTAAAAATATTTTATGTTCAAGTCAGATTATTTGTTAACTGCAAATGCAAACATGAATTTTAATAAGAATAAAGTTTAGTGTTAAATTTCCAATGTTGATATTAAATATGCTGTACTATTTACATGTCATTGCTGGGCGGAGAGTTTCCTAAACTGAAGTAAATGAGGATAACAGAGTGTTCCTCTGATGGAACCAACAGACATGCATCAGTAACCAAGCCAAGCCAAGCCACCAAGTTGGAGGATTTCAACTTTGGTTTCACATGGCGACGGATGGCCTTCACCAGGTCTACTTGCTGAAGAGAAACTAGTCAGGTGCTCAGCTGTGCCCTTACACCAAGTCGTGATGATGGTGATGGTTAATGAAAATACTTAATTTGTTGCCATCAAGTAATTTCTTGATGAGCATTTGCTCTATTCTATATAGATTTAAGATTTATTAACTCAAAGAATTTGTTCTTATAATAATGTCTGGCCAAAGAAGACAAGCAAATTGTTCCTGACAGCTTTTTCCATGAATTGCACCTTCTGAAACCAACTTTCCTTAATAAATTTATATTTTAATTCTATTAAAATATTATATTGCTCTTTACAGAATTATTCATTTTAAAATGCTAATGATACCAAAAGTATTTGAATTATTGAAACTAAAGCTTTATTTGAATTTTTTATAGTTGAACTTTTCTATATTTGATAAGCTTTTAATTATTTACACTATTTACATTGTTTGGACAGTTGTTCTCATCTTTGTTGCCATATTCACAATGTTTCAGTTATTGTATGCTCTGGTCTTCTTCAGGTGATTGGCATTTCAAACTGAACCCATCATTTCATTCACCAGTAGATTTTTCTAGTTCGATGAGTTATGCCTCTTCTGGATGGCTCAGTATTAGTTATCACTCTTTAAATATAGCCTACCTTAAAACTATATTTTATCATTATATATATATAACAAAATGTTCACCACTTACTACTCAGGTGTCATACTGTTGGCTCTGCATATTCAGTTGTTTTGATTGAGCATTGTGCATTTTTTTTAAACTACCATTTAACCAGTACCACTTTTACAGTTGTTATATATATAAGGTTGTTACAAAATTAATGGCCACTCAAAGTGTATTTTGAAAACCCATTTTCACAATTTATTCATGGCATATATTAGAATTTTGGTATACATAATAATTAATGTGTGCTCTTTAATAACTTTTAACTCATATTCAGACAGAAATATTCTTGAAGCATAGAGGCCCTTAATTATGAACATGGCAATTCGTTTACTTTTCGTGCACGAGTTCAAACTTGGGTACAGTGCATCTCAAACTTCTGCCAATATCAACAGAGCATGGGGGAGATGGGTCCACAAGGAATCTGACTGTACAAAGGTGATTCCAGAAGTTTCGTACTGGTGATGAGAGCCTTGACAATGAAGAAGATAGAGAATGGTCATGCAGTCTTAACAACTGTTATGGTAAACACACCTATTCCTCAGATAATGGACTCTCCCTCCTATATTAATAAGAGTTAACAGGAAGTTAACTTGGAAAGTTCTTAGAAGTTCTAGAGAGTTCTTTAGAGTTCTATTGGAGTTCAGTAGAACTATTAGTTAATTCCAGTTTGGACATCATTGGACTAAGGCAGTTGATATTAATCAGCAGTTAGCCGAATACTAAGGAGTCAGCTTACAGTCAAAGATTACCAAGTTCCTAACATTTTGTGTGCGTTAAGTCGATTAGCAACTGACACAGCACGATTATAACCTTCAGTGCAAAAACTACTCCACAATAACAGCGAACAATTGCAAGCAGTTGTTGAGCAATAACCACCTCAAAGTGTCAGAGAAATGTCTCAGATGCTTGGTGTTAGCACTGCAATAGTCTCATACCATTTGCAGAGTATTGGCAAGGTGAAAAAGCTTGATAAATGGATTCCTCATGGTCCCAATGAAAATCAAAATCTTTAGCATTTTGAAGTCCTCTTGATGCTCTTTCTGTGTAACACCAATGATCCCTTTCTTGACCGAATTGTCACTTGTGATGAAAAGTGGATCCTTTATGATAACTGGAAATGATCAGGTTTGATTGTGACGAATCCCCCAAACTTTTCCCAAAGCCAAAGTTGCATCAGCAAAAGATTATGGTGACTGGTGGTCTGTAATTTGTGTGATACCCTGCAGCTTTCTGGAAGCCAATCAGAGAATTGATGCAGAGCTTTACTGTAATCAACTTGCATGTCTGCAAAAAATGAAACCTGGTTTCTACCTTGGTTTCAGCCTTTGGGTATCTTCAGGCATTTTATATTAACTGATCATCTAATACTTTTTTGAAAGTATAACAGGAACTTCCAGAATACATAAGCAGAAGTCTAAAACTTAAATTTTAAACTTCTGGTTATATGTTGTGGAAGTTCCTGTTATATGTTTGAAAAAGTGTTAGACGATCAGTTAAATATAAAATGCCTGAAAATACCCAAAGGTTGAAACCAAGGCACCATAATTAGCTGAACTTCCAAATAAGAATATTTAAGAGCTTTACATTAAATATGTATTGAGCACTTTTTGATACAACTGCTTACTGGTCTAATTTGATTCTAACCAATAACTGGTTAATAATTATATAATATTATATAATATTATATTTGATCCTATACAAAAATGCTGGAGAGTAACACTGTAATCCTAAGGAGATTGCAAAGATAAAACCTGATTCTGGGCACAATTACTGATTCATATGGAAATAATCATATCATTTTTTATACTAATAAAATATAAGTTATAAGAATAGATTTCTTAATATTTTAAATTGTGTAGCAGTTTTTGAAAAAACAAAAATAGAGTTTAGCAGCTTGGTAAGGCTTACTTTTTGGTTGCTTAAAATGAAGTATTATTTAGATGTATCTCAAATGCTTTTTTCTGCTGACCTTTATTAATGAGCACTACAATTATTCAATGTCAGTTAATTAAACATTGAGACAAGAATTTAATGGTAAAATCATGAATATAACAAAAGAAGCAGTCTGTTAATGCATTCTGATCTTCCTCGAGTAAATTTTTCCAATTAAACAATGCCTTAAATGAAAAATGTAATTTATTAAAGTATGTAAAAAATGAAGTTTAGCAGTTAAATGGGTGGGGTTAGGCCAGATAGCTTTTAAGTTCATCTAGATTCCGATTATCAACATTTGTACAATAAATATCTTCTCTTTATTGAGGTACTTGCTCCTGTTGTTGGTTCTCAAAAGAAAATAAGAAAAAAAAAATTTCTTTTGTCACTTACTTTTAGAAGCAGCTAGAGCCTCAGCCACTGCAGCCTTTTTGTGTTCCTCCATTGTCTCTTGCATTCGCCGGTGCTGTTTGTTTTCATGCTGCAAGCGTTCAATGTTCTGCAACAAATCCTTAACTTCAGCTTGCCAATTGTCCTCAATAAGTTCCAAATCCTTAAGTCAAAAAAAATGAAAAGATAACTAAAAAATATAAGCAAAAGATGGAAGAGAAAATGAAGTCTTAAAAAGTCTTAAGTCACAGTTTTAAATATGTACATGGTCTGTCTAGGAATGAATCAGTTGAAAAGTAGCCTACTTAGGGTAATAGCACTTTCAGACTTCAGATTTATTCCAGCATTCCAAAGTCCTCTTTTCACCATTAAATCTCATCCATGACATTTAACAGTAATTTTAGCTTTGTAGAAAGCCAGAGCTTGGCTGAGTTGGTGGTTTGCTAAAAAGATTTTGGCCACTTGTGAATGTGATGGTTACATTATATACAAGCTTCTTGCTCAATGGTAACTCACTGCTGTGTTAACCTCATGAGAGTGTGTCTATTCATACATGTTCAGTAAGGTCCCTCCTGATTAGCTATAAGTTGAGTTTAATAAAGACCTATGAAGAGGATATCAAGTTATGTCTTTGGTCATGTAAATAAAATGAATAACAATTATGTGTGTGTGTGTTTGAATTCATCATCACTGAAAACCATTTTATACTGATTTTTTTTTTAATGCACAAAATATAGAGTACTAAAACTAGCTGATGTAAACTGTAGGTTAAGAATTATAAAGTTCTGTTTGAACAAATTTTGGACTTTACCAACAGGAACATGCAGAAAACAACTACAAAGGACAGAGTGAATACAGGGAGTATTAGTAATGTCAGTGGGTAAGGATAAGAAAATAGAAATCTCAACTTCATATACTAATATAGAATTATTTGAATGTGAAATAAAATTTTATTTATTTACTACTTCTAAATAAAATAATTCCTCAAGTCCAAAATTTATGTTAAAACATGTGACATTTGGTACAACATAAAAATGTGATATATGAGTTATTTCATGTGATATCACGTGCGTTATTTCATGTGATATCACGTGCGTTATTTCATGTGATATCATATGCATTATTTCATGTGATATCATATGTGTTATTTTATATAGCATAAGAAGTAATAACAGGTTCAGTTTTACTGGCAGAGCTGAAAATGGAAGCCACCCAATAATCAGAAACTTTATATCCACTTTCTGGGATGTTATGCTTGAAGAAAAGTAATTACAAATGTAAATTTCTTAACAACTAGAATTCAATGTTAATAATCAAATCCTAATATTACTTCTAATTAAATGTGCCTGCCAATTTAGAAGATTCATTAAAAACTAAAAAAAAAGTCTTAAATTAAAGCAAAGAGCTTTTTTTAAAAACCTGTCTACAGAGAAAACTCTACAGATATTGTTAAGAAAACTGCTTAACAGATTAGAAATGCGTAGATAAAAATTTACAGTTGTTAACTTGAAGTTTGTGAAATTTTGAAGTACAATGAGACAAATCATAAGCAGTTTATCAAGTAAAGCCACTTGTCTGTGATGGATAGGTAGGAAGTTGAGGAGCTCAACCTGTCCATCATTCTGAAAAGGGCATCAAAAGTTGATGAATAAACAAGCAAGTACAATCTGGACTTGATTAAACAACTTGTTTCTTGTAAACAGTCAGCTTTATGAGCATATTTGAAAATAAGAGAGTGGAAAAAGGAATCTGCATAGCTAGGAATGTTTCTTCTAAGAAACCCTTTTCTGCAGACAGAATGACTACTTTGGACGAGCAAATTTATCATTAGTAAATAAATAGTACAGCGAGACTATTCCGAGGACCCTAGAAGTTAGGCCACAATTTAAACAACATAAGGTACACAGATGATACAGTGCTGATAGCAGACACGGAAAGGAAACTACAAGACCTCCTACAGAAGGTAGCTGAAGAGAGTCTCAAGAAAGGACTACAAATAAACTGCAAGAAAACCGAATGCATGGTCAGCAACAAAAAGAGCAGCCCAAAATGCCAAATACAGGGGGGGGGATACTAAAATCAAGCAGGTACAAAAATTTAAATACTTGGGAAGTGTTCTAACAGAAGACGGAAAGTGCGACACAGAAATCTGAGGGCAAATCGGCATGGCAAAGGAAGCATTCAAGAAGTTGAGTAAAGTATTAAGAAACAGGACAATTTTGCTAGAAACAAAGAAAAGAGTACTGGATTGCTATGTGATGTTAGTTCTTCAATATAGCAGTGAATGCTGGACAATATCATCGAAAATGAAGAAAAAACTTGAAGGATCTGAAATGTGGTTCTACAGAAGGATGCTGTGAATATCATAGATCGAGCATGTGAGCAATGATGAGGTCCTAGAAATGATGGAAACAAAAAGGAAATTAATACTGAGCACCAGGAAGAGACAGCTGAAGTTCCTGAGGCATGCAATGAGGAAGGAGGGTTTGGAGAACCTGATACTAACAGGCCAGATAGAGGGAAAAAGAGACAGGGGAAAGCAGCGGATAACATATTTGAAGGACCTGATCAGGTGGATGACGAAACGAGGGTTGTGTGGTGTAACAGGAGAAAGCGTGCTAAAAGCCACCAGGGATAGGGAGATGTGGAAAGCCATGATCACCTCCGTCCTGAAAAGACAGGGCACATAGAAGAAGAAATGAATACCTGTGTAGAAAATAAAATATCTTTTGATTTTTGATGTATACTTATTTCTTTTCAGGTGCCAACCAGAGACCTAATGTCAGAAATGCCATCACAACATTTTCCACTGAGCATTAAGAAAAATTCTTAAGACTACACACATTTTTGTCAAGTGTAAGTTGTATTTGTGAGTACAATTTTTTGTATTTCTTCAAGACATGGGATACCAGGGACCCCTTTAATGAATCTATCAGAACTTTTTCTAATCAAACTGAAGGCTCCAACTACAACTGGAATTACTGATGTCACCATTTTTTAGATTTACATTTCAAGATTTTGGTATTTCGATTGATTTTTGAAGATCTTCAAAGAAAAATTATAATCTGCCATGTCAATAAGAAAGTAGATTCTGTTTTTGTGGTCTTTGATCCTTGATGCCTGACAATTAGCTTTGATTGTTCTGTCTGTGTGTATTGTAAGGTTCCATAAGATTGTTACAGGTGTGTATTGTAAGGTTCCATAAGATTGTTACAGGTGGGTAGTGTTTGTACCAATTTATCATTATTTGCATTTAAAAAAAATAAAAAACACAATCATCAAGGAATATGAATAACTAAAGAAAAATAATTATTACTTAATGTAATTAGTTTTTAAATTGATTATTTTACTAATGGATATGCGTTGTGGTGCAGTGGATATTGGCTTGGAATGATAAAATCGGGGAGCCGAGTTCAAATTTCAGTTGAATTCATTGCATTCACTTACACGCAAATGCCCTTGGGAAAGGTATTAATCTGTTTCTTCTTTCCAGTTATGGGTTAAATAACAGGACAGACTGGGTTCTATAGCCTTGGGTGGCAACCAATCTACTGCAGAAAGCAATGGCAACCTACTGCAGGATAATCTTCTGCCCAGTCAGTCATGTCTCTTTCGAGACATGATCACCCAAACGTGTTTCATGTATGGCACTTAACTGACTGACTGACATGACAGAAGTATGCCAGAAGGAGACGGGGTTGGGGTAATCATCATTGTTATTTTCATAGTGTTGAACTCAATTGGATTTGTTTACCTTCAGGACACCATATTTCCCTGTCATCCATAGTAGTTGGTTGTTCATCCATATTGTATCTAGCATTCTGAATGATTTTGTCATTTCTGTATATCTTGGAAAAGCATTCAATGTTATTAACGATGATGAGATGGTTCCCAGATAGGAGCATATTGCTAATAAACCTTTCATTTCTCTAGCAGTTTCTTTTCTCTTATTACATCTGATGTATGGGTGTAACACTGCACCGGACTGCCGCTCTCAGGCCACGTCTTGGTCGAAATGACACCAGATGTGACGCCTCAACCTGGCTGGCCGTCTGTCTAATGTGACACTTGTTCTTGATGACGGTCGTGACGATCCCAGTTGTGATACTGCCACCCGGTTGTGAGGAGCCCATCTGATAATGTCGCCACAAAAGCTGGACTACAGGATGTCTTTTGCAACAACGGACCACTGTCTCATGTTGTGATTAGATGACAGAAGTCGCGTCGTGCAATTTCAATAGTCGTCCCTTTTAGCCAGTCTGGACACTGGTGTACACTTGTGGGTTGAAAAAAAAAACAAAAAAAAACACAGCACCAAAAAAAAAAATTAATAAAATAAATGAACAAGCCGGACACACCTGGAGAGCTACGTAGAATATCTTTATATAAAGAAAAAACAATGTCTTTCTTTTCCCAAGAATACTGTTGTTGAAAATGATATTTACAACGAAGAGAGAAAGTTCGCCAAAAGCATCATAGCTTCTAATCGTTAAACGAAATGTTTTGTCTAAGTTTTGTTAGCGTTGAAATAAACAGATCTCTTCAAATATTCGCCAAAGTCTCTTGTATTTCATTAAAAGTCTTTTCATTAATAATCAGGATTGTCAATTTTCCTATGTAATTTCTAAAACAGCAAAGTTCTTTCGGGTCCTTAACAGAGTTTGCCGAGGTTGAACGAATGAAGATTCAGAATTTTCGATTTTCCCGTGATAAAAAAAAATAACAATAATGTTCTTTCGGGTTTCATGTCGATGGCGCATTATTCCAAATTAACTTCTTTGAGTTAATTTGCGGCAGGCTTCATTCGAAATTAACTCTTTAGCCATAAGTTCCATGGTGGGCGACCAGCCGTGGGTTATGGCTCCCCGACTGGGCCATTTTTGCCCTAGTCACTACATTTCAACTGATAGCAGCTTTAACTCAAAAACTGTCACCGAACTCGAAAAACTTCCACAGACTCAACTTTTCGTGGCAAGCATCTATTTTTATAACCAATTTTGATCCTCTCTGGGGATCCGGCCGGCTCACAGCCTTTGGCCAATGAAAATCGGTCTCCGCCCATTCAATTTGCGTATGTCTTAGCTCAACCAGTGAGATCATGCCAGCTCACACCGAACCGAATCCAGCTTGGGTCACTTCGGACTGTTGTGCTAAACAGTGGCCTTGGCCTCCAGGTGACCTTATCAAATCACTCTGACACTTGTTTTGTCTACGCGTTTTCAGATTAGCAGAATCAACATTTCAAATTTAAGGGAAATCCATATTGAACATGAAAAGAGGTGAAAATCATGAAAGATGAGAAATGTATATTTATCCAAAATAACTTTATTTTATGCTCCCGTGTTTTTAGAAGCACTTGATGGTACTAAAATTATTATTTTTTTCCTAAGCTCACATCACGTGATGCAATAAAACATTAATAATATCACCAATATCAATTTCTCTTTCCGTTGTTTTAAACCAACCAAAGGAAAGTATCCCTGCGGGAGAAGGGAAAGCATCACCATGGGAGATAGTGTCACATGGGAATGAGTCTACCATTAAGTTTTGCGTTTGTTCTCCCATATTTCATAATTTGATAATGGCTTGCAGGAATATTTATAGTTACGATCTGATATATTTTTTAATCTTTGGTGAGAGTTCAGATAGATAAACCACAGAACATTAATAACTCAACAAAAGCACAAAAGAAATATTTTCTGATACTGCCAGACAGGTCTAATTTCCAGATTATGTTTAATTTTTCTAGAGCTGTCCATACATTACCTATTCTTATTTTGATATCAACCCGATCAAAATGATTCAAAGGTAGTATTCACAGATTTTAAACAGATTTCCACAGAAAGTGTTAAATGAACCGTCACAATTAGAAATCTAAAGCGTTCTGCTTTTTTTGCGTGTGTGTTTTCGTGTCGTGTAATGAATTGTAGCTTAGAATGAGAAAGAGTTCAAATTCCATTTGAATTCATTACACTCCCTTATGTGTAAATACCCTTGGAAAAAAAAGTATAAATTCAATTCCTTTTCCTCTGGCTACAGGCTAAATAACAAGGTAGACTCGCCTTGGTTGGCAACCATTTTAGAGATGGAAGCTTGATAAAAATCACTCTTGTCTCAGCCAACCTGGGCCCCATGTAGGGATCCAATGGCCCATTAAAATAAACAGTGATTGAAATTCTTCAGTTGAAGGAGTTGCAGGCAGAAAAACCGTTTACATTATTTTGCTTTTACATACAAACCAATATCCTTCTGCTTACAAGATTACAAGAAGCAGTTTATAGGCTCCAAAAGTTGAAACTTATATCATGGTCAGGTTATCAACATATTTAAATTATAATTACTGTTTCAGATTAAATTTTGTCAAAATATTTCAAAATCTATGATTAACATTGTTTTAAAATTAGTAAGACTGTATATCCTGAAAATGTTATCAACATTTCTTTAAAATTTGACATTATAAAATATATATATATAATTACCTTTGCACATGCCATACACACAAGAATTTTTCTAGTACTGGAAAATACACTGTGAAATATGTAGCCATTGAAATTACCCCCAAAAGTAGAAAGGCTACCATTACAAAACTTGATTTGAGCAGTATGAATGTGTAAGAAGAATACTCCAGAGAGATATATTCTTATTATTCTACAGGGGAACAGCAACATTGCCAGAGATTCAATATATCAACAATGATTTTGAAATGAGTTGTCGAAGTCTCGGAAATTTTCAACAGAATATTGATTTTTTTTTTTTTGCAGGTATGAAAAGCTAATGACTTCTGATCTTATTGTAATTCCTCATCCATTCATTAGTAACAGACAAATCATGTCACATAGTAAAGAAAAATACTATTTAGTTTTGAAGAAAGCTGGTAAAATGAAAGTGAGACAAGGAGGAGGAGGAATCATCAACAAGCCAAGTTGATTGTTGTTACCAGAACACAGAACAAAATCTCCATAGAGACCATTACTCGTGGAAAGAAAGAATAGAAAAAAACAAAAACAAAAAAAAGACATTTGTATTTCATTGCTTTTCTTTTGAAGAGGCTCTGTCGTATACAAGATCAAGTTGTAATCTGCTATAAGAAATATGAAGTAGACTTGCTTCCTTCACAGATCAGAAAACTATACTAAAGAAATCTATTTGAATCTTTTTATAATAGAAGAAATGGTTTCTCTATATTTCTGAGATTAAGTATTGTAACAATTTACACTACTTACATTGTTGCCTTCCTATTTTTGTCATATTCAGGATATTTCAGCTGTTGTATGCTCTGGCCTTCTTCAGGTTACGTATGTTAGAATTTCAAACCAACCCCCTTATTTTGTCCACTGGAGTAGATTGTTCTAGTTCCACATGCCATGCCTTTTCTGGATTTGTCCTTTCAGTTATTTCTCTTTAGTAACTCAACTCCCCAAGTTTTTATTCATCTTTGCTGTGGTCGGGTATCAAACTAACAATTCTTTGGGTTGAATCACTGGATTACTTCAATCAGCAAGTTTATCCACTGAGTCACATGTCCCCAAGGAAACATTGTAAATATGACAAGGATGAGGACAACAATCCAAAACAATATAAATAGTCTAAGAAAAGTTTATATATCCTTTTGCATATTCATTTTCCAATGATACTGGATGTAGAATTTGGAACACTGAAAGTTTAAAGGCTTTTTACACTTAAAAAATTATTACATGATTTCCTTGCTCTATTTAATTGGACATTGTAATGTTTACCAAGATTGTCTTGTAGACTAATTGGCTAGTAAAGTGAAAGTGATCCTCACTGAGTGTCCTATTAAACTTAGTAAAAATATGTCAGGAGTACTATTATTAAATACTAATACAGCACAGGAAAATTAGACATTAACAGTGATCTGTTTGAAGAGAACATACCAGAAAAACAGCCAATGAATAGGATACAGGTTCAAATCTTACCTGAAGCTGAATCTTTATTTTGATTTTCTACAGTTAAATGGCTAAAGAATCAACAAACAATGCAACAGAACCTAATGATAGAAAACAACCATAAAATAATCAACCTGCATCTTAAATACAAAGTTGAGGTTATGTCTAATTTTGTTCCCAACACTCACTACTGTAGATTATTTTTACCTGAATTAATTACTTCTATCTTGACTAGCTCTGTAATATTTATTTAGATGACATTATTATTATTGTTGTCACCACCACAGGTACTGTAAAAGATTATTGTAACAGCTGATTTATATAAGTTCAAGACACACATAAAATTAACCAGCTAGAAACTAGAGAAAAGAGATGTAACTGAAGGTAATGGTAAAACACTAATCTGAGAAGCATAAGAAGGGCACAGAAAAAATGACTGGTTAAAAGGTAGGTATGTTTACATATGGTGAGTGCATTCGGTATAGCTGCTTCATACTAGCAGATATGTGTTGGTCGAGTTTACAGAACTTTACCCTCAAGAGTACAGCTGAAAGTAGGAGGAGATTAAGCTACACAGTTCATTGCAAATCACAATTGATAGACTTTGCTAAGGAGTACAAGAACAGCATAGCAACAAGGAATTTATGCCTATCACCTTGTAAAAATATATGTGTGTGTGTGTACGTGTGTGGACAGCCTGAACAACTAGGGGTAGTTAAAGAAAATTATAACCTTCATTGTCCAGCTGTTATAGCCTGAACTTGAAAAGGAAATAAAAAGAAGTTGATGGTAGATCAAAGGAATTCATTGAGAAATGTTTCTATCTAAATGATAATTGATAAAAGAATGAAATGTTCGGACTTAGAGCTTTGCAGAAGGTAGAAGGTTGGCACTACTAGTTTATGAAATGGAAGGTACTATTGCATAGAAAATGCTATTTAATAAATTTATTAGTATAAATTCATGAAAGGAAACTTATTTTGAAATGGACAAGTCAAGAACACACAAAGTTCTACTAACATTTGATTCAACATTCAACAAGACTGAAAGTAAAAAAGAGGTTTAAAGCAATCTTAATAAAAACTACTGGCTATAAAAAAGACCCACAATATAGTAGTTCTGACCTAAAATAAAAATATATCCAAAAAAAGTTCCTGTTTATATAAAAAGCTAAATGAACAAATCTGGAATAAAACTTTAATTTCAAAATAAATGAGCAAATTATCTAGGAAGACTTTTTCAGAAAACCACTTATCTGTTTAGATCACATGAAAGTGATGCTATTAAAAAAGGTAGGTGGGATTATTGAAGACTGTCATTCCTGGTGGACTACTGAGGCAATTGCAGCATTTAGATGTGTCTGTGAAGAAGCCATTTAAGGCAAACATGTGGAACATTAGAATATGTGGATAGGAAATCCAGATCCTGATTTTATACCACATGAAGAATGAAGCTGCCCACAATTGCAATGTTTAAATGGATGAAGAAATCTTTGCAAGAAATGAAGTTATGAATTCTTACAGAACGGAAGGCAATGCCTTATTTGAAGACAAGAGTATCTGCAGTAGCAATGCTTTTTTAGGCTTTGATGCTTCTAGCTTGAAGATTATTGAAGTTTTTGTTACAGAACACTAAATGTTTTTCCTTTCTGTTCTCTTAATTTATAGTCAATTGTAAAATGATGGCTTGCATTTTAGCAAATGTTTTTTACTTTGTTTTCTACTGCAATGTTTTATTACTATAATCATGGAAGATATTATAATTATTATTGTTTTCTTGCTTTATGTCCAACTGTATTGATAGCTTGCTTTTTATCTACAGTAATGTTTACTGGTAGAGCTAAAGGGCTTTTGCAATGTCTGATAATGCACTGATAACTTTCTTTACTATGAGCCTCCTTATAGACTGAAAAAAATCAGTAACATAGTCTAATGATTGATTTTGGTGTGAAAATGACAATCATTATTCATTGATTTTTTTTTATTTTTATGTTCACTCTGTTTATGTCTACAAACACTATCATTAATTTTTAACACTCTTCCCCAATAAATATAGAGCATTTAAAAAAAAAAATCTAAGAATTAAAATCAGCTAAGAATTTTTTTTGCATATATTAATTTGGTTATATGTTGTTAAAACTGCACCCTAAAATACAAGAAGCTGCATTATCTAAATCTAAATCTATCTAAACTTATTTATAAATGGAACTTTGTGTGTGTGTGTGTGTGTCTGTTACTTATGGACTCCAAAGCGGCTGAACCGATTTTTTAAAAAAATTTACACAGTTGTACTATAAGCGTCTGTGAGTGTTCTTAGCTAGATTTTGTGGTGAGGTACCCCCGATAAATATCAAAATTCAAGAATCGAAAAATTGGGTTATAGGAGTGGTCTGATTTTAATCAAATTTGATACACTCTTAGACAAAGACATAAGAAACGATATTCAGAAGTTTCAAGGTTGCAGTTCTTACAATAGTGCAGAAAATCGATAATATATATATATATATAAAAGGCAAGATGTTTGTGTGTGTCTGTTTATCTGTCTGTATGTCCTTTATACAAATCCACAATTTTTATCTGATTCTCACCAAACTTCACACAAATATTCTTTAGGCTGAGTCCGAGCTCCAGGACCATGGATTAGTTTTAAAGCTTTCATTACACCCGAGCAATGCCAGGCTATACTGCTAGTATCTGAATATTTTCCCCATTCATTTCAGCAGACATAATTTATCCTTTTCTGAATAAAAGACCTAATAAAACTGGCAAGATATTTCAAAGAAATAATTTTTCAATATCTTTCAAGGATCCCTACATTAGATTCTAATTCATAAAAATACACAAAATCTCTCACTTAGTACATTCTTTTTGAAATCAACAATTAAAAACAAATCATAATCTAAAAAGGATTAACATAGATTATGACAAATTTTTTCAGGTTCTATATTTAGATCATATAATTCAATTTAGTTAAGTTTATTATACATTAACTCAGACAATTGGAAAGATTCCTGTATAATTTGGTAGCTGATGATTTTGATTGTACTGTTATTTGCTTTACTTTTAGCAAGTCAAAATTATGCAAAAAGAAAAGGCTTCAGAAACATTCGCAAAACAGAATCAATTAATTTAATATCGGTAAATTTTCGTTGTAAGTCCTGATGCTTTTCCCCTTCAAATTTATCCAAAATAGCATTATCTCTGTGCAAATGTATATGCTGAACTCAAATCAAGTGTTAGTTATTGAAGAAACTTACCCTTTTTTATCTAAATGTCCATAAAAAACGAAATATATCTTGCACTTTTTCTCTCCCGTAACTCTCACGAAGTCATGTAATTAACTGCAGAATGACATACTGCGCATGTGAATGAATTTTGACAGATTTTTGGTCGATTTTTCTTCATTTACTGATACTTCCGGCGATGTACTTCCAGTAATGAAAGTAACTCGCTATTGTATTTCTACGCTTATTACTTTCATTACCGGAAGTACATCGCCAGAAGTTTCAGTAAAGGAAGAAAATCGACCAAAATTCGAAATAAAATTCTGCCTACGTAGAACGTCATTCTGCAGTTAATTACATGACTTTGTGAGAGTTACGGGAGAGAAAAAGTGCAAGATATAGTTCATCTTTTTTATGGACTTTCAAAACAAAAAAGGTAAGTTTCTTCAATAACTAATTGTTGATTTGAGTTCAGCATATACATTTGCACAGAAATAATGCTATTTTGGATAAATTTGAAGGGGGGAAAAGTCGTCAGCACCTAAAACGAACATTTACCTTAATATCTAATGATTAAATTATAAGAAGCATAAAGCAATTTGCATAAATTTTTTTTCCATTCTTTAAACATAGTGATGCCTTTATACATTAAATGGTGGAAATTTAGCTTCAAGGAGAAAATATATATATATATATCTCACTCACACATGAGGAGGTGCTAACAAACAAATTATATTAGCCTGACCTACATTCTAAAATCTGATCAGCCCATTATTTTTTTTAATCCCTTCTTTATTAGCACCTCCTTTATATATGTTTAAAAATTAATATTTATGGAGGAAGAGGGCTCAATATCAGAGAAAAAAAAGCATTTGTTGATATAGAAAGCATGGACAGAGGAATCAACACTAGATGGTGACTGTCAGTTATATATGATAAAATATATTTTAAGGTATGCTATATTTATAGGTTACAGTGCTCAATATCAGAGATAGAGCATATATAAATATAAAAGTAGACATTGAAGTCAACAACCAGCAGCAATTTTAATGCCCAGTTATATAAGTGGGCATTAAAATCGCCACTGGGTGTTTATTTATATATATATATATATATATATATATATATTTACAACAAGCAAGGTGAAATGCCAATAAGACATAAGGGATTACTGGAAGTAAAAGAGAATGGGAAGATTGTGTGAATGAAAGAAGAGAGTGTTGATGCCCAACCAATCCTGTCATTTTTAACAGATCAGTCAGTTAAGTGCCATACGTGATACACGCTTGGGTGATCATGTCTCGCAAGAGACATGACTGACTGGGCAGAAGATGATACCGCAGTAGGTTGCCATTGCTTTCTGCGGCAGACTGGTTGCTATAGAACCCAATCTGTCCTGCTATTTAACCCATAACTGGAAGGAAGAGACAGATTAATACCTTTCCCAAGGGTATTTGCGCATAAGTGAATACAATGGATTCAACTGGAATTCGAACTTGGATCCCCGGTTTCTCGTTCCGAGCCGATATCCACTTTTCTTGAGATGGGTTTAGATATGGAGATAATGGAACCTGCCGAAGGAATCCCCCCTATTAATCCGAAAACTTATCCGGAATCTAGAGACAAATTTAACAATTCTGAGATTTTTACAAACAATTTTGTCAGTTTTGATACTTCTTAAAAAAAAAAAAAAAGCAAAAAACAAAAAAAACAAAACAAAAAAAAATAAACAAAAAAAAAACAAAAAACAAACAAACAAAAAACCCAAAACAAACAAAAACCAAAAACAAAAAAACAGCATCATAAAGAAAATAATATGATGGGAATGCTGAAAAAGAAAAAAAATGATGCTGGTTTATTTGGTGAGATTTTGGAGATGGATTGGTTCAAGAACATTTCAAGACTCCCTGTCAGTCAGTTTAGGTGTCATACGTGATACACGCTTGGGCGATCATGTCTCGAAAGAGACATGACTGACTGGGCAGAAGATTATCCCGTAGTAGGTTGCCATTGCTTTCTGTGGTAGACTGGTTGCCGACCAAGGCTATAGAACCCAATCTGTCCTGCTATTTAACTCATAACTGGAAGGAAGAGACGGATTAATACCTTTCCCAAGGGTATTTGCGCGGAAGTGAATACAATGGATTCAACTGGAATTCGAAACTCCCTGTATTGTATGAAATTTATTTCATAGACTATTTAAATTCACAAACTCATTGTATCATTTTATTTAGTTCACTATAGAATTCTTCAGGAATATGTTGCCTACAATAACAAAAAAAATACATTTTTAAAATAGTTAAATGATAGCTTCTTGAAAATTAGGTGAGTAAGGTTAAAAATACTGGATATAATTAAATAATTATAAGATGATCACCAAAAAAATTGTATTAGCATAAAAAAATTTCACCCATAGAATTATAAAAAAGGTTTTTACTTTTTTCTTTTTTTTTTAATTCTAAATACCTGAACCTAGACCACTGAGAATTGAATGGGGTCAAACAGTATCCCCACCCAGACACCAGATTTCAGTGGTCATTACATAGGTCAATTTATATCCCCCTTCTCTTCAAAGTTTGCTATATTCTAAATTCTTGAATTTCAAATAATTATACTTAAAAGAATGTTACTTGTTTAAAAAACAAAAACAAAAAAAAACATTTTTGTGCCACCTTTAATCCTAAACATGTTACAAATGTGTTGTCCCATGTCCTGGCCACAATTGTTTGTGACCATAGAAACAAAATTACGTAAACATCAAAAGTAAATCAAATTCATCATATGGTTTTGTATGTTGTAAATTCCAGTCATGCCGAGAACAAAGGCTATTATGGCCAACCTGTATTTGCAATCAGGTTTGTCTTTAGTAAGCAACCTAACTCCAGTTAAAACTTGTATCTTGAATGGTAGTAATTCTTGTGTGTGTTTTATATATAAAAAATACAAAGTGGTGATTATATATCTGTGTTAGTGGTTAGGACAGGTCAGACATGAACAGTATAAATATAGGTAAATAATAACAGGTAAATAGGCCAGCTATTTAGGCCAAGATTTCAACAAACTTATGCAGAAATTTCATTGATATTAGCAGCATTTGTACTTTGTTAAATTGTGCAGATTTAAAATGTTCAACTTTAAACTAAAACAGAACATTCAGTATTTTGATTGGCAAAGTTTGTCCCTCTTTTTAGCTGAAAAGTATTAAAGATGATTTTCTTCAATGAAAATGTAACTAAATTTTTATCCAATAAAAATGGTTCTTATTTTGGCCTTAAATTTTATGAATTAAGGTCACAAGGCTGAGATTTTAGGATAATGTTTTTTACTATCTTCAATTATTTCGATGTTTATATTCTTATTTCAAATGTTTTAATGAAAATAGAAAAAATATTGTAATTTCACTAGATTAAAAAAATAAATAAAAATCAAAGTGCTTTTATCTAAAAATAGATTTGGATTAAACAAAAAAAAATTTGAATTTCATTTTCCACTTCATAAATCCTAAAAGCGTGAAGGGTGTTAAGCCTAACGACACTGACTACTTGCCTGGTAAGGAGTGACATGCGCTACAGGTGTCATCTTGTGACTGTTAAGATTAATGGCATAAAGGGGACAAATTTCCTCAGAATTGATCCCTTGCCTGGATTGGAAGAATATGAGCGACAGGTGTCACCAGACCATTATCCTGTGACCGTTTGCAATAAACAAAAAATAACTCTTGGAACGTGGAACGTCTGAACCATGGACAACATTAAAATGTGAAGCAGGAGATGACTAGATTAAACATAAACATTTTAGGCATATGTGAAATGAAATGGCCAAACAATGGAAATGTTATCAGTGATGACCACAGAATTATATATACAGGAGGTAAAAATAATGAAAAAGGAGTCGATGTTATACTGGATAAAGACACAAGGAAATGCGTTATGGAATACTACCAGATATATGAAAGAATTCTAGTAGTTAAATTGAAAGGGATGCCTCTCAATATATTAATGATAATATATGCACCAACAACACAGATTACAAAAAAATAAATCAAATTCTTCTACTCCAGGCTTGATTATGCCAAGGCACAATGTAACTCACAAGAAATCAGAATTATCATGGGAGATATGATTGCCAAAGTTGGCAAGGGAAAGAAGGTGAAATAGTTGGCAATTTTAGACTAGGACACTGCAGTGGACATGGTGAGAATTGGGTCCAATGGTGCACAGCAAATGACCAGATAACAACCAACACCTGGTTCCAAAAACACCCAAGATGACTATGGATGAGGAAAAATCCAGAGGAGAAATTAAGAACCAAATTGATTATATTACTATCACCAAGAGATTCAAAGCCTACCCTAGTCATAACTGCAGAAGCGACCACCTACCAGTTGTCTGCAAACTAAGGATAAAACTTAGGTGATTAAAGAAACTAACACCCCCCCTAAGACAGCAGTAAAATAGACTCGTGAATGACCCAAACCTGCAGGAAATGTATAGGGAGAGTGTGAAAATGAAATATGAAGGATAAATTAGAAATACAAGTTCAAAATGGAACACACTAAAAGTAGCTCTCATCATCATCATCATCATCATCATCATCATCTTGTGGCCTCGGCTGAGATAGAACTCACTACTGGTGTAGTGCAATTCATAATCTTGTCTATAGCTGAATACTTGATGCTTCGCTAGGGCTACCAAGGGTGTTTTTATCGTGACACAATCACTAGACGGATTGTCTGTGAATGCAAGGGTGTTCAACTGGAATTCGAATTCAACTCACCGATTTCTCTTTCCGAGCCGATATCCACTGCACCACAATGTACATCTGTCACGCTTACAGTACCTGGCATACCCAAGTGGTCACCCATCTAAGTACAGACCAGGCTCAGCATTGCTTAACTTCAGTGACTGAGCGAGAACCAGTGCATTCAAGTAGCTCTAGTGACATCAGTGAACAAGATCATCCCATAGGTAAAAGCACATTGGAAGAAAAACGAGTTGATCACTGAAGAGATTCTTGACATGATGCAAAAGAGAGAGAAAATGATGCCAAGATATGGAACAGAATGCAAGAAACTATACAAAGAAATAAGGAGCAAATGCAGACAGGCTACAGAAAAATGGTTCCACAATAAATGCACCTAAGTAGTGGAATTGGCAATGGCCAAATTGAATAGAAACAAAGCAGCAGGACCTGACAAGATTGTAATAGGGATTCGGACATCCTTAGATGGTTTTGGCATCGACAGGATCACAGAAATAATAAACAAAATTTACAACAGCGGCAATATAATGGAAGACCTAAGCAGATCAATTTTCATAGCACTACCTAAGAAGCCAGGTGCAAAGGAATGTGAATTCCACAAAACAATCAGCTTAATGAGCCATATAACAAAACTAATCATTCAGAATCTTATGAACAGAGCACACAGCAGAATCAATCCAAAGTGAAGACAAGAACAGTGTGGCTTTGTTAAAGATACTGAAACGAGGAATGCGAGATTCATGCTCAGAATGCTATCTGAAAAAGCAATACAAATGCAGAAGGACCTTTATCTGTGTTTTATAGATTACGCAAAGGTGTCTGACAAAGTACGCCACAAATCTTGATAGAGATGCTTAATCAGTTTGACATTTTCAAACAAGAGGTTAGGATAATCAAGAATGTATATTGACAGAATTCAGCAGATATACAAAACTAGAAAGGAGCATAAGACAAGGATGTGTTTTCTCACCGGATCTATTCACCTTATACAGTGAAACAATTCCGAGAGAAATAAAATCCTTGCCAGGATTTGTCATTAGTGGCCACAATCTTAACAATGTAATATACAAGGATGACATGATGATAATAGCAGACATGGAAAAGAAAATGCAGAACCTTCTACAGAAGGCAGCAAAAGAAAGCAAGAAGAAAGGACTGAGCATAAACTTCAAGAAAACTGAATGTATGATCATCAACAAAAAGGTGACCCCCAAGATGCCATCAACAGGTTGGAGAAACTAAAATAAAACAAGTAAAGAAACTTAAATACCTGGGAGGTGTTCTGACAGAGGATGGAAAGTACGACATTGAGATCCAAAGATGAATTGGCATTACCAAGGACACATTTCCAAAGCTAAACCAGAATACTGTGAGACAGGAAAATCTCATTGGAAACAAAGGAAAGAATGCTGTATTGCTATGTGATACCGTCTTTCTGTATAGAAATGAATGTTGGATGATCTTATCAAGGATGAAGGAGAGGACTGAGGCAGCAGAAACGTGGTTTTACAGAAGAATGCTGAGGATACCATGGACTGAACACGTAACCAACGATGAGGCATTGGAGAAGATGCACACGAGAAGAAAACATACTTAACACCAGGAAGAGACAGATGAGGTTCCTGGGGAACAGAATGAAAAGGAGAGACTGGAGAATTTAATACTCACAGGATGGATAGAAAGAAGGAGACAGGGGAAAGCAGTGTGAGACATATTTGATAGGCCTGAGCAAATGGATGGTGGAGCAGGGTTTGGGAGAGATACCAAGAAAAAAATATTGAGAGTGACAAGAGACAGAGCTGAGTGAAAGTCCATGATCGCCTATGTCCTTAAGGAACATGGCACATGAAGAAGAATAATCACTGAATTAACACAAAAGAAGCAGTTATGAATGTAAAAACTTATGAGTTCTTCAAATTATGAAGAACACAATTTGATAAATGCGGATATAAAATGAAGCCAGAAATACAAGATTAATCTATTGAAAATTGATGGTGAGAAAAAACACTTAACTTATATTGCAGCAATTTTCTGTCATTGGCATTGAATTAAGAGGTTCCATTAATCCAGGGAAATATCATCTCATGTATAAAGTATTTTATTAAATTACTGTTTTAGTTCTATTAAAAATTAATGTTTTATCTAACACAACTTGTCTAGATTAGCCATATACACATAAGATGTAAATAAATGAATTGCAGTCAATCTAATCTAAATCTAAACTTATTTATAAATGGAACTTTGTCTGTGTGTGTGTCTGTTACCTATAGACTCCAAAACGGCTGAACTGATTTTCTTGACACAGTTGTACTATAAGCATCTGCAAGTGTTCTTAGCTAGGTCTTGTGTCAAGGTACCCCTGATAAATATCGAAAATCAATAATTGAAAAAAATCAGGTTATAGAAGGAGTGGTTCAATTTTAATCAAATTTGATACACTCTTAGACAAAAACATAAGAAACGATATTGAGAAGTTTCAAGGTTGCAGTTCTTACAATAGTGCAGAAAACCGATTATATATAAAATGCAAGATGTGTGTGTGTGTGTGTGTGTGTGTGTGTCTGTTTATCTGCCTGTATGTCTTTATTTTTTTCAGCCCTTTTATGTTTGTTTTTGCTTTGGGTTTGGCTCTAAGTAGGTATAATTGTAGTTCTTAGTCTCAGCCATGATACCATTTACTCAGAGGACTTATTTAGCCTTCAAAATTCAGTTTACAATGAAAAAACTTATTTGATATCGATACCAGGAAATCAAAATTTGACTTACATCCATTCATTTGTCTTTCAGTCTACAGTTTCGCTTTAACTAGAAATAGCTATTGCTTTTTAGTCTTTCATGTCAACGTCCAAAGAGTCTGAGCTCCAGGACCATGGATTAGTTTTAAAGCTTTCATTACACCTGAGCAACACCGGACTATACTGCTAGTCTGTTATGAAACAAGAAAAAAAAAAGAAGATGGTTTGTTGAGTCATAGAATTTATCTTAAAACAAAACTTCTCAATTTTTCTTCATTTGGTGTTGATGTTTACTAAATTTAGCTTCTTTTACTCTTGAAGTTATACTTTTCTTCATGATATATGCAATCATGGCTCTCCACAGATTCCTTTCTTGGTAAAGACTGGGGTGATTTTATATTAAATTACCCTTTTCACAGTTTTGAATTCAGAATTATCCTTTTCCTAGACTAGTTTCCAACTCAGCTTGCAAATTCCATGTTAAACCCCCCAACAGTCTATCTTCACATCTCCTAACTTTGTCTACATTTGAGGAGAAAATAGGAGCTGGAAAAATCTGTTGTGTCAATCTTCCAAATTGGGAAAGGTGTCTGCCTGATTTTGAATCTTGGATTTTACCTAGGCTGAAATCCTGACCAGATGAGAAATATGTGACTATTTCAGCCATGGGACTCTCTCAATTATATTTTACTTACATTTAACTAAATTTAAAATGCAAGTTGGCCAGACAAGATAAAAGAAGTGAAATGAATGCTTAAAAAGAAATGCATTTAAACCTTTGGTAAACTTTAGTTTGTATGGCAGGGAGAAGGAAATAGAAAGGATTGTATCGAGTTAACTTTTGAAGAGGATCCACTTACCAGCATTGACATCAAATAATCATTTGAAATTTTTCCTTTTATTTCAGTTCTAATTATTATTTATACTGCTCAGTTATTTCTTGTTTGCTTTCCAGAGTCCCAAGTACACATTTCCCTACCCCTAGGAATTGAACTTATAAGTGAGCAGTACTAAAAATAAAACTATATAATAGACGAGATGTGTGTTGCAGTACAGTGGATATCAACTTGGAACGACAAATTGGGGAGTTCAAATTCCAGTTGAAATCATTCACTTATGCACACACAAATACCCTTGGGAAAGGTATTAATCCATCTCTTCCTTCCAGTTATGGGTTAAATAATAGAACAGATTGGGTCCTATAGCTTTGGCTGGCAACCAGTCTACCGCAGAAAGCAATGGCAACCTACTGCAGGATAATCTTCTGCCCAGTCAGTCATGTCTCTTTCGAGACATGATCCTCCAAAACATGTATCACATATGGCACTTAACTGACTGAATAGATGAGATATCTCTAGACATGGGCAGTGAAACAAAAGCAGTCTTCAGTTTGGAAATTCCTGTGGGTTACCCAGATCAATATATATCTATATACAAAACATTGTGATAGCAAGATTAAAATAATAGTCTAAATGTAAATTCAGTAAATAATGATAACTTCATTAGACAGAAATAGAAATTTATGCAAATATATTCTAATTCCTATTTTATGACAGATGTGATCTTTCTATGAGAGTAATAACTTTTATTACTTATCTACCCTAAGAGGTTAAATTTGACTGAAAATCTGACTTTTGTCCTGCAAACACCTTTTTCTCTCAGATGTTATGTGTTAAATTGTAACAAAAGAAAAAAAAATGATTGACCAAAACTCAGAGCTAAATCACAGACAAATATTTAATTTACAAAAAACACAAAATAAAATATTTAAAAAATATACAATTTTTCCATTCAAAACAAAAACAGAGTTTACTATGGGTAAGTGTTACGAAGGGGAAGGAAGGTGAGTCAAGTATCTTTAACCAGTTAAGCTAGCAAAGTAGTCTAAGTGCTATACTTTTTTGGAAATCCTCAAATGTGTATATAAAGAATATTTTTTGTTTGGTCAGTGAAAGAGTCAAAAATTTCTATTTACCCATTTAGTTCCATGAGGTTCTCTTTCAGGTTTTAATTGGTCGGCAGCTTTTAGTAGAGATTCTTTCGGCTGGATATACAAATCCTTGAATCAAAGCCGGAGTTGATAATGTCAGCAAATCCTTTTAACAACTACTCTCTTCTTAAAACCTATTTTTACAGGGAACTAACACTTAATTTGCATATTTCTAGAATCATCTCCAATTCTTTAGATTTTTCTCGAATATTCTAGGATCTTCCAAAATGTTCTATTCCTAATTTCTCTATTTAACAACTACTTCATGAATTAAAACGTTTTTTGTAATAACAAGTAGGACTCAATAGAATCTCTTACTATAACTTTTTGAACATTAGTATTATTTTTTTTATATATAAATGCATCCTCGTAACACAGGTAAATTGTTTTATCCATAAAGTGACATATTCAGCACCATTGATGAGTTGCTTGTGAATTTGTCTACTCTCCTGTTGTATCTTACAATTCAAATGGTTAAGTTCCTAATGAATTTTGCATTGTTCACTCGTAGAAGACTGATTTGTCTTACTAATGTGGAGAACTGGAAGCAAGTGAATATGAGAGAAACAAACGCAATTTGACATTTAGAAAAAGGAAAATACAGACGAGAGGAAAACAATAGAAATGATGGTGTCTTTCTTCTGAGAAGAAGAATGAAAACTGAACCCCAAGCAAAATCCACAAATCTGATCAATGATCAACTGAAAAAAAAATTATAGAAGAAAATCTGAAAAAATTCCTGGTCACTATTTCTTATGTGGTTATGAAAAAAAAAAAAAAGAAAAGAAAAAGAAAAAAAAAGAAAAGAAAAGAAAAAAGAAAAGAAAAGAAAAAAGAAAAGAAAAGAAAAAAAAAGAAAAGAAAAAAAAGAAAAGAAAAAAATCAAATGTTCAAATAAATAAACAGTAAACCAGAAACTGAATTGCAAAGTGAACATTTCCTTATTTTTTTTACTAAAAAGATCACATTTCTGAAATGAAATAGTTATAAAAAATATCAAAATGTGTGTACAATTATCATAAATAAATGTTTATGAAAAGAATGTTCTTTTCATGTAAAATGTCATGTATTGGTTTCTTTCTCAAAATCTGACATTTTGTGTGATATATTCTAATAATAAATATTTGACTCCATAAAAAAATAAATAAATAAAAAGAGAGCCTGATTCAAATGATTAACTGAGTTTAAGAAACAAGGCCAGTTTTCAAAATAGTAGTTGCAAACATCTTAAAGTAATTCAAAGTCAATAAATTCTTTCTACAAATGTATTTTATCAAGTTCAGGAAGTGATCTTCATATTTCTGTGTGCGTGTGTGTGTGGGGTGGGTGGATTTAAGTGTAAAAGGAAAAAAAGAAGAAAAAAAATAGACCCAGAATCAATCCGTTCAAGCAGCCAGCATCGTAGACATCAATTTCTAATCTAAAGAAGAAAAAAAATTCTTAAAAGTGAAAAACAAAAAAATCTTGGAGATACCAAATGAGACAGATTGAAAAGCAAGCACTAACATTTTTCAGTTGTTACAGCAAACAAGGTTACAAGAAAGTCACATTGATAGAAGCCATGGTTACAGGTAAGAATGTTATTTAAGAAAAAATAGATTGGATTCTTGGCCAAGACTGCAAAAAGGTCACCATTCCAAATGCACACTCACGGTTTCAAAGTGTTAAACATCTTTGTTGATAAATCATCATCAGGCATCTTTATTTCTTTTTTTTTCTGATGTTTAGGTCAATTTGTTTTATCTTCATTTACCATATATCCCAAAAGTCAATATGAAAGCAATACATATAATTTATTCTTGAAATATTTAATTATTTATAATAATAATCTGCATTATACAGAAGAGGCATGATCTTAAGATGCTTAATGATTTCCTTTCATTGAGAGAAAGTCAAACTTAGGAATCTTTGTAACATTTCACAACTTAGTAGATATGATCTTTGTTAAGTTTGAATTTGTCCAGTTTGAGTTTTGTTTCATGGCATATCAACACCTCTGGGGGTTATTTAATGCCAAAAAAAGTGGGGTTTTAAGGTGTTTTTTTAATGTTTAGTTATAGTGAGAAGATTGATTTAGTCAGATTTTAATGAAAATTTTTTGTTTTTATTCTTTTTTATTTTAGGAAACTGAAAATGTCTTCTAGTTTTGTATTCCAAAATGTTTTGCTGAGAATAATTTTTTTTCTTTCAATAATGTGTTATGGTAATAATTTTTCCTTCAAAAATGTATTGATAATATTTTTTCTTCAAAAATGTATATTTTTCTATAAAAGTCTATTTTTATGTATATGTTTCTATAAAAGTATATATTTATACTTTCATAGTGTTTTGAACCCAGTTTGGGGGTTAACATTTGCCCATAGCTGGGACCCTAACAGATGCTACCACTCTGGGTCAGGGTAGACCTGAGCATAACAGCAATTAAGAGGTGGTTCAATGCTCATCACAACCTTCCAATCAGAGGCCTTGCTGCCAGATGCAGTTTACTGTCATGCCCAGGACCCCTTTGTTTTACTGAATTTATAGAGTTGAACATTTCATAGGTCTTTACTATTAATAAACAGACACAAGAAAACTGGAACTGAAGACATTTTTTTCTGAAGATTTGCTTCCCTGTTGTACAAAGTTTCTTACTATTAGAAGTAGTCCTCCTCATTCATTATTAAGAAATAACTTTATTGTAAATGAAACAAAAATATTTTTTTACAGGGAAAGGGAGTTTTGAAAATCTGAAGTTTTTTTTTAAGTTAATCAATTTTCTACAAAAAGAGTAATTAAAAAAAGTATACAATACTGCATATTCTCACTTTTTTTTTTTTTTAGGGACAAAGGGTTCTTTACTGCTACATTCTGCAAACAAGTATTTGTTACAATCTCAGGCTAGGATGATGGTTGGGAGAGGGAATTAACAAAATTACTGCAATATTCCTAACCAGTACATCATCACTACCCTCATGCTTGTAGTAATTCTAGTTGTTGTTATTATTATAGTAACTTATTAATGTTGGCATAAAAAAAAAATGAAGGCAATAGAAAAGTATTTGAGATTTTACAAGTACAATGCAGCTGCACTGAGTCACATATACAAAATAAGACAATCATAAAAGTAATTCTATTTGGAATCCTTGTAAATATTCATATTATTGGATCTGGTTTTTAAGAAGTTGTTTACTATTGCTTTACCCTAACACTTTGCCTTTTGCACCTGACCTATATATATAAATAAAAAGAATTTCACAAATGCTAAGGAGACAACTTGTTACACAATGAAAAGGGAAATAAGCTTTAGAAGGGTACAAGCTTTTTATTTGCAAAGTAAAATTGTAAGAAGCATTGATTAAAATTTACTCATTTCAACACTGGTAAGATAATTAGGCTTGTTATAAAGACAAATTATTGCATTAGTAATCGATAAGCCACTTAGTATAAGTGCCATATGCACACACAAACACACACAGGTTTCAAAGGAATATATTTCTATTATTTTACAAGTTATTTGAACCAACATTTTCAACTTTCATTCAATTTTGGTTGACAGTGTCTGGAATGAAGATAACAGAAGAGAGAAAACTTTTTTTTAAACAATTTGTTGAAGGAACACTTACTGTCTGAGCAAAATGCCTGTATTTTATGAAATAATGAAACTGTCGAAAGATTACCATGCAATCACAATATCAATAAATAAAATAAAAATAAAATATTTTAATCCACTTTAGAAATTTTCATGTTAAATATGAATAATGATGAAATAATGCATCTTCAAAATCTATATTTCTAATCAATAACAAATATTAACAATTGTTTTTCTAAGTGAAGATATTAAAAAACGGGACAAAATCATAACAAACAAAATATAAAAAGTTCATTTTTACGGTGAATATTTAAATTAATTTCTATTTCAACTAAAATCTCAAAACAATAATGATAGATAATTCTAATAATAAAGTCATAGAATGTGATATTATATTTGTACAGAATTTGTATAATTGGAAAATTATATATTCCTCATTTTGTTGCAGAATGAATAGAAATAACCTTCATCTTGGATGGAGTTTGAATCAAATTAGATAACAGAGACAGTCAGTTAAGTACCATAAGTAATACACGCTTGGGCGATCGTGTCTCGAAAGAGACATGACTGACTGGACAGAAGATTAACATGCAGTAGGTTGCCATTGCTTTCTGCAGTAGACTGGTTGCCATCCAAGGCTATCAAACCTAATCTGTTCTATTATTTAACCCATAACTGGAGGGAAGTGACGGATTAATATCTTTCCCAAGGGTATTTGCACGTAAGTGAATGCAAGGAATTCAACTGGAATTTGAACTTGTCTCCCCGATTTCTCGTTCCGAGTCGATATCCACTGCACCACAACAGTCAACCCAAAATGGTAAGTAAAAGGAAGTTAAATAAAAACAAATTGACTTGATATAATAATAGAGATAACTAGAGTTAAATACAAATGCACTTTAATTTGTATGTGAATTCAACTTAAGAACTGTAAGAAGATAATCAGAGTTATGAATAAAGATAAAAAGGAAAACTTTTTGTTGATGTGTTTCATTCTTATATGGATTTTATGAAGGCAAATGTTTATCTTTTGCTTTTATTTGATATTGTCTTTTTACAGATTTATTTTTAATTACATCTTAATTTTTACACAGGATTCTTCAGTTCATTGTGTCCTAAATTGATATAAGTAACAAGAGACAAAGAAAATGATTCTCCCAAGTGGCTTGATAAGTATTCAGAATTTTAAACTTTCCATAGGTTCTGTCTTCTAATATATCTTAATTAAATATGCTGAGTGGACAGAAGAAAGAAAATAGGAAATGTAACAACAGATAACAAATTCACTAGCAATTAATAAAGTTTTGTAATACAAGATGCGGATGTGCGTTGTGGTGCAATGGTTACTGACTTGAAATGAAAAAATTGGGGAGCAGAGTTCAAATTCCAGTTGAATTTTTTGCATTCTCTTACACACAAATACCCTTGGGAAAGGTATTAATCTGTCTCTTCCCTCCAGTTATGAGTTAAATAATAGGACAAATTGGGTTCTATAGCTTTGGCTGGCAACCAGTCTACCACAGAAAGCAATGGCAACCTACTGCAGGATAATCTTCTGCCCAGTCAGTCTGTCTCAAAAGAGACATGATTGTCCAAAGCGTGTATTACGTATGGCACTTAACTGACTGAATACAAGAAGCCAAAGTGAAATTTGTTTTTTCTTGAAATACATCAAGGAATCAAATTCTTCTCAATAGAATAGCAGAAAGATAAAAAAGAGAAACTTATTGAAGATAAAGAGACTTACTAATTGGCATGGTGCAGAATAAGTGAAACTATTTTTGTTGTTAGAAATTGATTTTGTTTAATCTAATAATATATCTAATCTTCTGATGCAGACAGCTAAAATCTTACTTGAATGTTATTTCTAGAGAAAGTATGAACACTGTTATCCAAGGTGTGTCTACATATTATTTATTACTAAATCTTTATTCATAAACAAATAATATAAGACAATGATGTAAATAGTGGGAGCAGCACAATTCTTTCTTTCCTTCCTTGATAATATTCACTTAACTTTCCACTAGCACTGTCTTGTTTCAAAACCAGACCATCCCAGGTGATACCGCATTTATGTCGCCATGACTCATTTCTGAGTGGCCGGTCAGACCAATCAGCATGATTAACTAATCATTTAATTGGAATATTCTCTCATGAAACTTTTTTCTGCCATCTTGGCAACACCTCACCTAAATCATAGATCTACATGAGAGACAAGTCCTTGCCCGCTTTGCTTCATGAGCGAAGTCTCTTCCTTTGCTACACTCCCATCTGATCTCCTGATCACACAAGTGGCAGGGAGATGGTGCCACCCTTCAATGAGTGCTTCTTTGCAGGAGTGGATGGTGGGAGTATTGTCTATCAGCACTCTTTCTGCATCCAATCTTCTATGATCTCCATCGTTCTTGGCATCATCATCATCATCTGACTCCACCATTGTCTCTTCCCTGTGTTGCAGCCAAACTGCTCAACACTGTTCTAAAATTCAACAGTGTCCTCGATTTACTTTTGAATGTAACACTTCCGTCGCTTTCTTCCATAGCAGTTGATCTGTAACGTCAGTGAAGATCTTTCACAGGATGTGGTACACCATTGACTAGAACAGTTTGAGGGCTGACTATCTAATAACTTGTCCTTTGCCAAACCTGGTGGTACATCAACTGTTCAGGGCTTTAACCCAGACAAGATCTCCCATTCAGTATGGATTACCTACAACTCCAGTGAATGATGTCATTATGTCTAATACCTTCACATGTTGTTTGTATCGGTAAATTCCATTGGCTGGTGCAGTCGACGGTGTTACGTCATCCTTAGGTGTCACGTTGTACCAGTACACAGCCTCTTGAATAGGGCACTTTGTATTGGTCACAATTCTTTTAATGGAACAGTGACACCATTTTGCTATATTATTGCTCTCTGGAATGTAGGCACATTGGTATTGCATTTGCATCCCCCATTCACCAGCAAGACACTTAAGGTTCTTGCTGGTCAAACCAAAGAACTCCAATCTCATCTTGACCTTATCTGCAGATATTATGTCCTCATTTACATATATGTCATTAATATAGGCTGATATGGTTCTCCTCATTGATTCCTCTTGTGTCAATACCGTCTTGACGATGACTTTCATAATTAGTGATGCCACATTAAGGTCAAACCCCAAGTGTGTTCAGCAATATCTTTCTCCTTTGACAATCATAGTTTGAAATGCCCATTGTGACTGGTGAACACAAATCTGCAGATAGACCCTCTTCAGGTCAAGCAGGACTACATTAACCACCTGATGTCGCTACTTCCGCAATTTGGCAGCACACATGTCTGCATTTGCAGAGAAGGTATCCACATGTTGGTTTAGTCCTCCATAATCTATTACCAATTGAACTTTGTTTTTGCTGGGCTGTACAACAGTCATTAGCAGGATCAAACTCTTGGAGGATCTAAGCTGCTCCTCTGTATACAGCATCAACCATCCGTTAGCAATCCACATCTCTAACTTTGTCTCGTATACAGCCCTGACTTTATTGAACACCAAATACTCCGGAATTGCATTGTGCACCTGATCTGGTGCTTCATTCATGGCCCACTTCCATCGTGCAGTCCAGGCCCATGTTTATGGTCAAAGGTAGCATAAAAGTCAGGTCCCTCAATCAAGAGAACTGCACATGACTTACTCTCTACCAAGCAGAACACTCCCAGTGGGTGTGGCCTTAACACCACCTAGTGCTCATATTGCATCAATTCCAATCAGCAGATCATAGCAAAGATGCTTTCTACACACTACTAGAACGTTAACCTTAGCACTGTCACCTCTTTCTGTGTGAATTGTAACCACCCTAACTCCACAACATACCTTGGATGTGCTGTCGATTGATGGGATGTTTATACACTTACTCCATGCTTAGCAGCAATTCGTGCTAACTACTGCTCGAGAACATCCCATGTCAATGAGTGCTAAACACTTCAGGCCATCTACCTGGATGCCAACAACCAAAAATGCGGTAATTACTGACTGAAATGGGGCAAGGGTGGCAATGATATCTAGCCCCTGAATCATCCATGGCACTTGTGAGTCACTTGCAGTACCTCCCTCTGGCTGGGATGCTGCTGTGGACATTTTCATGGTTGCTGCTACGACCCAGTTTTGGTCCCTAATAGTTACCACTCTGGCCTTGCTATCAGGTCTTTCACTTTTACAGTTTTGACGTTTGGTACCAGTTGGAGTTCAATGGAAATATCATCCAAGAACCCTGTGATGAAAGTCAGCTTTGCAAGCTTCTCCAGTCTAACTCCCTTGGGCCTGGCCAATCTAACCAACTGTGTTATCCTGTTTACGTACACATCTACTCGTTCACCTTCCCATCTGACCAGAGTCAGCTTGCTGTACGATGCAAAGGTACCATCAGTGAATATTTCCTTCAGCCATGCCTCTATTTGATCCACATCTTGTTGGTCTATTTCCTTTATCTCCATGTAGAGGGCAAGCGTGTCTCCCTCCAGGCACAATGGCAGCACGCTTGCCACATTATCCATTCTCCGAAGTTTTGCCACCAGCTTCATCTTCTTCAACTACATCACCCTCACCAGTAAATGGCTTTATCGTGTTGCAGCTAATCCATACTTGTGCCAATGTGGCAACTTGTAAACACTTAAATAGCTTGTAAATAGTAGAACTTGATAGTAATCACAACTTTTAAGTAGCATTGTCTTGTTTCAAAATCAGACTAATCAGCACAACCAACTAATATAATTAAAATATTCTCTCACAAACTTTTTTCTGCCATATTGGACCTAAATCATGGACCTAGACTCAAGACAAGTCCTTGCTTGCTTCATGAGGTAAGTCTCTTCCTTCACTACAATTGAACAAGAGCAAGTGTTGTGGCACATTTTGTTGTCTGTTTAAAAATTGATAAACTTCAAGAAAAATTTTCTTATAAAGCCATATACTTGCTATGATCAGTTCATTTATATATTTGTAAAATTTATAAGAGCATGATCTGGAAAAAGCCCCTAAATTCTACTCTAAAAAGTTGACAGAAAAGATTTTCTCTCTACCCCATTTTTAATAAAAATGTACCTTATGTGACCAAATTTGAAAAGCTAAACATTAAAGGAGGACATTAATAGCTATTTATTTTGAATTGTCTATAAACACAAGTATATGAAAAGTAGGGTTAACAAAGATACTAATGTAACTATTGGGAATGATCCTCATTGAGTGTCCTACTACCAAATTTATACCAACTAAGCTTAATAAATAATTACACAAATATAAGAAAGTAACCATTTTATCTTGACTTCAATAATTGTAAACTTTATTCTCCCTACTTATAATTTTTCTACATTTCTTTTTGATCATGAGTGTCCATATTTTGACCAGCTTTACTTATCAAATATCCAGATTTTGGGTCACAAAAATCAAATTCCATCACTTGATAAAAGATTTTTTTCTAGCCTATTTGAAATTCATGATTAGAAAGCACTCAGAGAGTGCATATCTCTGCCAATAATAATGTTCATTAAAAACTGAACAATCAGGATATGGATACAAGTTGATGTCATGTTGTAACAAAAGAAAAGAAAAAGAAATATCTACTTTTCATACAAGTATTAATAGTTACCTTTCTTGTTTAAACAAATTTTTAAATATATAAATAGTAAAACTTATCGTATTCCACAATGTTAACAAAATCAAAAAAATTCCAAGATTGCCAAAATTTAATCAATTCCTCTTGATTTTTAAAAAATGTTATTGAAATCAGAGAACTTTTAGTGATACTGTTTAGACAGACAGGCAAAAACAAAGACAAATAGAAATAAATATATAATCAAAATTTTGTTAGTAGAGTTAAATGCATACATTATGAAATATAAGTTTTGTTGAAAGATTATCAGATTTGTAACATTTAGACATTATCAGAAGTTCTATTTAAAGTAGCATGATAATAAATGACAAAGAAGAAATTAATAAACAAAATGTGTTCCTTTCTTGTTGGCTATTAAAATCAAAGACAGTTTCCCTATATAGCTAAGTGAAACTAATATATTCATAAACATTTTAAGCAATTTCATGAATTTTAATTTCAACCATTGTGATTAAATATATTTTAGTAACACTGAATATACATATTTAAATACACATTATTTATACTCAAATTATTATAAAATCCCAATAGAGAAAAAAAAATCATAATGTCAGGAAATTTAAATCTAAAGGTAGAATGAGTCAAGGATTGGAAATTCTACTTAACTGAAATGTGTGATTATATAATTCAATGAAAAAAGAAAGAAAAAAATTATTTTTATGTCAACCGCAACCAACCACCAAAATGGCACCATTATGCAATGAGATTGGAAATTGAAAAAATTCTTATTGCAAAGTACAAAATATGAATTCTGTTCAAATAGATTAAAAGTGAAGAAATCACTTTTTAAGCTCATCAGCATTCAAAATGTAAATAAAGTGGCAGACTAAAAAAGGTTTTAAAATGTTGACATCTTTTCAAATGACACTGTATGAACATTGGGCATGTGTATTCTTGGAGATTGACCAGTAGACAAGAATTTTGTTTGAATCTCTGGTAGTCAAATATATGGGAAACTTGGAATAGTTGGTATTCAAAACTATTTAAATACATCAGGAATAAGGATTCAGAATATGCACCTATTATTGGTTTGTGATTTGAATAAAAACACTCTTCTCATAAATGATAGAGCTCAATGGCATACAGTAAATGTTGGGGATCACCCCTTTTTGGATACAAGAATGGAGTCCCTGATGTGTATATATAATCCTGCATATACAGAGAGCAGCAGTTGTAAAGCAGTTATAAAGAGTGGTTGTCAGAGAGTCAGTAAGGATATAGACTCATTACCAGGACATACTTCTTCACTACAAGACTGTATATATTGATTTCTACTAACAGTATTCCTGAATTGACTAACCCGTGTTCCAGTTTGTATATTTTTGTTCAATATAACTTACATTTTCTATCTCCATATCTGTTTTTGTTATTTATTATTTTGTGTGGTTTCTCAACAAGAATCCACAACAGTTATAATTCTTGCTGACAAGTCTCCTTGGCGTTAACACAACAATTATGTCGTTATACTCTCTGAACATTTCAATATTAACCTCTTCAAGACAAGTGTCAATTGTTATCTATCCAACTTATCTTCCTGGTATTAACTTCCTTCTGTCTCTAGTTATTTACCTTATTCATTAACCCTTTATTTACCTCATTCATTAACCATTTACTGTCAGTTGCTTTTGAGCCTTGTACTGAGTGAACTTTATTAAAAACAATAATTTTATTAGATTTTCGTAATCAATACCCTTTATCTTAAAACATGTTACGCCTTGTGAAGTAATACACTTCCGTCGTGGAAAAAAGTATTGCCAGTATATATTCAATCAATCAGGTGCCATATAAAGAGTGGTTATCGAAGAGAGTTAGTAAGGAGTCAGTTGGTCAGTAAGGATATAGACTCATTACCCGGACATACTTCTTCACTACATGACTGTATATATTGATTTCTACTAATAGTATTCCTAGTATTCCTGAATTGACTAACCCGTGTTCCAGTTTGTATATTTTTGTTCAATATAACTTACATTTTCTAACTCTATATCTGCTTTTGTTATTTATTATTTTTTTTTCTCAACAAGAATCCACAACAGTAAAAAAAAAAAAAAAAAAAAAAAAAGATAAAGATATGAGAATGATAAATCAAAAAGTTAAGCAATTCTCATAGTCAAGATTGAAGATTGGCAGAAAAATAAAAAACAAAGATAAAAAAAAATTATTTGGGATTTGTTTCCTGTTTTAAATATATTTTAAATATAGCACAAGAGAAGATAGCAGATCTGATAAATTTGATACTTCAAAAAGATAGCAGATCTGCTTGAAAAAGTAAAAAAGCTGATAATAGTAATTCAACAAACATTTAATTGGTGTGATAAAATTTTTCACTTGTTTAAATCATTGTCCTTAATCTTTTCAGATTCACACATTTTATGCATTACCAAAGTAAAGAAAAACTCAATTTTATAAAAGAAAACCTGAATGAAAAGTTGGCAAACTTGGAATAAAAAAAAAAACAGAGGGTCAAAAGAACAGTTTTTACCTTAGACACTATTATTATTTTAATTGACTTCACACTTTGGCAATGTTTAGTGTTTTAAAAAGTGATGATTAGAATTGTAATAAAGTGAATTTGTACATTTTTTTTGTCCTTAAGTATTTACAAGAAAAATGTTAAAACACTATTTATTAGATAGTTTATTTACAAGAATAATTTTATATTTCCAACATTCTAAAAAATAATACAATTAGAAGTAGATAGACTAAACTATCACCCAGTTCACACTCCACCCGCGTCTATTGAACGGGTGAAGAGGCTCATCCCTTGTTTCCTGTTTAGGATGTGGTTTCCGGCTTTCTCTTTTCCAATCTTGTCACTCTTACGTAGCCCCCTGCACATCAGTGGCGTTACCGACTTGCTCGGGGTGATATGATTAAAAAAATAAAAAAAAATAAAAAAACTAATGCAAAGCCATATTTATCAGTTATCTATTTATAAAGAAATAAATGTGAAAAATTTTTATTCAAAATTTTATAAACATTTATTAAAATGTATGTGACTGGTTTTGCATCTGTGAATGAATACAGTTAAGTAGACAAATGTTTATTAGAGTTAATCTTTTTCTCTGGAATATTCTTTTGAGGTCTACAAACAGTCAGCAGTCACTGGGGGTCAGATCTGGAGAATAGGGTGGATGCGAAAGCAATTCAAAGTCAATGCATATAGTTTTGTCTTCGCTGCGATCGACTCGTGATACGGTATGTTGTCTTGTTGAAAGATCACTTTTTCTTAATTTGTGGCTGTTTTTTGGTGATTTCTTCCTTCAAATCCACCAATAATGCTATATAATATTCGCTATTGATGTTTCTTAAGAACAAAATACCTTGCACCTGCCAAATTAGAGAGGCCAAAAGGTCACTTTGGATGGTTTTCACCTGCTGCTGCCCATTTGACTCTCGATAGATCCATGTTTCATCTGTTGTCACATATTTATGCAAAAAATCCTTCTTATTGCATTGAAACAGTTGCAAACAACGTTCTAAATCATCGATGCATTGTTGTTTTTGATACTGGCGAACCCTCAGACCCCGCCAATTACCGTCCTATTAGTCTCCTTCCAATCTTTGGCAAAGTTTTCGAAGCCATTATCAACGCCGGGGTGATTCAGCACCTTATGGCCAACGGGCTTCTCTCTGACAAACAGTATGGGTTTCGCTTCACCAGGTCTACTGCTGATATGCTAACGACCATTACCGAGTACATATACCAGGCACTCGACAAGAATGGTGAAGCCCGAACCGTTGCCTTGGATATCTCCAAAGCATTCGACAGGGTCTGGCATGCTGGCCTCTTGTGCAAACTGCGGAGCTATGGGATAACTGGACATCTGTTTGACCTCATCCAGTCCTTCCTCTCTAACCGTACATTAAAGGTGGTATTAAATGGGCATGCCTCCCAAAACTACCAGACGAACGCGGGCGTCCCTCAAGGTTCTATCCTAGGTCCCACGCTCTTTCTGATCTACATTAATGATCTCCCCGACACCATTAGATCCCAAGTTGGCATGTATGCCGACGACACAACAATCTACTCCTGCATCGATCAGAAACCAGGTCTGGACGACAAAGTGAACCTCGCTGCCGCACTTGAAAGGGACCTCCAATCCGTAGTGACCTGGGGTAGGAAATGGTTGGTAAATTTCAATGCTTCCAAAACAAAGCTGTTATCAACTAACCACCATAGACAATCGCATCTACCTCCCATTAGCATGGGACAGGCTAGCCTCCCAGAGAGTAAAATACTACGCCTCCTTGGCCTTACACTCTCGGCGGACCTCAAATGGAATGACTATATTGAATCCATTGCCAAATCTGCTGCTATGAAAGTGGGCTCCCTGTGCAGGGCCCGGAAATTTTTCCCACCTGAAACTATTCTGCACATATACAAATCTACCATCCGCCCGTGTATTGAATATTGCTGCCATATCTGGTCGGGTGCCCCTGCTGCTCTCCTTGGGCTTCTTGACAAAATACAAAGGAGGATCTGTAACGTGGTTGATACTGACTTGGCAGACCGGCTGCAGCCGCTCTCACACCGGCATGATGTAGCTTCCCTGTGCCTCTTCTACAAGTACTTTCATGGTTTCTGCTCCGATGAGCTTAGATCACTGGTGCCGCCTAAGCACGAATTTACACGAGATACTAGATTAGCAACTAGGTCCTACCCTTTTACAGTTAAACAAATAAGATGTAACCGTAAATTCTACTCCAACAGCTTCTTTTCTCGCGCTTCCCGCCTGTGGAACTCCCTTCCACAAGTCTGTTTTCCCGACAGTTACAATCTCCAGGTGTTTAAATGTAGGGTCAATAGACACCTCCTATCACACTAACTCCCAACTATTCTCACAACACTCATCTACCCAACCCTCATTCTCGGTATCCTCACCCGCCTATCACCCACCCTCTGTTATTTCCTATATTTAATCAGCCTTTCTCCACTCTACGTAGCCCCCTGCACAGTAGTGGCAGTGACATGCCTTGCTCGGGGTGAAACGCTTATAAAAAAAAAAAAAAAACTGTGAACAAATGTGGCACTCACTTTAAACACAACTTTTTCATTGACAAATGTTCATGCAAAATGGTGAATACACTGCTTTCTGATATGTTCAACTACTCTCCTATCTCACACATCAATTTACAATCAGCCAAAACAAGTTTGTGGATGTTTGTGGTGTTTTCTAGAAGAAGTGCTGATTTTGGGCAATCTGAGCTTTCAGCATCATTTGTGTCTGCACGATCGCGTTTAATGTCAGCATAACATCTCTTAACCATTGTTTCCGATGGAGCAGAGTTGGAATAACACTTATCAAGCCATGGCTTTGCTTGAACAGTATTTTTTCCCCCATCAGAAAGCAATGCTTTATCAACACATGAAATTCAGATTTTTTCAATGTTTTGAAAATTTGCAACAGTAGCTTCACTTAAATCACTGTAATTTGTGAACTAATAATCCAATTGGGTCCAAATTTTGTCACGTGCCATTTAAAGATTAGTACTTCATAAAAATTATATATAGTTTTTATTAGTGGCGCCATCTATATGTCAGGCCTGGGAGTGATGTGTTAGAAATTCAGCATCTGAGAATTTGGTGCAGTTTGTCTTCAGTAGATTGAAAAAATTTACTTGGCCATAAGTCACTAACTGCCAATGTGTATCCATTTCACTTGGCCATAAGTCACTGACTGCCTATGTATATCCATATCAAGCTGGGGACATTATTTCTAATTAATGTCTTCCTTCAGTTATGAAAATATGACTTAAGTCTCTTTCCCTCCTTAACAACATGTTTGTTTTTATCTATCTGGTTGTTTTGTTTGCTTTTTTCAAACTGGTCTCTGTATGGGTCCTTAAAAAGCTAAGTGAAAAAGAATATGTAGAGGAAAAAGTGCTGAAGAACAAATCTTACCAAAATCAGAGACTGATTTGTTTCATAAAATTTTGAAGTGTGTGTGTGGTGGGGATAACAGTGGGGCCAGCCAAAACCAGAGGAGGGCTTGGCCCCTTCTTGCCTCTCCCACTTGTAGAATCACCACAGCAGACAGAGATCTTTAGTAGCAGATGCAATCATATTATACAATCAATACAACATATTTCCTAGTCTGCCTCTTGCCAGAAGATGAGCCTGCTTTTATGGCACCTAAAACTTTAGCAGTTGGCTAGCAAAAAGAAATCATTTGCATAGCTAACACTTCTTAGCTCACCATCCTGATTATTCTATGGGGGAAGCTGATAGACACTTTCTTTGTTCATAACCAAATGTTCCACACTGACTGTTCTAGCAAGACAGCTACGTACTAACTTTCTGCAAAGACAGCACACTAAGTGTTGTCTCTTTGACTGATGGGGGTGGGTACTGTCATCAGTAGTGGTTGGCTGCTCTATCTGCATTTTGTTTCTGCTACAATTCTTATTGTAAACTATAATCTATAAATGAAACTTTGTCTGTGTGTGTGTGTGTGTGTGTGTGTGTGTGTGTGTGTGTATCCGTTACCTATAGTCTCTGAAACGGCTGAACCGATTTTCTTGAAAATTTACACAGTTGTACTATAAGCGTCTGCAAGTGTTCTTAGCTAGGTTTTGTGTTGAGGTACCCTCGATAAATATCGAAAATCGATAATCAAAAAAATCGGGTTATAGAAGGAGTGGTCTGATTTTAATCAAATTTGATACACTCAAAGACATAAGAAACGATATTCAGAAGTTTCAAGGTTGAAGTTGTTACAATAGTGCAGAAAATCAATAATATATATATATATATATATATATAAAAAAGGCAAGATGTTTGTGTGTGTGTCTGTTTATCTGTCTGTATGTCCTTATCCACAATTTTTATCCGATTCTCACACAAATATTCTTTAGGCAGAGTCTGAGCTCCAAGATCATGGATTAGTTTTAAAGCTTTCATTACACCTGAGCAACGCCGGGCTATACTGCTAGTTTAATTATAAATAATTATATATATTATATTTTAAAATCAAAAAACTAGAGTGTCAAACAGGGGGTTTATTTGCTCAAAAATCAACCATTAAAGAATAGGGAATTTTCAAAATATTTTTTAAGAAGGAAAAACAACACATGCCTTATATGAAAGAAATACAGTTATCCTGTAAATAACATGGATATTACAATTAGACTGACAATGTCATAGATAATGTAATAGACAATTTTTAACCAGCAATTCTCAATTCAAATAAGTTGAATACCAGGAAATATTTACTCTAATTTCAATTAATATGGGATATGTGATAAGGCACCCCCACTTTGGATGAAGAACAATGAAAAATCTGAAAAGCAAAAGAAGCAGTATATATAATGATGAACCTTGTATGGATGCTTTACAAAAATTGGAAACATGATAAAGTGACTGCAGTTTTATATTGGAAACTTTGTCAAAAATTTTGATTTGAGCGTGCAGATAAATGATATAATCATAAGCTAGAGAAGTTAATTGAAGAGTAAAGATTTTTATGGGACAAAATCCTTGAAAAAATTAACACCTGGATATAGTTGTTCTTAACAAAGAAGATTGAGTTTATGACTTTATTGACGTTGTTTGTCCATCTGATACCAGAGTAATCAAGAAGGAAGGACAGAAAACTGAGAACTATATAGACTTAATGTATGAAGTCAAGAGAATACGAAATTGCCAAATGTCTATTGTAATTGGAAAATTAGGAAATTTGCCCATAGATTGAAAGTTCAGCACAATCAGAAATAAAACTGAACACCTAAGGCTGCAAGGTGTAGCTGGATGTCCAGCCAACAGCATCTAATAAACTATGCAAAAACACAAATAGTACTAATGATACTTGTTATTTATGTACCTATGGACATTAATGGGTATGTCCCAATTCTTATATAATACATTGGACTCTCTTGAGAGGGTGGTGTTTTCTTACTGTCTAGCAGTTCTCTATTAGCAGTGGTTATCTACTTCCCACAGCTTGTGAGTCTTGTATTTGTATTTTGAATATTACTATTTATTTTCAACTTTCGTTTGGGCTATAACTCAAGCAGTAATCTTTTATGTTACAACATTTTAGCCGTCAAAAGATTTGAAAACAAAGATTTGTCCAAATACAACAATTTGGCTGAAGAAGATTTTCGTGTCAAAGTTTTGCTGATGAACATTTTGATGACATTGACTTTTGGTGGGGAAGATTTTGGTTGAACTCAAGAAAAAGATCCCCAATACAACATTTTTGTGATGAAGGTTTTCGTTGAACACAACTAAACATTCATGGATACAACATTCCATGAACAAAGAATATGCAGAGGGAAAAGTGCTGAAAATCAAATCTTATCAAAATCAGAGACTGATCTGTTTCATAAAATTTTGAAGCTTGTAAAAATGTGTGTGTGTGGGGGGGGGTAAGCAGGGGGCCAACCAAAATTGGGGGAGGGCTTGGTTCCTTCTTGTCCCTCCCACCTGTAGAATCACTACAGCAGAGATCTTTAGTAATGCCTCTTGCCAGAAGATGTGCCTCCTGTTACGATACAACATTCGATGAACAAATATTAGCAAAATTCACAGGAAAGAAGTTACCATTATAACTTTTGCGAATAAAGGTTTCTATGTAAAATTCTCCAAGGATACATTATTGAAAAAAAAAGAAAAGAAAAGACAAGAACCAAAGCTACAAAGTATTTTAGGGCTACAAAGATTTACCAAGGATTATGTGGATATCAACCAGTTGTTCAAATTGTTATTTAAATGTTTGGAGGTACAAAATTGATATAATGTTTTAAAAGCAAAGAAAATATTTGTCCTTAAGACCCTTTCATCCATCTCATCAGGAGTAAATCCTTGGCAATAAATTATACTAAAGAACAGTAGTAACAAAAGTGAAGATCAAAAAGAGGGGTATATATGATAGGAAATTTATGATAAAGACAAGTGAAAGATCACTAATAAAATGAATTTAATAAATTTAAAGAAGGAAGGGAAAATCTAGTGTAAATACAATTAGCAAGGGACAATTAAAATGAAATATTCCCCAACAAATTAAGAGACTTGACAAAATCCTTCTGCCAGTAGAGAGTATCCATCTTTCAAAGATTAAATGGCAGTTTTGTCTAAAAGATTGGGTTTTTGCATTCTCTTTATTAGTAAGGAGAAGACACTGGCAGCATTTGAGGTGTCATTCTCTCAACTTAAACACCATGTTACTTGCTCACCAGATCATGTCATTACAATGAAGTCCAAGTTAAAGGACTTAGCTTACTGTCATAATGACTCTCCTGTTGACTCGGGTGATTTTGTTTGGTTTAAAACTCATTTTAAGACTATTAAGTCTTTAAAATTTAATACTGATATTTATATCTGTAAACAAGATAAGGGCACTGGTGTCATTTTACTTGATAGAGTAGATTATGTTCAAAAGATGTTGGTTATTTTGAATGACCCTGCCAAGTTTTTAAAAACTGGTCCTGTAGAAATTTGTGATAACACATATAGAAATGAAATCTAATTTCAGAAAAGTCTGTTATATTTGCTTAAAAAAGGATTCTTTTCTACCGAAATCTGTGAAACGATTAGACCTTCTGGTTCTCTTTGACCTAAGCTTTATGGCCTTCCCAAAATCTATAAAAAGGATGAAACCCGTATTATCAATGATTGATTCAGCCCAGCATTCTCTGGCTCAGTGGCTTTTGTTGGTCATACAACCGGCTCGAACCTTGTATACTAAATATTGTATATTGGATTTGTTCTCATTTGTTGAGCATTTACATGCCATACAATTATGCCCTGATATGGATTTTATGTGTTCATTTTATGTGTCTAGTCTTTTTACCAATGTACCATTAAAGGAAACTATTGATAGTTGCGCTGACTCATTGTATGAGGGTGACCTTACTCCACCTCCTTTTCCTAGGGATATATTTATCAAGCTTGTGGTACTTTGTACTAGTTCTGTGGCGTTTAATTTAGAAAATGTTATCTATAGCCAGATGGATGAGGTCCAGTTGGGAACTCCTCTTGGCTCTGTGTTGGCTGATATTTTTGTGGGTTACAATGAGTTGTTGCTTCTTGGCAAAGTGTCTGAATCTTTTATTTATTTTAGATACGTTGATGACACTTTTGTGACTTTTTCCATTGAAAGTGAGGCTGTGAACTTTTTCAATAAGCTTAACTCTTTATACAGAGCTATATCCTTCACTATGGAAATTGAGAAGGATAATTGCTTACCTTTTTTGGACGTTGCTGTTGAGCGTAATAGGGAGGGTTTCCTTACAAGTATCTATCATAAACCCACTTTTACTAGCCTGTACATGAATTGCTGTGCGTTTGCAAGGAAAATTAGTCTTATTAAAGCCTTGGTACACAGAGTGCTGAAATTTTGTTTCCCTACAAGACTGGACTCTGAATTAGAAAATATCAGGGAGATTTTTTTGTGCGATGGCTATCCAGAAGCCCTTAATTATATTATTAATAAGAAAACAAGTGAATTTTACTCTTCTAAAGTTAAAGTCCTGCAACTTTAAGTGTCTGGTATATTTGGAGGTTCCTTGGATTGGGGATAAGAGCCAAAGGTTAGTTAAGCAGATCAATAAAACGGTTTCTCATTGTTTTCCATCTCTTGCACTGCATTACATTTTTCATACCAGGTTTGTGTTTCCATCATTTCATAAGGATAGTTTGCCCCACAAAAAACCGAGTAATTTAGTTTATGAATTTTGCTGCCAGTGTGCTGCTGGTTATAAGGAGTATATACCACTTTACATTTAGAAACGAGGATCAATCAGCATGAGCCTTCGAAAATAAGACTTGGAAAATATAGCATGTGCCAAGTTTTATAAGAAAGAGTGGTTTAGGGTTATTCATAGAGTTGTTTCCAATAATCGTTTAAAGATTTTGAAATCAGTTTCTATATCACTGCACAACCTTTTTTCTGCCGGAAAAAGGATTTTGTCAAGTCTCTTAATTTGTTAGGGGATATTTCATTTTAATTGTCCTTCGTTAATTGTATTTCAACTAGATTTTCCCTTCCCTTGTTAAATTTATTTTATTAGTGATTTTTCACTCATCTTTATGATAAATTTCCTATCATGTATCCCCCCTTTTGCTCTTCACTTTTTTTTTTACAACTGTTCTTTAGTATAATTTATTGCCAAGGATTTACTCCTGATTAGATGTTGGATGAAAGGGCCTTGAAGACAAATATTTTCTTTGTTTTTAAAACATTTTAAATCTTGACATTGAGTTCTCATTGAATTTAATCTCTTGTGGAATTTACCTTACCAAGTACCAACAATTCTACTTATATATATATTGTTTAATTACTTAGTTTTTGGTCATAATAAAATTAGAACAGTGCACATTTGTATTAAAAAGTGAAAAATTGCCTGAAGACACGACTCATGGTAGAAACCTGGGTCGCGTAATAACTCATTTACAAATGGAAAATACACACACACACACACACACACACACACACACACACACACACTTGTTAAAAATAAAAATGGAGGAATTTTAAAAGGTTTTGCTGGAAATGTCAACAACAAAAACATTTTGAAGAAAGACTCAGAAAATTTGAGGAATTGTTTTTAGAAAAACAGAAAATGTTAATGAGTAACGAGAACAACAATTCAAGGACTTTTTCTTATGATACTATCATAGATGCGATAACGGAATTTAATTATATCCCAGAAGAAGACGCAATGTGCGTTGTAGTGCATTGGATATCGGCTCAGAACGAGAAATCGGGGAGCCAAGTTCGAATTCCAGCTGAATTCATTGCATTCACTTATGTGCAAATACTCTTAGGAAAGGTATTAATCTGTCTATTCCTTCCAGTTATGGGTTAAATAACAGGACAGATTGGGTTCTATAGCCTTGGTCGGCAACCAGTTTACTGCAGAAAGCAATGGCAACCTACTGCAGGATAATCTTCTGCCCAGTCAGTCATGTCTCGAAAGAGACATGATTGCCCAAGCGTGTATCACATATGGCACTTAACTGACTGACTGTAGATATGAAAACCTTTACGAAATGGACTGTGAAAATTGGTCCAAGAATAAAAAAAAATCAGTCTTGTTTAAAGAAAACTAGGCACTGTCAAATACAGCAAGTTTATGAATTATATATCATCAAAGAAAACTACTAAGCTAACATTTAAAGAAATGGTTACTTTGCTTTCAAAAGTGTTCAGTCCAAGGTTGTCATTGTTCTATAAAATATATGAACTTGGTAAAAAATGATGAAGACTTCACAAGGTTTGCTAGCATTGTAAATAATCAGTGTGTGTGAAAGATTCAAATTGGCAGAATTAAGCCCTGACAATTTTAAATGCTTAATATTTGTTCAAGGTTTGGTGTCAACAAGAGACAGTGAAATCAGGGAGAGGATTCTGAATAAACTTGAAAACAAAACCAATCTCACTTTACAAAACCTAGCAGAAGATTGTCAGAGATTTATAAATGTTCGACAAGATGCTAAGAATATCAAAGTAAAAGATGTGTTGCACATTAAAAAGATGCACAAAAAAAAAAATAAAGTGAAGAAGGTAAAAGACATTCCTCCTAAACCCTGCTGCACATGTGAAGAACAACATTTTTATAATGTCTGTCCATTCAAAAATAAGGGATGTTTTTATTGCAAAAGAAGAGGACATAAAAATCTCACTGTAAGACACAAATAAAAAAATAAGTGAGTAATCGTGTTAAAGTAACTAACACAAATGAATCTTCTGATTGGAATATAAGAAAATTTGTGCAGATAAAAATCTTGAATTTCAACAATACGCACATTCTGTAGTGCAGGAGAATGTCGTCAGTGATGTACTTTACTCAGGTCACTGGGCAGTTTCGGGTCTTGCAACATCATACTACCCTCGCTGAGTTGACCTCGTCAGAGCTGATCAGACTCCGACGTACCCTCCTTCTGTTCTATGCTATACGACACTGATTTATTTTCTTAGCTGACTTGTGTTTAATACTGGTAGGAAACACATAAGAAGAGTCCATAGCGTTCGGGTAAGTTGGGTTTTTCAAGAAGTCAGAAAAATTTTCATTTAATATAATTAAATACGAACTTCAGCGGATATCAAATTGCAATTGGATAGTGAATATGACTTAAGTATAATAAATGAATATACATGGAGGAAAATTGGCAAACCAACATTAAATGATTACCAAGAAAATCACTCGTAGTGTGACTGGACAGAAAATAAAATTCTAAAAGAGAATATATTACAAATATGACTTTAAACAAAAAAAAAAATCATTGAAGTTAAGACTGTAATAAAAAATACAAATAACCTTTTTTGGGACAGATTGGATTGAGCAGTTTAAATTATGGAACAGTTCAATCAGTTTGTTTTGCTAAAGAGTTAATAGTTCTACCAATGAAACAAACTTTGAAGAAAGAACTGAAAATTAAATTCCCAGAGGAATTCTTCCTCCAACATTTCTCTACTAGTAGTGGTTATTTACTTCACACAGCTTGCGAGTCTCTTGTATTTGATGAAATTATACATATTACTATTTATTTCCACCATCCATTTGGGTTATTACTCACACAGTAACCTTTTAGGTTACAACAACAATAATAAAATTGCATCAGCAAATCATGAGACAATATTTGGCAATATCCCTTTGAACTCGCCAATGTGTTCATGTAAAATCTTTGGTTTTAGACAAACCTATTTCAATTTCCTCCATCATCACATTAAGTATGCAATCTAAACATCATTCTGGTTTTATTTTTAAAAATAAAAAATGCATGAAGCAATTTTTATAAACCAATGGCAGTCATATGTTTGAATATTGAAAAATATATTGGCTGCAAGGCACTAAAAAGAATGATGAATACATAGAAATAAAGAAATGATTTGAATCAGTTGGAATAATACTTTCTCTCAAGTGACTTTATTAAACTAAGAATTTTATAGCAAAGATATCAAGAGGTGTTTTTCTCATTTTTTAAAAATGTTTTTTAGGAAAATAAAATGATTTATTCACAGTTAATAACCAGAAGGAAATTTAAAGAACTGCTAAATTGAAATGTTAACAAAATAAAGATGCCTAGCAACATGAGAATTCCTTGAGAAAATGTTTGTCAAAGTAAGACACCATCTGTATTTGCCATAATACTTTCATAAGCATAAAGAAATTTATTTAAAAAAACAAGACCTTGAAATGTTGGTAGATAAACAGGAATTTGAAAGAATATTTTAAACTCTAAAGTATCTCTAATTTATTTCTCTTCTGAAACAATTTTGTAAATGAATCAATCATAAGAACATTACTGGTATATCCATATCATGGGTTGTATAGACAAAATGAGGATTCCCAGTATACGCATGTTTTGGGTTGTAAAGGGAAAAATGCAGTTCGACAATTAAGGCATGAACTTGTCATAGATTGTATGGACAAAATGCGGTTCCACGATTAAGGTATACCTGTCTCTGGTTATATAGACAAAGTTAGGATCCATGATTAAGGTATACTCATGCCTTGGGTTGTATATATAAAATGAGGTCACATTTGTACTGTTTGCATACTTATAGAGAAATGATTTTTACACTAAAGAAAGAAGCTTTTCTATTTTCCATTTTACACTAGTAAAATCTGTTACTTACACTATTTACATTATTCGGACTGTTGTCCTCATCTTTGTTGCCATATTTATAATGTTTCGACTGTTGTATGCTCTAGCCTTCTTCAGATGATTAGAATTTCAAACTGAACCATTTATTTCATTCACTAGGGTAGATTGTTCTAGTTCCATGAGCCATGCCTCTTCCAGAAATCTCAGAATCAATTATCTTCCTTTAATTCAATTTTCAAAGATTTTGTTCACCTCTGCTGTATTGAACTCACAACTCATTTAGTCAAATCACTGGATTCAACCAATGCTTTTATCTACTGGGCCATATGTATGAATTTTTTAGACTAATAAACCTTTTTCTTTTCTCGATAACCATTTTTTAACAAAGCATATTGCAACTTTGTGGTTTGTTATTGTTTTTCTATAGCATTCCTTGTTACTGGTTCTCATATTTTATTCATTTCTATGCTTGGCTGAGTTAGGAAATTTTTGTCGGCTAGCATATGCACTGAGTTGAGTAATGGAAAAATCCAATTTTATTTAATCAGTTTCTTTTTTTAGCAGAATTCAAAGCACAACTGTAAAGTACAGTTTGATTCTTTTAAATATCAAGTTTCCTTTAAGAAGAAAAAACGAAATTTGAGATGAAAATTTTTAAAACACTTAATTTTTTATTTTTTTAACTGGGGTTTCAGTTATGTGTGTTCAACTAAACAAAATTTCAACTTGTAAATGATAAAGCTCAACTGATTGTTTTTAAACAACAGACAGACATAATTTAGAAGTATATTTGTATGGCTTATTCATTAACTTTTCAGCAAAATCAAAATTAATTCTTATTCTAAAGAAAACAAAAACAATGATTTCATGCCAAGGTAAAGTTCTGAGTTCAGTTTTAAAATCTATTAAAACCTACCTGGTGAATAAAATTTATAGATTTTCTAATAGTAACAAAATAAAAGTTTCCAGTTTAAAATGTCTATTTCTTCCTTTGAAACTGACTTGAAAAGAAATCATGTAATTGTGAGAAATTAAACTTTGTAAATATCAATAAAATCACAAGAAAGTCATTGTATACACACACAAATTTTTAAAATCCTTAATATTTTTTTATTGCTAAACTTGTTATATTTAATGTTTGATTAGATTAATAACTTTTGGATTCAAGTTGAAGCAATGTTATATTAGAAACTTAACAAAAACATTTATGATTCATTTATAGAATAGTTTATTTCAACATTGTTGAATCTAACTGCAACATACTAACATTGTTGACAATCTAAAATGCATTAGAAGGGTCAAGTTTATGTCAGTCGAGTGCAATACGCGATACACACTTTGGACTATCATATCTCGAAAAAGACATGACTAACTGGGCAGATGATTATCTCATTGTAGGTTGCCATTGCTTTCTGCAGTAGACTGGTTGCCAGCCAAGGTTATAGAACCCAATCTGTCCTATTATTTGACTCATAGCTAGAGGGGGAAGAGATGCATTATATTATTAAGCAATAATTAGTGGAGGATCAGTTTATTACTTCATAATAATAGAAAACCAGTCCCCCACTTTATGACCAGTAGAAGCCTTAATCATGATTCCAACTATTTTATTCAGTCAGTCAGTTAAGTGCCATACGTGAAACATGCTTGGACTATCATATCTCGAAAAAGACATGACTGACTGGGCAGATGATTATCCCACTGTAGGTTGCCATTGCTTTCTGCAGTCGACTGGTTGCCCGCCAAGGCGAGAGAACCCAATCTGTCCTATTATTTAACCCATAACTGTAGGGAAGAGACAGATTAATACCTTTCCCAAGGGTATTTGTGCATAAGTGAATGAAAGAAATTCAACTGGAATTCGAACTCGGCTCCCCGATTTGTTGTTCTGAGTCGATATCCACTGCACCACCCACGCACATACTCAAGTTTATGTACCTATACAAAAAATGAGAAAATGAGGTAATCTAGTTACTGTACTGAAAAGATTACATTATAAACAAAAGTGATAAATTACAATCTTATAGTTCAACAAAAAGTCAATCATTTATTTTCTATCTAAAGAAGGAGGAGGATAATCGATAAAGTTCAATAACTGAAATCAATTCCATTGTTCTGTTATCTAAATTTAAAGATCAAAAGACTAAAGGACTAAAGCTGTTTGGCAAAAACAATAACATCAGTATAGTTTAAAAATACAAAGACACACAGATACATATCAGACATAGATAAGTAGAGATCAAGTAATTTCCCAATCAATTCCAAGTGTCATGTGAATCATATATACATGACTCATTTTTAAATAAGTGTTTACTTCTGTTTTGTCATACTATCATCTCTCCTCTCCCCTTATATCCACTGTGGCAGTCACAGATGTCCTGCTATTGAATACCTTACCTCACACACACTTCAAGTATCAACATCTCATGACTGATAGTTTATTTTTCATAAATCTAACTTATATTTGTAGACAAGTTTAAATGAAGTCATAACTAATTTGTTAAAATATGATAAAAAACAGTAGATAAAAGTATACAATTATTAGGAGACTGTTAACTTTCAATTTTAGGAAATAGATTAAATCAGACATACACTACCGGCCATAATTATTAGACCACCCCAGTTTAAGAAAAAAAAAAAAAAAAAAAAAAAAAAGATCTATTTCATACTATTTTTTAGTATTTATTGCCAAGTGGATAATTCTAAATGATAATAGAATGGTTCTTTTGTTATTACTTTGCAAAATTTTACAAGGCAGCCAGGAAGCCTTTGCTTCAGCCAGCCAATAAGAAGAGACTAGCATGGGGAAGAGAGCACAAAAACTGGACACCAGAACAGTTCATTTGATGCATATGTTATTAAAAAACTGGGGTTACCTAATAATTATGGCCGGTAGTGTATGTTTAATTTATTTGTTTAAAAGTTATAGAACCTCCTGATCAAATAAAATAAGTGAACAATATATCTAAGGCACATATAACAGTAATCAGGCAAAGCAACAGAAATATGGAAAATTGTTCACAAACTAAGAAATCAAGTTTGGATAAGCAAACGTAACGTCCTGACTTCAAGACAAGACAGACTGAGGCCGATTAGGATGAAACTGAAAACTAGCTTATTTTATAGGCAAGAAAAAGAAATTCTAATATTTATTTGTGTTTCTACTTATTAATTGGGGAAGAGTAAGTGTTTTTCGGTCATTTCTACCAGTTTAAAACCAACACCTTGCTTATGGTTTCCACCTGTCTTTTCTACAAATATTTTTAACTGCTCTGACGAGCTTTTTTCGCTGATGTCCCATCCATGTGAATTCAAGTGTGCTACTAGATTGGCATATAGGTCCCACCATTTTACCATTAGAATACTTAAATGTGAAACTCCTTTCCATTTCTTTGTTTCCCTGGTAGCTACAATCTCTAACAATTTAAATGCAACGTCAATTGCCATCTTCTATCTTCTCGAGTCCAATTAATCTTTTATCCTTTCTTTGATAACCCCTGTATTCATACTTTTCTTTTGCTGTAATCTCCTGTATATTAGTGGCAGTCTTGCCTTGCTTGGGGTGAAATAATTTTTAAAAAAAAGTGAAAAAGTAATTCTGTTTCAGTGATAGACAAATTAAATATTTTAAATTGCAGTATCTTATCTGTCTTTTAATGAAATCCAAGCTTTCATAACAAAAAAACAAACACATTATTGCAAAGATAATATATGCATCATTCAGTTGAAAATCCTTGAAGCAACTCTAATATCTTACGAGATATTTTTGCATAATGAAGTGAAAAAGATGATACTTCTGCTAATAAAACCAAAGACAATAAAATCATGAATATACATTGGTAAGTGAACATTTAAAAAAAAAAAAAAGTTCAAACTTTTTAAAAAGTTAATTAGTAACCTGCATTTGTAATTTAAAGTTAGTCTATAACTTTTAACATCCATTCATGTCAGAAAATTAATTCAAATGAACTCTGTATTGAACAGAGAATGTTGATGACAGTCTAATGATAATAACCGATTCAGTTATAATCCTACCAGTAAAAACGGAAAAAAAAAAAAAAAAAAAAAAATGGACCCATTTTTGTCTACAGTGTTATCTGATCAAGTATAAACATGAATAAGTTATTAAGAATGAATATAAACAGACCCTAAAGATTCTCAATGTTAATTAAAAATCATGCATTTCTGTAATCTGATCACAAATGAGAAAATATTTTTTGTCTATTTTTAAATCCTTAAATATAAAATAAATATCATTTTATTAAAAAGCAATGTCTTTTTTTAAAATGATTTTCTTTTAAACATGAGTTATGGTTGCATAAAGGCTATAAAACAGATGAAACCTATAATTAAAAGAGCTTCAATATACAAGTTATTATTAAATGAATCTTAATAGAAATTGAATGGGAAATATAGTCTCAACTTCAATACACTAAAAGCCTAACTACTGATTAATGTAAAAGTTTTTATCATTTGATGGTATTAGAAGCATTTAGTTTTAACTATATTAAAAAAAATAGTTTTGATTGTGACAGAATTAGTTAATGTTTTTGTTTATTGATTCTAACTTTGAAGACAGAAGAAAATAGGCAACATTTTTGGTATATTTTTTTTTTTTCAAGAAAAGTAAAAATGCAACTGAATGGTTCATGAAGGTACTGTGAATGATCAAACATATCAAAAGTGGTTTGTGAAGTTTCCTGCAGGAGATTTTAGTGAATGATTCTCCCCAGTTTGCTAGATCAGTTGAGACATAGTGATTAAATTACACAACTTTATTTGAGAATAACGAACATTATATAATGCTAGCATATTCAAAATAACTAAATAAAACATCAAAAATCATTTGCTACAATATTATGAGTATGTTAGTCATTCAGATGTTTAGCTTCCAGAATTAAGGAAAACAAAACCTGTAGGATCATGTTTCTGTTACAACTTAAACAAAATATTCCATTTCTAAAACAAATTGTAACAGGTGATGAAAGGTTGATACTTTACGTTAATTAAGATTTCAAGAGATCAGAGGGAAAACAAAAATAAAGTGTACTTTATTTTAATTGTACCAAAGGATAGTTTTCAACCAAAGAAGCTGATTCTGAGTATATGGTGGGGGGACTGGTAGTATCTTCAGGATTATCAAGTTATTCTAAATTAGACAAACTGTAGGGAGAAAATGACAAAAAGAAAGAATAAATAAATAGGGGCATTCAGAATTAGTTAAGAAAAAGGGTGTAATCTATATATATATAAAAGGCAATCTGTGAGTCAGTGTGCGACTGTTCCCTATGCATGCCTACATTTTTTTTATGCTACTCCATTCAAACTTTCTAGGGACACATATCTACAGGGAAGCCAGGTCGACACATACTTTTTGAGTTTAAGTTCAGCAATTTTCCCTTTCGCCCTTTTTGGCCAATGGAGCTGATTGTTTACATTTGCTTTGTAAAACATTTAAGATCTAAGATGGTTGCTGAATTACGTCACAGAAATCAAATCACACGTGTCAAATGCGACTAAAATGTTTTTTTTACTAAAAAAAAAAAAAAAAAAAAAAAAAAAAAAAAAAAAAAAAAAAAAAGCCTTTATATTTAATTTTTATTCCAATGTTTTAAAAATTTATTTGGTCAACAAAAAAATGTGAATATTTTTTCCTGTAATTTTGAAACAAACCCCCAACCCCCTTAGAAGGAGACAAAACTATGACGGGCACTAAAACTACACTTTATACTCTGTTCGAATACTACAGCAACATGCATTCAATGCCGTCTTCTTAATGCTGAAAATGGTTACTAACAGCCTCAGCTCTCCTTTCCAACTTTCAATAAATGATTTCCATCTACTCCTCTCATTGGCATCTTTCCTACTACTAAAATGTTCTGAGTTGCACAGGCAACAATGAGCTATGATGCTAGTATTGCAATATAAGGCAAATACATTTTAAGGCAAAATTGCTACAACTTGGTTGGGATTTTTTACTTATTTACTGTAATGTGCACAAAATTTGGATTTGTTTCAGCCTTTACAGAATGCTCTTAACAGGAAAAAAAATTAAATAAAAAAATATAAATTTCCTGGGAGATTGTAAATGGCACCTAAAGCGTTTCTTTGTTGAGAACATAGACAGATTTAGAATGCTGTTTGAAAGATGACAAATTGTTTTATTTTCGTTTAATAAAACAGAAATTTTGGGGTGGGCACACACGCAAAAAGCCTTTTGCTAATAAAAAGATACATCAAGAATCCTTAGATTATCTTTTAAAAAAAAGTGTTTAGAAAAATTCTATATTACTTTTCCCATCTAGATCAGTCAGTCATGTGCCATACATGATACATGCTTTGGGCGATCATGTCTCGAAAGAGACATAACTGACTGGCAGAAGATTATCCAGGTTGCCATTGCTTTCTACGGTAGACTGGTTGCAAGCCAAGGCTATAGAACTCAATCTGTCCTATTATTTAACCCATAAATGGAGGAAAGAGATGAATTAATACCTTTCCCAAGGGTATTTGTGTGTAAGTGAATGCAAGGAATTCAACTGGAATTTGAACTTGGCTCCCCGATTTGTCGTTCCGAATTGATATTCACTGCACCACAACGTACATACATCTAGAAAGTTAAGCTATTAAAATCAGGTCCTGTCTGTTAATTTCATCTTGAAAATAACACAGATTAATAAAACTTGACATTCAATTGAACATGCCTTCTATTTTTACAAAGAATTAAGTAATTACTTTTTTATATTTCACTTAGGTAACAGACAGTTTGTTCATTTCTGAGATTAACTCACTAGGAGAGATAGAAAGTAATCAACTCTAAAAAGGTTAATGATCAATAAAACTTTCTCATCAAATCATTTACAAAAAAATAAAAAAAGTGCATTCAAATATTTAACCTCAAAATAAAAGTAATAAAAACTGATTTCTGGTAAGACACTCCTTACCAAACAACCATTTAACAGGTTTAAAAAAAATAAATGACAAAGAAAATTAAGAGAACACTTTTAATAGAGCTTAGCTTAAAGCTTTGTAACATTTTGTCAAATATAATAATCCTAATAGCAAAAATCATTGTAAATCATTGTGGTTAAACCAGACCCTTCTCATACCAAGATTTGATTATATAATATTTCAACTTTGATGTCTTAAAACCAAATAAGTAAAAAAAATGAAGATTAAAAAAATTGTGAAGTACATATCAAGCAGAGAAGTCCTACATGCTTTTAAAATCAGCATTCTTTAAATTACTTTGGCTTGTGACAATATCTCTGGCCAGAATGTTATCCCTGTTTGATAGAAACCACAGATGGGTTGCTACACAGAAGTGGACTTAGTCCTTGCAAGATTGGAAGCTTTTAGTATTTTTTTTCACTTGATAACACAATTTAGCATGTGCTAAACAACAACTGACCAATGTATCATAAGATAAAAGAAGTTAGTTGACAAAAGCAATAAAATAAAATGGTAAAAATCTAGCAATCATTATTTTGAAAGTGATGCATACATTAATATAGGAATGAACAATAAAGGTCAAATTTGAAAGATAAATTCTAATTACTAAAGTGGATGTTTTTAATGATTAGATAATTATAAAATTAGATAATTATAACTATCAACATCCATGTACAGGGTGTCATGTGACAACAGGCACTTTGTATTTATAACTTAACTGAAAGATTCAAATCATTTGGAGGAGGAGAGGCAGAAAGTGTGTATGTGTATTCATAGTTAAATGAACAGACTGTTCAAAACTATATTTTCTTCTCTTTAATGAATTAAGATTATTACTGTGGATATCATGGACCGAGCATGTGAGCAATGATGAGGTGTTGGAAAGAATGGCAACAAAAAGAAAATTAATAGTGAGCATCAGGAAGAGACAACTGAAGTTCCTGGGACATGCAATGAGGAAAGAGGTCTTGGAGAACCTGATACTGACAGGCTAGATAGAGGGAAAAAGAGACAGAGGAAGGTAGGGGATAACATATTTGAAGGGTCTGAGGAGGTGGATGACAGAATGGGAGTTGTGTGGTGTAACAGGAGAAAGCATACTAAGAGCCACCAGGGATAGGGAGACATGGAAAGCCATGATCGCCTATGTCTTGAAAGGACAGGGTACATAAAAGAAGAAGATATATGCCAATTCTTTATAAGAAATTATAATGTGGATATAAAGTGGGGGATCAAATCTATATTATAATCAATATATAAACGGATCCCTCATTTTGTGGCAATGCTAGTTTCTATACATTTATATTCTAGATTTATGGTCTTGAGCTAGTGGATGTCAGAGAAGGGTTTGGGTGGTGTAACAGGAGAAAGCGTACTAAGAGCCACCAGGGATAGGGAGACGTGGAAGGCCATGATCGCCTATGTCTTGAAAGGACAGAGCATATAGAAGAAGAAGCCCCAGTATAAATTTTGTTTACAAATTTCATCCCTTACATCTGGCCACCTAACTCCCCATACAGCAACTTTCTTCATTGTTATGTTTGGGATGCAGTTGAGTGAGAGATCAATAAAATTCCTTATAGCACCAAAGATGAACTGAAGGCAAGGATTATGGCAACATTCAATAACTTAAATAAGAAGACTCTCCAGAAGAGTTGCAGGAGATTCTGAAGTCTGTGGTTGATTTTATTGAATAAATTTACTCTTTAGCATTTCAAGATATTTTTTGTGCAATTTTGGTAAATATATCTGTTACAAGGAAGACATCAGTGTTATTTTTAATTTTTTTTTGCATAATTTAGACAATTTATCTATCGCATTCTGTATATATGAGGGTAAGTCAAAAATTATCTGGATGTTGGCCATAAGATATCTTTAGACCTGTTACACTGTCTTCTGCTCATGAATGCTTATAGTTGGTACTATTGTGGTTACATGATTGAAGTTTGAGCTTAAGTGTACCAGTTTTCTTGCTGATGTTACAGTGTAGACATAGCTGCTCTGCTCACAGTGTGCACCAAGGAGAAAGAAAAAGTAGTGATCCAATTTCTCTGGTTGAAAGGTGTGTCAGCAGCTGAAATTCATCGTAATATGGAAACAGTGCACTATTTTGTAGAAGTGTGTAAGTGAGGATTGGAAAGTTTGAAAGTGACCAGATAAGCATGACACATGTCAACCTTTACTACCACTAATGAATGATACAGATAGACCAAGAGCTGGTAAATGGCAAACCGCTGAGTTGTCATCAATGTAGTAGTATTATCTTTTCAGACTTGAATTACTACTCTTTGTTCTTTCTTGATGCATACTGTTAGTGGAGCAGCCATGTTTACACTGTATCACAGCTCATCAGTGTGGCTAGACATCCACTTGCTTTTGGCCAGGATTGAAACTCAACTGATTTGGTGTCAGTCAGTGTTGCAACCACTAAGCCATAGGCATACAGAATATATATTTTAGTTAAACTATGAACCTACTCAGGTAAAATGCAGACTTAACAAATCATCAACTGACAGACAAGTGTATAATGCATTCAAGTGAAACGGACTTGATTATCATATTTCATGTAAAGAGATACACATACCTAGGCCACTAACAATCTCAGCTGCTATAATCTCAAGAAGAAGAGGTGGGAAGGAAAAAAAAACAAAAGTTAGTAATTTAAATTTCCAAATGGCATGTATGTGCATGTGTGTGTGTGTGGGGGGGGAGCAGTTTAGATATCGAGCCAAGATTTCAGATGGCTGACTAAGTTGGAATGTGTACTTCATTAAGATCAATATATACTTGGATCAATGGGACTTATCAATTCTAGTCATGTTTTTGATAGCAAGCACAGTGTAAAAAATAGCAATCCAAACCATCAATATATTTTTTATTTTTTTTACCACAATTAAAGGAAAAGATTATCTTTTTAGTAATGCTCAATTATTAAAAAGTTAACAACCTTAACCAGTCATAAATATATTAAAAGAGTAAAACAGATCCACAAAAAAAATATGAAATCTGTGAAATTATTTTTATCGCTATGTATATATATCATCACCAGAAAACCAGAAGAGATTCTGAATACTGATTATGAAGGTCCTCACTCTTTTGGAACCCAATCCTTCATATCTTTGTACCATTATTAATCATAATAAATATCATTAATTCAGTGGGTTTGTTTATAGAGGGATAATAATTGGTAATCTAATTTTACTAGACCAACACTATTGTGTTAAGTTTGATCTTAATAAAGGTGTTTCCCTAATAGGGCCTTTGTTTTAGAAGACTAAGTAAATTTAGCTAAAAGTATTGAAAAAAATCTAAAAGTTGCATAAACTCTGTGCAGAAAAGGATCCTATATCAGTTTGATCATCAGACCGGAAAATCAGAAGTCAAAATGGCTACAATTGAAGGGAAAAGAGGAAAAGTTAAAAAACATAGTAAAGAGTAATTGTAAAAAAAAAAAAAAAAAATTATATATGTATATATATATATATATATATATATATATATATATAACCACTACGTTTTACACATATGCGACCATGGGTGTGAACACCCATACACCATAATGGAAAAGAAAAAAAATGAAGTATAGACAGTCAGTAGACAAAGTGATTCCTGGATGGTCTGTCCACAAAACTTTTAAGTTAGAATGCTTAACATAACAATCTGATCAGTGACAAAACTTTTACTCTCTCTCTCACACACACACACACAAAGTTCCCTTTATAAATAAGTTTAGATAACATGAATTTAAATCTCTTTTACTATTATATTTATAGGTCTTGAACTAGATGTGGTAGATTATGATTATCTTCAGAGAAAAAGTGAAAAAAAAAGTCTCTTAATCTCAAAATGATGCTCATAAAGTTATAAATAAGATAAGTACAGTAATATGAAAGCTTAAAAGTGGAATTTGATGAGTGTTTCTCAAAAGTTTATGTTTATCAACTGAAAAATATGTTGCGCATAGAGAGAAAAAAAGGGGGGGGGGCTCAAGAAAAAAGATTGTTAATGAACAAGAAATACTGATACAATATGACTAATTTAAATGCTGTAATAATAATTTTACTATAGAATGTGCTGAAAATAATTCTATTATATAAATGCATTAAATAATGCAATTAATAATGAAATAAAAAAGGAAGTATCAGTAGTCAGAAACAGAAGCCATAATATGGATAAATACAATATACAATATAATGTATAAAATGGAAAAAAAACTTCTTTATAAAATAAAATATAAAACCAGTTCATTAAATTACACCTAATTCTTATGTTTAATGTTTCAATTTTTAAATGCTATTAAAAGAAAAGAAATATAGGTTCAAGATGATGCAAGATGAATACAAGTGATATGAAATTTTAAGCAGATCATTACTAATCAGTGCATTGATATTAGAAATTCAAATTATTTATGTCTAGACACAGAAAGGGAAAAAGAAAATGAGAGGAAACCATTAAATCTAATTTTAATGTACCATATATGCACTTAAAAACTGCATTTAACAAAGGAGAGAAAATATTAAAACAATAAATGGTTTGGTTTTCAGATGTTGGTTTCATGAATTTAAGTCTAATACTGGATTGGCAGCTAGGTCTCATCATTTTACTGCTGAAATTACTAGATATAACTAAGTTCTATGCTAATAGTTTATTCTCTAGCACTACTTACTTGTGAAAATCATCCAGCTTCTTGCTTTCTTGTCAACCAAACATTTAGATGCAATATCAATTGTTGTTATCTGTTTTTTTGAATCATATTATTTTATTTTTCTCCTCAATAATATTTTCTCAGATTCTTTCACCGCCAATAACTGCTTGTTTTGAAGATGGATTGAGGAGTGGTAAAATGATTTTTAAAAAAATAACCTTGCCATAGATAAGTTGTTAGGAATCTGTTATAACTCAATTTCTATCAGTTATAATATAAAGTCTTGCTTAGGCATTTGACATGATGTCTTTAAGAAATACTCTTAAAACTAACTTTTTCAGACTCACTGGAGTCCTTTATTTAAGTGTATAGACTAGTTCATTTAGTTACCGAATCTATTCTGGTTAATTAAGCATTCACATATATTGGCAAGAGTTCAATCCTCACTGGATACCCTACTCTTGTAGTCTTGTGTCAAACTAAACAATGCTTAGTAAATACCTTTGGCCTGCTTTACTATTAATTGTGGTTAGCAAAGCTAATCTCACAGGCTGTTGTAAGCTTAATCTTCTTAAGGACCTCACTAGTGAAACCTTGTGTCAGACTAAATGATTAAAATTAATTATTTTTAAAATGGATTTATAAATGATATTCAAAGAAACATGGAATTAAAAAGTGTAGATGCTAACAGGTTGGTTGTTTGATTTTGTATAGCAGCAGATCAACATCTATGGGTTATTTAATGCTGAAATCTGAATATTTTGAATAATTGCATATCTTTAACTACAGATAAAATATATTGTTTGTAATTCTACTATAAAATATATTGCTGGTTAATATTTTTATGAAAATCTATTTTTATACTTTCAAAGTTTTTTTTTTGGTGGGGGTCACTAGTTGCTCATAGCTAAGACTAACAGGTGCTACCACTGCTGGTCAGAGTGAACTTGAAAATAACAGCAATTAAAAGGTTGTTCCACTCCTTAAAAACTCCAGTCTTCCAATCAGAGGCATTGCTGACAGATGCAGTATATGATGCTAATAAATAAAAAAGTTTTGATTATTACCATAAACACACATTGACACAGGCATACATGAGATAGACAGAATGCAGAAGTTGAAACCTGATAATAAAAGACAGGAAGAAAAGTGTGAAGGTATGTAAGAACAACTGATGGAATAGGTAATGAACAGGAAAGAGGAAAGGTGATAAAATCTTAATACAAGCAGCATTTAAATATGGCAGCCCTTGCTGCTACTGCCTAGCAATAAAAGGAGTAGCAGGTTACTGCCCACTGCAATCCTTGTGGGTGAAGAGGGATGCTGGGTTTGAAACACAATGACAATGAGGCCTGATAAAAGGTAACACTGCTGCTGCTGAGGTATATCCATGGAGCCAGGCAAATATTGATTGAGCACTTACAATGATGATGATGACGATTAGTGGTTAGCTGAACAAGTGGAAGCAATCAAGTGTGGTGGCAAAGAGATGATGACAGTCAGCTAGCTATCAGCTGTTTATTTCCAGCATCCCTCATGTAGAATAAAGTCTACATTCACTTTATCTTCATCACTTTAAAAAGAAACACAAAATACACACTACTTACACAAATCGACACATGCAATTACATTATAATATGAATAAACTTATTACCTCACTAGTGTAGTTGTAGATAAACAATAAATCTCAATAGAAACTCACATGTGTTGATGTGCAACAATGCATGAATATCAAATGAGAAATACTAAGAAAAAGAAGCAGGAGGAAGTAAAAATCAATGTTACACTTTTTAATGATATACAATAATTTAAATGCGTTCACATAAAAAATAGATAGATAGATAAAAAATTCCATTAAGACAGCTCAAAGTTAGCAGTAAATAAAAGTGTCATTAGTGAAATGTTATTGATTTCACTACTGGATCATATTATTTGAGTCATGGCAATTGTATGTGAAAAATAATATTGCCTAAATGTCTGCCAAGGCTTTTGGTGGCACACCTCCACTCGATGGTCAAAATTTTTGATGACATCTCTGCTTAGTTGCTCCTTGATCTTACCAATCTACCTTATTATCTTATTCTTCAGCTGTTGAATTGTTGGCTTGTCAGCACAGTCCTTACTTTTGAGATGACCCCAAAGGAAGAAATCTAAAGGAGTCAAGTTGCACGATCGTGGTGGTTAATTGACATCACTGTTCCGAGGGATGATGCAACCTGGGAACTTCTCATTCAAGAAAGCCATTGTTGCATTGGCTGTGTGGCATGTGGCACCATCCTGTTGGAACCAAAAATGTTTGACATTCATAGCATTCAATTCAGGCCATAATTGTCATAACTCAAATAAGATGATCTAATAATGAAATCAATAAAATTTCACCAATACCTACTTTATTGACTGCTAATTTCAATCTGTCTTAATGAAGCACCACATATATATATATATATATATATATATATATATATATATAGATAGATAGATAGATAGAGAGAGGGAGAGAGAAAGAGAGAGATATTATATATATATATATATATATATGAGAGATAGATACAGAGGGAGATATTTTTAACTAATTTAGCCTATTTGATTTACTTTCTCAATCTATAAAATGCAGAGTATGTGTGCCTGTCTGTTGTTCAATCTCTGTGAATCAAACATCCTGAAGTAACAGGTAGCAACTGTTAGTGTTGTAGTTACACATGATTAAAAATTAAATAACTCATGTAATATTAAATGTAAATATTGAACAGATTGGAAGGTTGAGAAAAAACAACACCTTATTAAAAAATTCACTTTTCATCGCAATTGCAATTATTAAACTGTAATTAAAATTTAAGTGGGATATAGTACGTTGCTCATTTTTTTTATTCTTTTACACGTAATTACATAGGTTGTAAAAAATACATAGGTTGGGAAACTGGTGTGGAATATCCTTCTCTCAATGAGGGTAAATGGGCCTCTCTTAAGCCGTGGTAGACAACCCATCTTGGTAGCTCTAGCGACGCATCGAGTATTTAGCTACTGACAAGATTTTGAGTCTCAGCCGAGGCCATAGAATGATGATGATGATGACATAGGTTGAGTTCCCTAATATTTTAAGAAGTGTGACTTGATGTGAAATGATTATAAAAAAATGATTTTTAAAAAAGAAAATAAAAATTGCGTGCAAAATAAATGTTTGTTTGTTTGTTTGTTTGTTTCAAGGTTTAACAACCTATCAATCCTTATGGGATCATTTAAGGTCATAACAAATGATTTTGGGTAAGGTTATATTATTTTTACAGAATTTTGAAAGATGTCTTGCTTTTAAATAAATGTTTGTAAAAACAAACTATGGAGATCAGTTGCATATACAGAAAAAGATAAAATAATTTTATTATTTTTAAATTTTTATAGTTTTTTGAAAACTCAAGGTAAAAGGTTTCAGTCATGAAAAAAAAAGGGGTTTTGTCTCGAAATTAAATTTATTAGTAAAACTTTATTGCCAGTTTTAAAAAACAGTATGACTGTTCCATAAACATCTTCACACTTTTCTAAACCATTAAATTGTTTTTAATGCATTATTTCCAAATGTTAAAAATTCCAATGACAAAAAGGAACAGTAGTTTAAATTTACAGGCACAGACAATACAGCTTCAACCTAGAGGATTAAACTAAGACCATATATAAGATAAAAATATAGTCTTAAGATATGCCATATTTATTGGTAAAAGTGATTAGTATCAGGGCTAGAGCGTACGTAAATATAAAAGTGGACTCTGAGGTCAACACTGAGCAGCGACAGTCTTCAATCTTCAGACCATGCATATTGTGTTTTAGCTTGACTATTTATATATTGGTCAATGATACATTATGGGTAGTAACGTCTATTCTATTATCCCAACAGTTATTAGGTAGGTGGTAATGGTCATATTTAAATAAGGAAAACAGCATCTCTGGAGGAGAAAGCAGCTATAATTACTTTGCTCAGGCAAAACAAATTATTAAATAAACAGAATTTCTCTAAATGCAGACATAACAACAAAGTTTTACTACATTACTTAAACATCGAAAACTAAAAATGAATACCTTATAAATTGCCACCATGTAAAATGCAAATATATGCACTATATACAATGCAGATAGCGTAACATACTTTTAACAAAAAGATAATCAAACCCCACTAAAAAATTAAAATTAAATAAAAAAAAAAATAAATAAATACAGAAATTAAGTAAATAAGCAAACAAACAAACTACAAATCTATCTAAATTTATCTAAGCTTATTTATAAATGGAACTTTGTGTGTGTGTGTTACCTATAGACTTCAAAACGGCTGAACCGATTTTCTTGAAAATTTACACAGTTGTACTATAAGCATCTGCAAGTGTTCTTAGCTAGGTTTTGTGTCGAGGTACCCCCGGTAAATATCGAAAATCGATAATCAAAAAAATCGGGTTATAGAAGGAGTGGTCCGATTTTAATCAAATTTGATACACTCATAGACAAAGACATAAGAAACGATATTCAGAAGTTTCAAGGTTGCAGTTGTTACAATAGTGCAGAAAATCGTTAATATATATATAAAAGGCAAGATGTTTGTGTGTGTCTGGTTATCTGCCTGTATGTCTGTATTTTTTCAGCCCTTTTATTTTAGTTTTTACTTCGGGTTTGGCTCTAAGTAGGTATAATTGTAGTTCTTAGTCTCATCCATGATACCATTTACTCAAAGGATTCATTTAGCCTTCAAAATTCAGTTTATGGCAAAAAAAACTTATTTGATATCGATGCCAGGAAATCAAAATTTGACTTAGATCCACTCATTTTTCTTTCAGTCTATGGTTTCCCTTTAACTGGAAACAACTAGTGCTTTTTAGTCTTTCACGCCAACGTCCAAAGAGTCTGTGCTCCAGGACCATGGATTAGTTTTAAAGCTTTCATTACATCCGAGCAACGCCGGGCTAAACTACTAGTGCACAAATAAACACAAGTAAATGTAATAATCAACAACAAATAATCAAGTAATAGATATCAAATAAAAGTTAAACATTATAAAATAGCTACAGATAACTATATATTGATCCACAGCTAATTCTACTCAATAACTTCTGGAGTAATTTGAAATATAACAGTTACCACCTACCTAATAACCATTAGGATAATGCAATATACCCCCTCGCTGCTGATAATGCACCACTGAGCAATAAATTGAGACAAAACAACATATATGGCTTGAAGATTGCATTCAAGCATGAAACAGACTGTCACCACTCTTAGTTGGTTATGATGCTTTATAAAAGAAAATTTACAAAAAAGTTACTCCTGTTCTTGTTTTAAGTTATTCTTAGTTTGAAATAATGAACCTCACTTTAAGCTATGAACCTCATAACTGGAGGTCTGCTATTATAACACACCACCATATGAGCAACTTTGAAATAAAAAAATTAAATTTTTGCCAGTGATTGAAAAATATGCATAAAGTTAGTCTTATTAACATTACTATTATGACTACTAGTAGTAGTATTTACTACTTTTGTATTGTTGTCAGTAACAATGGTGTCAGATAAGTTTGTAGCTTAGCTTTAAACTAATGATTAATAATATGTTAATCATGTCAGAAAAGTAGATAAAAAAAAAATCATTTATAAAATGAAAAAGAGTGATTGAAGGGAAGTACATCATGTGAGATCTTTTGTTTTTTTTACCATCTCCAACAAAACACATTTATGTGTAACAGTTTGTTGCTTAAAAATAAAAGCATTTGATTATGAAATAATTATGTATTATTTATGAAAGTGTTATTTTCCTTCAGAGGAACAATTTAAAAAATGTTGAAAACGCCATTTTAAAACCAACGATAATCTTTTAAAAAACTATTCAGATATTGAAGCAGAATTTGCAATTGTTTCATAGATTTGATTAACATCAGTGCCTATTGTATGAGGAGGCGCTGAAAAATTGTCCCCCAAATCTGACCAAACATCAAAATTTACTTTTGAATCTCTTCTTGGATAAGACAAAACTTTTCAGAGCCCCCTTTCACCTCTTCATAAGTGGGTGAAATGAGTCAGCAAGAATGAAAACTATCCAAGACTGGAGCTCAGTTCCTGATCATTAAATGGAAACTATTGTTGATAGCAGATTTTCCACCATTGCAAATCTTCAGAACTGAGGAAGAAATGGATTGATTTAGTTCACACATGAATATAAATGGTACTTCTATAAATAGCCTAATGCTCAAAATTCCTATTTTGAACAGCTTACAAAAATAGATACTTGCAAGCTTGAAAAAGCAATAATTGGGTTTAAAGAATACAAAAAGGAGGAAAAGCAAAAAACATTAAAATAACTGAATTGTGAAAAGCCATTTTGAATTCTGTTTGCCTGACTTACAATACAAAGATAATACAAATACATAGGGTTTCATTGTAAAAAAAATAAAAAAAATAAAATAAAATAAAAAATTTAAAGCACTGAATGAAGGGATCAAATTTAAAATATAGCTATATTGCCCCAAAAAAGTGAATATATATTAGTAATGTGACACGATGGCTAGATATATATGTATTTTGTTATAATAGATTAAAATAGAAAATAGATTAGAATAGAAAATAGTTTAGAGGGCATATCTAACAAAAGTGAAAAAGAAGAGGAAAAAAATAAAAAAAACGCTTTTTCTTTTTGAGGAAAATTGACTCAGTGATAAAGTTCAGCGAGTACGATGACCCGGTCAAAGGCTGTTCTTACTGTATCTTGACCTCACATTAAGCCTTTTCCAGCGGAAGCCTTATTAAGATAAACAAAAAAAAGATAACTGAAATTTCAGACTTACAGTCGCGGTGTTTGTCACCGTGGTCTAAAGCATTTCCGGATTTCCGGATTCATATTAAATAAATAGAGCCAGTTAAGTTAAAGACGAGAGAAGTGAAAGGAGTCAGCCGGGTGCGAGCTTGAAGTAAGGGTCTCCGTTCGTCTTGGTTCGTTCAGTTCGGGTTTGTTGATCTCCATTAGAGTTGAAACTGTGTGTCACATTCGCCTGCCCAGCAGACAAGGCCAGCTCTAAACGAATAAAGCCTTCTTTTCCACTCATCCAAATCTTGGAAGTTTGTTCCTTACAGTCAATCTTGTACCCCCAGCTGTCCGGCCGACATTTTCTACAAAAATCCGGCAACATCACAGCGTGGAGAACGGCCGCCGGAGGAAATTGTTCGGGACGGCCATTGGGGTATTACAGTAAGATAATGAATAAAAGATATTGGATCAAATCATCTTGCTGAATTTTTCTAAAATTTTTAAGAAACTAAATCTTCAACATCAGGATATATAAGTAAAAAAAATTGAAATAAGTTTTCCATGTCTTAGCATTTGATTTCTATCTTGAATCAAATTTAGAAAGTCTAATTTTATGTGAATGTGCAGGTTAAGAGTAATAAGTAAGTTCAAATTCCAGTTGAGACAATTTGGGTTTCATTCATAAATGATTTTGGAAAGGCATGATGAATCCAATTCATCTATTCTCACCATTACACCTACAGGTAAATTAGCAAGGTAGACAAATTTCTTTAGCCTTAAGTGGCAACTAATCTAGGAGAAAGACATTGCTGCATTAAAAAACAACAATGAAATCTACTCTTTCAAACTATAAATAAAATATCAAAAAAATAGGATTAGAATTTAGCAGTCCCAGGCAACTTAAATAGCAATCTATTGCCTTTACAACTGGATTATTTTAGCCTTAAGTTAAATTATTTTGCCTTTATAACGGGATTAGTTTGGTTCTAAGTTAAATAAGAAATGTAAGTTAATTCCATTTGCTTTATTTTCATTTTTTATAAATCTGTCTTACTTAGAAATAAAATTAATAAATCTCAATTTTTCTCTTTAGAATTTATCTTATAAATTTATGTGTTTTCCATTTGTCCATGCATTGAATATTGCTGCCACATCTGGTTTGCTGCTTCTTTACATTTAGATATTCTTGATAAAGTCCAAAGAAAAATCTGCAATGTGACATTTTGCCTTCATTCACTGTCCCCACCAGCATAACATAGCTATCATGTGCCTTTTCTATAAATACTTTCATGGTAATTAATCTGATGAACTTTCTCTGTGGTACATAGACTATGAATTTAAGTGCAGTAGTAGATCAGTGTCAATGTATGATCATCTTACAGCAGAAATGGCTAGATATAACTGTAAGTTCTATGCTAACAGTTTCTTCTATAGCACTTCTTGCTTGTAGAACTCTCTTCCAGCTTCTCAGTTGACTTTTATCTTAAAATGTTTAAATATAAACATCAATCATCTTTTGTCGTCTTAATTCTTGCACTTATTTTTCTCTCTCCTTAGTAGCAGTTTGTTTTTTTAACATGCTCTTTAATAGTCACTAATCCTTTGCATCTTAGGGGCTTTATTGCCAATAATTCTTATTTCATATTTTATAAATGCTCAATTTTTTCTTTGTGCAATAAAAAGGCATTTACAACTATTTCATGAACCAATGAAAAAAGAAAACAATTATAATAGTTATAGCACTCAATCAGAGTCAGGGGGAAAAAAAATCCATCACGCACACTATATGTATGTGTGCATGTTGTTTAGTGAGGGTGACTAATTGCTCTTTGTATCTTATATTTTAGATGGCCATAAACCCAGTCTATTGTAAAGAAGACAATGCTTGAAGGTTAATCTTATTAAAACAGTACAGGTGTGAATATAAAATGATTTCTCCACATCATTCACACCTCAACAAAAAAAAAGGAAACATATTCTGGACCCTTAGAATTTGATTACTAATATGACTCAGGTAAACATACTTGGAAGTGCTGAAAAATTATAGACCCAATTTATTTTCCAAACTCCAATCAAAGCAAACATCAGATTTGCATTGAAAGTCATCTGGGCTGCATCCCTTTTGTCTAAAACTTTTCAGCATCAAATACCTTTGGGAAAGGTATTAATCCATCTCTTCCCTCCAGTTATGGATTAAATAATAGGACAGATTGGGTTCTATAGCCTTTGTTCGCAACTAGTCTACCACAGAAAGCAACGACAACCTACTGTGGGATAATCTGCCCAGTCAGTCATGTCTCTTTCGAGACGTGATTGCCCAAAGCGTGTATCACATATGGTACTTAACTGACTGACTGAATATAATAGTTGGAAACATAACTAAAACTTCTAGTGAACATAAAGTAGGGGATCAGTTTTCTATTGTAATGAAGTAATAAACTGATCCCCCACTAATTACTACTTAATAATATAATACATCTCTTCTCTCTCTAGCTATGAATCAAATAACAGGAAAAATTGGGTTCTATAGCTTTGGCTGGCAACCAGTCTACCACAGAAAGCAATGGCAACCTACTGTGGGATAATCTGCTGCCTAGTCAGTCATGTCTCGAAAGAGACATGATCGTCCAGAGTGTGTATCACATATGGCACTTAACTGACTGACTACTGCTAATGAAATAGTACTCTTCCTCCTCACTAGAAAGTAAAGTTCCACTTGAGGAACAGAAATAGTGGTGAAAAGTAATCAAAGAAATGATTATTATATATTTATTGACCTGAATGAAGTAAAAGTAATTGCTCAACTGTGGCTTTTGAAGTGCTTTAAAATTAAAAAGACAGGTAAAAAGATCATATGAAACACAATTAACAATTGAAAGGTAGAGCTAATTGCAGGAGGAAGTTTTTGTAATTGAGAGAAAAAAAAAGATGAAAGATTTTCAATCTTCAGCATCATTCCCAGGGTTGTATAGCTGACCCCAGCAGAACTAAATGATTACTGATGAATAATTGTTTCAAATATGCCTAGAAGTACAAGCCAAACAATTAGCTTCAATCACACTATACATTTTTCAGATGTCATGTAGCTTTTGTCTCTAAATTTCTTTTTACAAGTTATTTCTCTGGCATGAGAGATTTGCTTATATATAAACATATATCATTAAGGATTTGCATGAAAACTTAAGAGCAAAGATTTCAAATATGGTGATTTTCTAAGTGTAGCTTAGATGTGGCACAAGGCTGAAAGTAAGGGACACCCAGTGAGGATCAAACTTACTACTCAATTGTAATGATTCTAGTGAGACAAGCTTGCAAAACCATTACAACACCTTCAAATGTGTTGTCATTTTTTATGGCATAAGTAAACTTGGATGTGTGTTGTGGTGCATTGGATATCGGCTCAGAATGAGAAATCGGGGAGCCAAGTTCGAATTCCAGTTGAATCCATTGCATTCACTTACGCGCAAATACCCTTGGGAAAGGTATTAATCCGTCTCTTCCTTCCAATTATGGGTTAAATAGCAGGACAGACTGGGTTCTATAGACTTGGTCGGCAACCAGTTTACTGCAGAAAGCAATGGCAACCTACTGTGGGATAATCTTCTGCCCAGTCAGTCATGTCTCTTTTGAGACATGATCGCCCAAGCGTGTATCACGTATGGCACTTAACTGACTGAAACTTGTTATAATTTATTTTAATTAAATCTGACAGAGGATAACATCATTTGCTTGTTAGAAAAACTTGTTAATCATTACCTCATTATTTTTTTTTTCACAGAGATTTAGCTTAAGAGAAATTGTTACACAAGTAGCATTATTATTTTTACAGATTTCTAGGTTTAAAAGATTTTAAGAAAAAAATTTGAGAGACAAATACTTTTTATAACATTTCTATTGTTCACATTTTGCTAAGGATCATTTTGCACTGCCAAAAGTCAATATCAAATAATGATTTTATTTCAAATGAGATTTTTGTCACATTTCCGATTCTACAAAATAGTGAGAATTGTATTTTTTCTGGATCCCATAGGGAAGTTCAAGCTGAACAAGATAGATAATAAATAAAATTGCGTGTATCTGTTAAATAATTTACAAATGTTGTTATAGAATTGTAACATTATGACCTACAAAATTTTCACAATGCAAAAGGAACAATGTCTAGACAAATTATTAAGGAACCTTAATAAAAAAGACAGAGATTGAGGAAGGTGGAGACCGATAAAGAAAAAAGAAAGTCATGCTTGGAACAGCTGGCCAAAAATAAACCCAAGGTGAGGCTATCTACTGCTGGATTTGAGTCAAACTAATGACCAGCTAGGTCTCCAGCCACTGTACAACAGGACACATCTCATAGAAAAACAAACATGTTTGGTCCAGAACATAGCATATCTAAAAGAGAGAGGGGGGGAAGACATGTTGTGGCTTAGTTATGAGTCAGATGTAACAAGAAAGACCAAAGTATACCAGTGTAAACATAGTGGTTCTTACTAGTCAATTATCAGTTAAATAGGCAAATGAAGGAGACTAGGTACAAATAACATAGATAACTTGATTTGAAGGATTTTTGCAAAGAATTGGCTGAATTCTCACCCCCAGAATCAACAAGTGGAAAACTATCAGCAATTTACAATAAGAATTCTTTCAAAAATGGGGGGACCCCCTGCCAAACAACACATGCAAGTATTGATTGAATTGTAATACATTTATAGAGACTTAGTGTTATACTTTTAAAAATGCAAATAAAGATTATAAAAATTGTCAAATGATGCTTGACTAGAGTCTTGCATTAAAGGTGGACAACTGTATCAGAAGGGATTATAATAGTACAGATGTCACATCGTCTAATGCACTACTCAATCATCAGGTACATATTATGATCTGGTACATAAGTTCATGATATGCACCTGATAACTGTGTAGTGTATGAAACTCAGAGTTGTGCTTTAGATATAGGATAATATGTATATTCATTAATATATACTTAACACCTCTGTTATATTACATTGATCCTTGTTCTATTAACACCTGATAAATATTTATATCTCTGTGTACTTGTGGGTATACACATATGTAGACTTATTTACATCCAAACCTATATTTATATACATATATATATATATATATATATATATATATATATATATATATATATATATAAAATGACATTTTTCACTTATTGAAAAGGATAGGGTATATAGAAAGTAATTAAAATATTGAATTAATTTGAAATCAAATCTGTAAATATTTTGGGGCAGAATATTAAACTATTTTTTTCATTTTGCACTTTGGTAAGTTTATTTTTAATTGAAAACAAATAAAAATCATTTCTATAGCTAAAAGCAAAAAAAATGAGTTAACACAAAAATGTTCTTTATATAATTAACTACATTACTAATTAAAATGAGGGTTAGATAGTAAAATAACTTTTGAAAAGAGGAAGGTTTGAATTTATAAACTGACTGTATTAACAGCCACAAGAAAAACTAATGTGTGACAAAATTAGATTTGTCTTTAAAAGAAAAAACTTCAAAAGCCATGAAAAATATTCACAATCGAAGACAAAATGGAGTGAATCTTAAAAATGAAAAAAAAAAGAAAAAAAAAAAAATGAAAAAAAAAAGAAAAAAAAAAGAAAAAAAAACAAAAATGAAAAAAAAAAAGAAAAAAAAAAAGAAAAAAAAAAGAAAAAAAAACAAAAAGAAAAAAAAAAAGAAAAAAAAAAGAAGGAAACTTAAGCTTCTGTTTGCACAAGATGAATTGGAGAATAAAGACAGTCTACTCCCCCAACACACCCACACACCAATGACCAGTCACCCCATAGATTAAAGGATTCACTTCAAAATTCCCTGAGGGTACAACAGCTGAAGCATTGTAATAGTAACAACAAAAGATCATTAAGTAAACAGTAAATAATATGAATAGGTATAACTTTAGTTAGAATAATTCCAGGATTAGTATATACCAATAAATTTAATGTGTGTGGTGTGTGTGTGAGGGTGGGGGATAACTGACCAGAATCTGAACAAATTAAATTATATTTTTTTCTGGTGGGGAGGGAAAATTTCTTGGTTGGCATATTTATAAAAATTTAGTTAAGCTAGGAAATAGAATATGCATTTTTCATTTTCTTATTTTTGCTCTGTTTGAAAATGGCCTCCATTTGTTTAGGAAATTTTCTATTTTTGGAAAAAATTAACTCAAAGTGAAAGCAAACAAAATGGTTGTAAACTGGTGGTAAGCCATTTTGTTTGCTTCCACTTTGAGTTACTATGTATAAAAACTGCAAAACTGGACAATGTTTTTGCATATGTTTTAATTACAGAGGTTTGAATTACATTAATGCAAATGTATAAGTCGGATCCTGACATGGTGTTTGTCTTAATGTAAATGTTTATATAATTTTGAAGTATTAGAGATTATAAAGAAAAATAAAATGCTTATCAAGTTAATAATAACCTAGTTAATATTGTTTTTATATTATCACAACTTAAGTCACAGAGGAAGAGAAAAGGGGGAGAGAAAGAGGAAGAGAAAGAGAAAAGGGGGAGGAAGAGAAAGAGAAAAGGGGGAGAGGAAGAGAAAGAGAAAAGAGGGAGAGAAAGAGAAGTGGAGAAGAAGAAAGAAAGAGAAGAGGGAGAAGAAGAAAGAAAGAGAAGAGAGAAGAAGAAAGAAAGAAAGAGAGAGGAAGGAAGAGGAAAGAAGAAGGGGAAGAAGAAGAAGAAGAAGAGAGAGAAAAAAAATGCAGCTTTATTTATTGCCCTCACATTTGTTGCTGAAAACTAAGCAATACTAAATAAGACCAAAGTGATAAAACCTTAAACATGGGCAGAGGATTTAGAATTTACCCCTGCAGATTAAATAAAGTATTCAGTTTAAAATTTCCTGTAGGTTGCCCAGACTAACAAGCACCTGATGAAGGCTTAGTGGGACAACACTTGAAACATTCTGATAACAACAAAAAATATTCTGCATGTAAATAATGTAGATAATTATGACTCCCCAATCATAGAAATACAGTTTCATCTTTTCTGAAAGAAATTTATAGAAACTGATGCAAAATAAAGCATCCAGTTAAAAATTAGATTTACATAGTAAAGAAAATGTCCCACCTAAAATCTTAAAATGTCGTTTTCCTAAAGAAATGAGTGTCAAATTCATTTGAAGCACTCAAAATTACAAAAAATAGATTTCCCTACAAAAATAACAAATCTGTAAAACTCAACTATAGCCACTTATAGAGTTTCATTTGTTAAAAATTAGATACAGTTCTTGATATGTATTAAAATAAATATTCCATTGAAAGCGCCTTGTGCATTGTAAGGAAAAAGTAATTTCAAAACTATCAAGATTTGAGTTCTTCAATAATTAATGAAGAGAATATTATTATCATATATTCAAACATTATCCCACCACCCCCATTAAAAAGAATAGATAGACTTGTTGGGTCTTTAATCAGAATCTTTTATTTTATGTATATCAACATTTATATGGATTTTACTTTAATAAGATTATCTTAAGTCTCAGGAGTGGAGAACCCAATTAAGGTTGAACTCTTTACCCTCAACAGAAATGAGGTTTTATAGTTTCAAAATAAATAGATTGACCAAATAAAACCCAAACTGTCTAATGGACTATGTAAAATTCTCTAGAAAAAGAATCAGGTCATATTTCTCTTTATAAGATCCTTAAAGAAACAAAATATCTGTAAATTGCTTCCTTTTCAGAGCCTCCTTGTTTATGTTGGCAAATAAGCCAACATAAAAAAAATATATTTTAAGATTTGATAATTTTGATTTAAGAAGCAACTTTCTCTGAAAAAGAATGACGAATAGATTTTGTTGAATTTTGCATAAATATTTTAAAAGAAAAATCAAAATTATACAAAAGATATTTTTTTTTAAGTTTTTGTTGAAAATTCAGACAGAAAAAAAATAATGTACGAAACTTAAATTATTGACAGGCAAGTTCAAAGTCCCACAAGACTAAGATACAAATGTGTTTTTGTATACATTGCTTAAATATTAACACTAGTCTTTTCTAAAAGAGATTAAATCATTAATCATCAACTCATGAATTGAAAACTAAGGAAAATAGCAAGGAGACTCTCTTGTTTTCTTTCTCTTGCCTGCAGTAATTTCTTTTACAATGATGGCACCAATTGATTGTCTTGTCAGTTACAAAAGTACATCATTGATCAACAGTGGCATATGAATAAATCCTTTTCCATTTTGAAAGAAAAAAAAAATCTTCAGCAACATTTTCAAGTAATATGAAAGATGATTCTGACATTGAAACTCATTACTTATGTCTTACAGAAAGATTTGTCAGGGTTGTGAGTGGAAACTCCATTACGCACCCCATTCTAGTGACCTCATACCAGACTAAATCATGTGTAATAAATAGTATTAAGGAAGTGAACTCTTACATAGAGTATTTCATAAGCAAAAATGTCATTCAATGTTCTAAGAACAAGAAAATAAAATTTAAAAACAAAGAAAATTTAAAAGTGAAAATTTCTGGATATAATTTCAGCATAGAAATTATCAAGCAAAAATTGTAAAAGCCTGACAACTTTTGAAATATGCCAAGAAATCTGTCAAGCAAATATTTAGTAAAAGTATGTCATTATTTTCAATCATGTTCTGAGACCTCACATTTCTTTTCTTACAGATTACACACCTGACCATCATAAAAAAAAAAATGATTGATTCATTCATTTTCTATGGCTTATCAATCCTTTGCAGATTATTTAAAATCAAAAATATTTTTAGATTGTAAGAATTTATTTTTGGAGATAATTGTTTAGTGATACAGGTATTACTAATTAACCCATAGATGGGGGAAAAAGTGGATTCATACCTTTCCCAAGGATATTTGCATGTAAATGAATATAACGAACCCAACTGGAATTGAACCCAGTTCTTCAATTAACAATTCAGAGCAGTTATCTATTACACCACCTGTATATCCAAGCTTACAGCACTTGGTATTTCTAAATGGTTAAACATCTAGGTACTAGCCAGGCTTGGCATTGCTTAACTGGGGATTGTACAGGAACTCGGGTTTCAACATGTGACCATAAGCCACCATAAAAAAGGAAAAAGGATTACATACCTGAACATTATAAAATAAAAGATAAAAACAAAATTCACAACCTATTTTCATACATTGGTAAAATTTCTTTTATAGCAGGTCTTAAATACTCCATGATGTGTTGGGAAGCTTCATAAGTGATATTTATTCCTGACGTCATTTGGGGGTTTGCTTTCCCAGGCAATCCAACTATTTTCTTAGATCGGTGATGAAAAATATATTCACGTGAACGCTGTAGAAGACTGAATTTTGTTGGCTCTTGTAGGTGACACTACATCTGTACTATAATAGGATCTGTGTCCGTCTGTCACAATTTCATAACTATACTATAATAAGCACCATGTCCATCTGTCACACAATTCAGCCAGTAATTAAATATGCAGCTTTTCCTTTAGTAAGATGTACAGTATTTCTTTCTGCAATAATTTAATTTAAACTAAAACTTGAACATAAAATTGAAAATCTTAAAAATTGAATAGGTAGAATATTTTTAGGGCAGTGGGTATATGTTTTGTAACTATAGGTCAAAGTGGATTACTTGTAATCTTAATAAAATATCACTTGAAGACTTTCAACAGTAGCAACAACTAAAATGGATAGCACGTGTAACTCAAAGAGAAAATAATAACATAATCAAGATGTTAACAAAACCCTCCATCTATACTAAAAAGAGCAATAACAGTAGACTTTAAAAAGAGAAAGATTTTATAAATTTCTACCAATGGTAATACTAGTTGTTCAGTCAATGAATGCCAAATGTTTCTTTATGAGGAAATCATTAATCCCACCATTAGCATTATTGATAAAATCAGATTTCACTCACTAAAAATATAGGTTGATTTAATTAAAAAAAAAAAAAAAAAAAAAAAATGAAAGTATTTGCGATTTTATTCAATGGAAAAAATACAGATTTCAAACCAGCATTGTCAAAGCATTATAACAAAGTCTCACTTCTATAGAATAAACTAGCAGTATAGCCTGGCGTTGCTCGGGTGTAATAAAAGCTTTAAAACTAATCCATGGTCCTGGAGCTCAGACTCAGCCTAAAGAATATTTGTGTGAAGCTTGGTGAGAATCGGATAAAAATTGTGGATTTGTATAAAGGACATACAGACAGACACACACACAAACATCTTATCTTTTATATATATATATATATATATATATATATATATATATATATATATAATCAATTTTCTGCACTATTGTAAGAACCGCAACCTTGAAACTTCTGAATATCATTTCTTATGTCTTTGTCTATGAGTGTATCAAATTTGATTAAAATCGGACCACTCCTTCTATAACCCGATTTTTTCGATTATCGATTTTTGATATTTATTGGGGGTACCTCAATACAAAACCTAGCTAAGAACACTTGCAGACGCTTATGATACAACTGAGTAAATTTTCAAGAAAATCGGTTCAGCTATTTCGGAGTCTATAGGTAATGGAAACATACACACAACGTTCCATTTATAAATAAGTTTAGATATTCCTTCTCCTAAATGAGTCTATATACAGAATATATAGATAATTCTAGGCTAGAAACTTTCAGCAATTAGCCTGCTGCTCTAACCATTGTGCCAAACTTAAAGTGTTTCAATACAATGAACATGAGAGAAGAGAAATAAAGCCAACAATAATAATCATTAGACCAATAAGTTTGTCAATCTCACAATGGTGATAAAGTTTTTATATCCAAAGAGTGAACAAACAATTATTTTGTTACAACAACATTAACAGAAAGCTTGAACAATGAAAAATAATTGAAGGAATCACCTTTTACGTTGTGTAAGGTGATATCTTCAGTTCTTTGTTATTATTCAAGCTTATTGTTAATCTTTATATTACAATGTATTTGCAAAGGTTCTACAAAATAGATTCCTAAATCCTGGCACAATTAGCAGAATAAACACGGTATTGCTATGCTATTCACAGAATTAAATAAGCACATATGCTTGAATTATAAAGGACAACCAAATTAGATAAATAAAATTATATATAATTTTGCTCTAAGGATAAGAATTTAGGTCATGTTTAGCACTGACAAACATATCACAAGAATTATTATGACGTAGCAACATTAAGAAAAACTGTATTAAATTTCAAAAATCCAAAATGATATCTCTTTCTCTAATATATATATAGCTTTAAGGTATGCTATATTTATAGGAATAAGTGCTCAATATCAGAGAAAGCATATGTAAATATAATACCAAGTAGCAACTGTTTCATGCTTGAACGCAATCTTCACGCCATGAAGATTACATTCAAATACAAAAACGACTGTCACCCTTGGTGTTGACTTCAGTGTCCACATATATATATATATATATATATATATATATATATACACACACACACTTTGTAGCACTATGTATCAATATAAGATTAATGTTATTTCTCTTTCCTAACTGCAGATATTGAGCAGACTCAAGTCAGAATCCTTTATAATAATCTGTGGTAAACTGGTTGCCAACTAAGGCTATAAAAACCAATCTGTCCTGTTGTTTAACTCATGGCAGGGGGAGAAGAGGTGGATTAATACCTTTCTGAGGGATATTTGTGCATAAGTGTATGCAATAAATGACAGTTTACTAAACTTAAACTTCAGTTTGATCCTCAATAAGCACTCAATGTTGATCTATGCCAAACTAATTTACCTTTTTAATAAGTACCTACAGAATATCAAGTTCATGTTAGCAAATTAATCTTACAGATCGTTGTTTAAGAGTTCAATTCTTACTGAATGCTCCATCATTGTATCACCAAGTAAGATTGTTTTAAATAAGAGACTCATGTTTTAAAGAAGTTGTACAGAATGAATGGAAATTTAGAAAGTGATCTTTTCAAGAGGCTGCATTATTTTAGCTGTTTATCAGAATAACGAACAATAAATTCGTTTGCAAAGTTGCAAAATTAATTAACGGTTTTTGTCTTTCCTTTAAAATTATGGTAAGTTAATTTTGGAAATAGTTATGTTTTCATTATTCTTGTTAACTAAAACACGGCAATGCTGCAAACATTAAGGGTACACCTCTTAGTGCAATAGATCTCTCATCCCCAGACTACGTCTAGGTCTTTGATTACATACCTGAAGGATGAGAAACTCAACAATAACATTTCAATCTTGCCTAAACACAGACATGAACAGAAAAAAACAAAAAAAACAATGTAAAATGGCCGATGCTTTTGAAAACAATTTCTCAACTTTCTCATGAAAAATAACCAACCCCTTAAAAATTGAATGCTTAAAATATCACATGTCAGATCCAGATGGATGAAAAGAAATCTGCAGTTGCTTTAAATATATGATTATATAATTAATTTAATTATATAATTATGGCTGAAATTCTAATCATAATACAAGTTATTGAAAACAAATTATGTAAAACAAAGATATTCAATAATAAAAAAAAGAAAGAAAAAGAGCAGTATATTTAAAAAAATGTTTTTTTATATATATATAGTTTTAAGGTGTGCTATATTTGTAGGATAAAGTGCTCAATATCAGAGATAGAGCACATGTAAATATAAAAGTAAGCATTGACATCAGCACTCAGAGGCGACAGACTATTTCATGCTAGGCGCAATCATTAGGCCACCAGTGTTATTCTCACAATTCAATTTTAACCTAGGGTCAACAATTTGTCAAAACAAGATGACAATATTATGCCTATGATTCTTTTACACAGATTCAACCAATTTGGTTACTTTTCCCGACAAAATTGTATTCTCCAAAATTAAAATTAATAAAAAAATGAATACCAGCCATCTGGAAACAGGGTTACAACATAGTAACAATTTGTTTTCATGTCTGCATTTTGAGATGAGTTCAGATTGTTTATTTAAGTGTTTGTTTTGGTCTGAGAAGGTAGTTCAGCTATTTTTTTTTCCAAACAAAGTCTGCAGATTTTGGATTGATTGTTGTAGTCTGATGTTCTTTTCCATATTTTCCATGATATTTTTGGTGTGATTTTGTTTCTAATTTCCCAGATATACATAGAAAGCATTGTGCTGTTAGCGTATTTACTATTTGTGTGTAGTTTCCTTGTTTCCAGGAGCCTTCTGTTACTTCTATATACATTTTTTCTTATTATCTGGTGATTTTACTGTCACTTGGTATATTATGTTGTTTTGTAAACAATTACTGTTTAAAGGACATTCATTCCTTATTCTGCAGTTACATGTGGGTTTAATTTGTTTGGGTTGTTTGCTGATAGATTTTCTGTTGTGCTTTTTTATTATTTGTACCATATTCTCAGTGTAATTGTAGCTGATTTTCACCGTGTTTTTGTTGAACATTTTTTTTTTTTTTAATCATCTCACCCCAAGCAAGGCATTCCACTGCCACTATTGCGCATGGGGCTACATAGAGGAAGGTAAAGAGAAGGAGTGGTTAGACATAGGGAATGTCAGGAGGAAGGTGACAGATGAGTAAGGATAGCGAGGATGAGGGTTGGGCAGATGGGAAGAGTGTTTGATAGAATGGGAGCAGGTTAGTGTGTTAGGAGGTGTCTATTGACCTTACATTTAAACTCCTGGAGATTGTAGCCGTCGGGGAAGCAATCGTTTGGAAGAGAATTTCACAGTCGAGAAGTGCGAGGAAAGAAACTGTTGGAGTAGAAGTTACGGCTGCATTTTATCGGTTTTACTGTAAAAGGGTGGGATCTAGTTGCTAATCTAGTATCTCGTTCAAATACGTATTTAGTGGGCACTAGTGATCTAAGTTCATCGGATTTTGTGGAGAGTGCTTGATTCTGGAAAGTGTTTATGTAAGAGTTTGAAGAATATTTTTCCTATGTTTGTTTTTACTATATGGTGAGTTGAACCATATGATATTTCTCTTCCTAGTTGGCATTTTTTGTACTTTGTGGTGAGTATGTGAGTGCTGCTGGGCTGTTTCATAGTCTTTATTAGCTTTGTTAAATATGGTTTGATTGGAAGAGTTGTCAGAAAGCCTGTGTTCATTTGATTTTGGTATATACCTGATTATAGATGGTGGGTGATTGAAAGAAGTGGGTATATACAATGGTCTATTGTTGGGTTTTCTGTATATGTATATATATATATATATATATATGTACCTTTTTTAGGTTGAAGGTAACATCTAGAAAATCTATTTGTTTAGGTTAGTTTTTATGTTGAATCCATTATTTTCAAAATCTTTATAATGGCTTTTCTAATTTTGTCTATGTGTTGTTTGTTATAGTTTCTGAAGGTTATGAGACCATTGTCTCAGTAGAGACTGGTATCATTTCTATCCATTATTTTGCTTAGTTCGTGTAGTAAATATATGCCTATGATTTTGCAGGTCACTGCACTGTCAAAGATTCCCATTGTAGTGTCAAAGATCCCTTCGATCTTTATCCATGCATTTTCATTGTTGAATAGTAGTGATTTTTTTTAATAATTTCACCCTAAGAAAGGCATTCCACTGCCACTATTGCGCAGGGGGTTACATAGGGAAAGGTGAAGAGAAAGAGAGGAAATGTTAGAAGGAGAGTGATAGACGGGTAAGGATACCGAGGCTGAGGGTTGGGCAGATGGGAAGAGTGTTTGAGAGAATGGATGCAAGTTAGTGTGCTAGGAGGTGTCTGTTGACCTTACATTTAAACTCCTGGAGATTGTAGCTGTCGGGGAAGCAAGTATGTGGGAGGGAATTCCACAGGCAGGAAGTGTGAAAAAAGAAGCTGTTGGAGTAGAAATTGTGGTTACATCTTATCGGTTTCACTCTAAGAGGGTGGGACCTAGTTGCTAATCTAGTATCTCCTGCAAATTCGTACGTAGGGGGCACCAGAGATCTAAGTTCATCGGAGCAGAAGCCGTGAAAGTATTTATAGAAGAGGCACAGGGAGGCCATGTCATGCTGGTGAGAGAGTGACTGCAGCCAGTCTGCCAAGTCGGTATCGACCACATTGCAGACTCTCCTTTGTATTTTGTCAAGAACCCTGAAGAGAATAGCAGGGGCACCTGACCAGATGTGGCAGCAGTATTCAATACACGGACAGATGGTAGGAGTGTTTAATATCTAATTTGTTAGTATTTTCATTTGTTCCGGGGCTAAGGTGATGGTCTTATTTAGCATGGGTTCTGTAAAAGATGGGTAGAATTCTTTTATGCTAATTGTACAAATTGCCAATTTGTACAATTAGACATCAAATAATTTTTTTTACTTAAAAATTGAAAACTGAAAAGAATAAATAATAAAGAACAAATAATTTAATCCAAGCAAATAATAAACAAATTAACAAACCAGCATGACAATCATTAGAATAGATAAAAGAAAAATAAAGAAATAACAAATCCAAATAAATAAATAAATTAAATATCGAAAACCAACAAGACTGAATATAAAAATAAAAACAAGTAAAATAAATAAAAAAATAAACAAACCACTCCCACCAAAATAAACATGAGAAGGGTTACCCATAATACACCACTGACCCATATATATAGCTGAGGAAAAACTCATGTCATGATTGCACCTAGCATGAAACAGTCTGTTGCCTCTGAGGGTTGATTTTAAAGTTCATTTATATATATATATATTTATATATATATATATATATATATATATATACACATACACACACACACACACAGAGGGTGTGATGGTTAAATTGTCTAAATTATGCAAAAATGAAAATAACACAGACATCTTATTTTAACAGATATACCTAAAATTATCCAAAAGTAACTTGAAATACTAAAGAGTAAATGTATTCAATAATTGCTATTGATTTCAACCATGTTCTCCAGATGTCTTCAGAATCTTCTACAATACTCATTGCAGGTCACACCATTTCATATTTTTGATTTTTTGATTTTGTCACTGTACAGTATAGTAGGGTCACTTTGGGTACTATCGATCTTCTCACATGGCCTCGGACTCAACACAGAGACCTACATCAATTGCTTTGAGGAGGTAGTGCTGCTCTGGGTCAAGAGGGTAACTGTTGAAAGATCCTATGTCTAGAAACAATGGCATTTCTGATAGAATTCTTGGGTTTGTTAGAAGATCCAGAGCATATTGAAGTGTGTATGTGAGCACTTGCAGCATTGGCAAGAGTTAAAAAATTTAAGAACTTAAAGATGGAAGGAGGACAGAATCAGATAATGGATTTGTTTTTGGCTACTGTGGGATGTGAGACCTTAATGAAAATTTCTACCATGTCTTAACCAAAAGAGTTGGAACAAATGACTTTTGAGGAAATTGTCAAAGTCACTAAAAAGAACATTAGACCAAAGAAAAAATTGGTTATTGCAAGGAGGACCAGGTTTTTGCAAGCAAGGCAGTGGCCAGAGGAATCTGTGATGTAATATGTGTATAGGCTTAAGGAGTGAGTTAAGTATTGTGATTTAAAAAAATTAGGAATGCAAGAAATGTCTGGAGAAGACATTGATTCTTCTAAGGTTGACTGAGGGATTACAAGACTAAAGTCATGAGCAAAAAATGTTGGAATGCAGGCAAAGCAGCCAAATTGATTAGGAAACAAGTTTAAAAATCAAAAAAAGAGCTTGAATACGACCATATTCAGAGTGAAATGCAAATATTGTGGAAGAATACATGAAAGGAATAAATACACATGTCTGATGCTAGGGAAACTATGCTTGAATTGCAGAAGAAAGAATCATTTTCACAGTGTATGTAGAAATGAGAAGCAAATAGAGAACATGCGAACATTGAAAACGTCCTCTGAAGAAGAATATTTGCTATAAATGTCTAAAAGAATGGTCGAGAGAATATAAGATTAAATGGTCATGTATTTTGTATGTAGGTGGGTACTGGTAGCAAAATAACTTTAATACCAAAGAATTTTTGGATTAAGTTGGGATGATCTAAAAAAACAGCTATGTGAAATTAAAGCAGTTTGGTGGATCAACCATAAAGACAATGAGTTTCTTTCAGGACATCTTTGAAGCAGGTACACAATTTAAAGTAATTCCAATTGTGGCGGTAGCATGCCATAATGATCATGGATTGTTAGGAATCGATGTATTAAAGGTGGACACAGCAAAGCTGATAAATTCAATGGAGACACGAGAACGTAGAATAGGATTGTTGAAAGGGTAGAAAGTGAACATTTGGTTGAAAGAGAATTATCACAAGCAAGAAATATTCCAGTTCACATGCTTTCTTTGGTGGTAGCAAAGTTAAACAGAATGATCCAACAAGACATTCTAGAAAAGGTGATTCAAAGTGGAAGTAACTGGGTGTCACCTATTGCTGTGATAAAAAAAAAAAGCAGATGGAGACTTAAGGATATGTGGTGATTATAAGGTAGGACTAGTAGACATGGGGAGCACCAGTCTGGTACGAGTCAGACAATTGTAGAGTGACTTTGTGATATTCAACACCGCTTGCTCGTCAAAATGTGTGCCATTCGGCAGGATTTCGTAATAACAATTTATCGTAAATAATTAGGCCGGTAGATATAAATCTATAATACTGTTTAATTAAAAAACAGAATATCTACTTAAATATGAGTATCGATAAAAAATAATGTTCAAACAATTCATTTCAAATTGTCGGTTGTTTATAACCAAGTTTCGTTAAAATTCGTTAATTTCCGTAATATATATTCTACATGTCACGTAATCTCAGCAGCACAGTACAAATAACTACTTTGTTCACTGTGTTCAAACACAAGTGTTGGCAGTGGCACATTATTCTTATACAGTATGACCCGGATATAAGAGAAACTTTGATATAAGAGAAGTCAGGATATAAGAGAGATTTTATTTGGTCCCAAATTAGAGCCTGTGGTAATGTATATAAAATAGACCAAACCCAGATATAAGAGAATCTTTATCCGGTCCCGACAACTCTCTTATAACCGGGTTATACCGTATGACAATTTACAAGCAAAAAATAATATTTAGCAAAATAACTTTACTCCTATAAACAACATCTAATAAAACTCAACATCTAGCAATAAAGACAACAATTAGTCTTTTCAAAATTAGCAAAAATACAGAGTAATTAAGCCAGCTACAATAAAAGATGCTCAAATGAGACCATATTGAATGTATGTTTATTAATGTTCTAAAATCAGAAAATAATGTTGGGTAGAGTTCAGTATTAAAACAAAATCAGTGAGTCAGTCTTAACAGAAACATGTTACTGAATAAATAAAAAAGCTTCAGTTCATTTCAGTATTTATTAAATAAAAAAAAATTAAAATCAGTTAAGAGTAATGATTTGATTATCATTTAAGAAACATTTTAAAACAAATTTGAACTAATGATCCATAATTGCCTAGTAGCTATTTTGAATTGATATTCAACTTTTCTAAAAATGTCATAGGCATCTTACGTCTGTCATACAGATAGTCTAGTAGAATTTTCTGACACTGCCCATCAAGAAAATGGCTTAAAAAATAAAAAAAAGGGATGGGTGCTGCTATTTTGTGAAATTTATTATTGACGATCCTATAAACATTAGTGATTTCCAGGAATTAAATCTTTTACAGTTCAAGTTATTTTTAATCTTTTCATCTCAAGCAAAGCCATTAATACTACTAAGACTCAAGGGGTTACTAGCAGTGAAAGAGACTTTAGTGAAGAAGGACAATAAAAGAGAAAAAGAACAAGATTTGGGAAGATAAAAGATGGTGATGAACATTGCATTTGGAGATTGTAGGTATTAGAGAAGCAAGAAACTGGGTGAGGGGGTAGTTTTTGATTAATTCTCTTAAGCACTAGGGAGAAGAAAAAGGTTAAGTAAAATAAATTGCCTGTAAAAAGTACAAGAGTTTAAGTTTTGTTTGACATATCAACCTCTGTTTTTAAAATTTTATTTTTATTTTTAGAAAACTGAAGATGTCTTTTAGTTCTGTATTCAAAGATGTATTGCTGGTAATCATTTTTTCCTTCAAAGATGTATTATGGCAATAATTTTTTTTCCTTCAAAAATGTGTTATGGTAGTAAATTTTTCCTTCAAAAATTTATTGTTGGTAAAATTTTTCCTTAAAAAATTTATACTTTCATAGTATTTTGACCACAGTTTGGGACCATAGCTGGGACCCTAACAGGTGCTACAACTCAGGGTCAGGGTAAACCTGGGAACAACAGTAATTAAGAGGTGGTTCCATGCTCCTCACAACCTTCCAATCAGAAGCCTTGCTGCCGGATGCAGTATACCATCATACCCAGGACCTGTAATAAGAGTAGTTTAGTTTTTTCCCACTAAGTTTTTCTGAGCCTGTCTATAAAGCTGCTAATATATAAATGTATATTTTTTCAATGATAGGAAAATTAAAAACATATTTGAGCACAAAATGTGTGTGTGTGTGTGTGTGTGTGTGTATATATACAGTGAGGTCGACAAGACAAACGATTTGACATCTTTGTCTGCTGAAATCGACAATTCTCCAGATGAGGTGATTCAAAATTTATTGTTCAATATATATATATATATATATATATATATATATAGTAATTTTCTTATTATAATTGTTTGTAAAAGCATTATATGACTACACAAAAATTTCCATGTTTCAGAACAATACTGTTATTCTTCAGTTAATATTTTAAATTAAAAATGGTGAGAATGATTTTAAAAAATATAAGATAAATTCATGGTTATTTAGAAAATTAAGGAGTGGTAGTTGGAGAAAGTTAAACAATATGATTGTAGATGTGTCAATATTGCTCAATCAAAAGTGAGAATTAGGTTGAACTATGGAGTTGAAAATTTGGGTCGCAAAATGGTTCAAAGTAGCATAATGTCAAGACATGAAGTTTTTTTATTTTGTCTTGGTAAGATACATACCGGGACCCTTCTTCTTCTATGTGCCCTGTCCCTTCAGGATGTAGGCGATCATGGTTCTCCACGTCTCCCTATCCCTTGTAGCTCTTAGTATGTTTGTTCCTGTTACTCCTGTCAACCCCCGTTCCGTCATCCACCTGATCAGGCCCTGCAAATATGTTATCCACTGCCTTTCTCTGTCTCTCTTTCCTTCTATCTGGCCAGTCAGTATCAGGTTCTCCAGGCTCTCCTTCCTCATTGTGTGTCCCAGGAACTTCAGTTGTCTCTTCCTGATGCTCAGTATTAATTTCCTTTTGGTTGCCATTCTTTCCAACACCTCATTGTTGCTTGCATGCTCAGTCCACAATATCCGCAGCATCCTTCTGTAGAACCACATTTCTGCTGCTTCCAGTTTTGTCCTCATTTTCGATGATATTGTCCAGCATTCACTGCCGTATTGAAGAACTGACATCACATAGCAATCCAGCATTCTTTTCTTTGTTTCTAGTGAAATTTTCCTGTGTGTTAGTACTTTACTCAGCTTCTGGAACACATCCTTTGCCATGCCAATTCGCCTTCGGATCTCTAAATGAGCAGACAATAATTTTGAACAGCAGGTTGAATTGTTTTTTTTTTAAAAAAAAAACTTTATTACAATATTAAGCTCTATTTTGTATTGACCACTCTTTATAAAAGTAAATGCTTGTATAGTAGGTTTTAATTTATCTGTTGTTTCACTTCCTGATATGTGAGAGAGAGAGACAAGAGAGAGGGAGATAACTACTTTAGTCACCAGGCAGGCATAACAAACATGACAATTATTTTATAAATTTATATTCATCCCTTCTTAACACAAATCATTCATCATAATCAATATTGTTTCTTTTTTTTTTTTTATTAAATATTTGTAGAAGAGTTGTAGAATTTTCTTTTAGATTATTATTTGGAAAAAGAAAAAAAAACTTTATTTAATTTCACTGTCATAAGATATTAAATCTCTAGAACAGTTTCTCATCTGAATCCATAAAAAGTCACAAATACCCAACTCTATCTATGTTTTTTATTGATATTCTTTTTGTAAAGTCACATATACTAGATATAGCACCTTCGAAGAATACTGTCAGACCTTTTTTCTTTAAAACCCCCCACCCATCTAAACTTATTTATAAATGGAACTTTGTGTGTGTGTGTGTGTGTGTGTGTGTGTGTGTGTGTCCGTAACCTATAGACTCCGAAACGGCTGAACCAATTTTCTTGAAAATTTACACAGTTGTACTATAAGCATCTGCGAGTGTTCTTAGCTAGGTTTTGTGTCAAGGTACCCCCAATAAAAATCGAAAATCGATAATCAAAAAAATCAGGTTATAGAAGGAGTTGTCCGATTTTAATCAAATTTGATACACTCATAGACAAAGACATAAGAAATGATATTCAGAAGTGTCAAGGTTGCAGTTCTTACAATAGTGCAGAAAATTTGATATCGATACTAGGAAATCAAAATGTGACTTACATCCATTCATTTTTCTTTCAGTCTACGGTTTCGCTTTAACTGGAAACAACTATTGCTTTTTAGTCTTTCGTGCCAACGTCCAAAGAATCTGAGCTCCAGGACCATGGATTAGTTTTAAAGCTTTCATTACATCCGAACAATGCCAGGCTATACTGCTAGTATGTGTATATATATATTAGGAGTGATTGGTAAATTGTTGCAATTATTTTATTATTTCAAATATTCTTTAGGCTGAGTCTGAGCACCAGGACCATGGATTAGTTTTAAAGCTTTCATTACACCCGAGCAACGCTGGGCTATCCTGCTAGTATATATTATTTTTAAAATATCATGTAATCCCAGCAGCATGATTCCTCTAATTACATTAAAACAAGTTCAACTATTTTTTCTGGCAATCAGTGTTTAAACCCAAATGTCTGCAGTGACACTTCATTCATATAAAATACTTCTACAATGAGATTGTAAAGTAAGTCTACAAAAAGACCCAAAAGAATTATTCCCATCTCTAAATCCTCATGCTGATTAAGCAAAATAAATATAAAGTCAAATTTCAGAATCTGAAAAGCAATGGGATTTTCCAAAATATTCACACAAAGGAATTTCCATGTCTCTATTTATAGTGCAATGAAATGTCTTAACTGACCAATGAAATAAGCTTGAATCACAATCATTATGGAAAACTCAAGATAACAAAACAGTATCTGAAAGCTTCAGCATCAAACAAAAAAAAATATAATGAAGTATATAAAATTAACTTTTCACAGGGATAATTAGGTTTTGCATATTCATATCCAAAGTAATTATCATAAGTCAGAGGTCGGATATGAAAAGATTTATTAAAAGATATTTATGAAAAGATTTAATGTTATCAGATCATAATACAATGTTGTGGAAAAAATATTCTACTTTTAGTTATGTCTGCAGATTCATTAACAAATAAGTCAAGACTATCAAATTGACATCAAGTAAATAACTTCAATAAGTAACAACCAGTCATACTACACTGATTTTCATACAGACTGCACCAGAAATACCTCCCACATATACATAAGACTTTAGCGGAAATGTCTCACTATTACGTGTAAATGTATTTCTGGTGATTTCTGTATATGTAGTATTTTAATTTATCAAAAACTGGATACATTTTCTTAATGGATATTTGATAATTAGTCTTACTTTTAAGTCTTGCACAAGGTGAGAAATGTGTGGGATAAGTCAAACTCAAAAATCACTATGGTAGTAAAGAGTGAATCAGTGAGGGACATTTTTATTTACTATATTGATCAGTATAACAAATCAACAATATTCAATGACTTTTTTTTCCTTGTTTATCGTATGTTATTGCAGCAGCTGCACAAGTGTGTGAGTGTGCATGCTTACTTCTTGTTGACCAAGTTGTCGGGGGGGGGGGGGCAGATTACAAATAGCAAATAAAATAGCTAAAGAGCACACAATATTGGCAGAGAATCTCAGGTAAAAAGAAAATCCATATGTTAACCAAGTCCACTGATCAAATCAGATATTGACAAGATACAAAGAGTGTTTTTAAAATAAGAAATATGCTAATAAAACTTTCTGAAAATATTTTTATATTAAACTTTAAAGTTCTCATTGCTAAAATATTTAATTATGTAGTATGAAAAGTATTTTTATTGATTTCAAAATGCATTACTATGTGGAATTTACGTTTCAAAAAGTGATTCATAGCTTCTATTAAAAAGATTTTGTTGATGTCATGATTTTCTATTTAGCTAGCAGTTGCTTGACCCCTTTAATGCTTTTGGCAGTATACCTGTGTGACACATTTTGGTGGCCTGAAGATTAATGTCATCACAACTCTTTTGGCCAATCAACACCCAGCCTTCTGAGAATATCCTGGTTTGATATGAAATCACCAGCCAATCACTTTCTTTAATGGTATTGTAGGGGATCCCTATTTAAAAAGTTCAAAAACTTACAAGAGGGAGTCAAAAATTTCTACCTTCAAGTCACATTGTCACTTCTAGACCCCTGGCCCTGTGGGAAGTGAAAACAGTACAGATTCAAACTTAATTATTACCAGTAATTCCAGAGACAACAAATTCACAACCGTATCCAGATACTAAATATCAAGGCCAAAAAACCCCTTCATCTAAATAAAGCAGCAATACTGGAAGGCCCTTTTTGAAGTGAAATATTGTTTCTCTTACTATTCCATTTACTATCTTTGGAACTGCTTGGGTATTTAAGTAAATTAAGAACATTATATATATATATATACTCTTAATGCTTTTGTTTACTTGTGTTTTGGAACTTACCTGTTTTTATAAAAAAAAACTTAACATCCAGAGTTTGTCTCAGGGAACCAATAGAAAAATCAGGTCATGATATACAGGAAAAATTAGCTGTAAGAATAAAGGGAGATAGAGACTTAAAATGATTTAAGACCCAGACATTTTCCATGCCAGTGATGAAATAAATTGAATGATACATATGTGCATTTAAAAAGTCTGAAAAATTATCACGAGTCATGGTTACACAAATTTCTTTATTATCTAAACTTATTTATAAATGGAACTTTGTCTCTGTGTGTGTGTCCGTAACCTATAGACTCTGAAACGGCTGAACCGATTTTTTTGAAAATTTACACAGTTGTACTATAAGTGTCTGCAAGTGTTCTTAGCTAGGTTTTGTGTTGAGGTACTCCCGATAAATATTGAAAATCGATAATCGAAAAAATCGGGTTATAGAAGGAGTGGTCCGATTTTAATCAAATTTGATACGCTCATAGACAAAGACATAAGAAACGATATTGAGAAGTTTCAAGGTTGCAGTTTTTACAATAGTGCAGAAAATCAATAATATATATATATAAAAAGCAAGATGTTTGTGTGTGTGTCTGTTTATCTGCCTGCATGTCTGTATTTTTTCAGCCCTTTTATTTTAGTTTTTGCTTCGGGTTTGGCTCTAAGTAGGTATAATTGTAGTTCTTAGTCTCAGCCATGATACCATTTATTCAGAGGACTTATTTAGCCTTCAAAATTCAGTTTATGGCAAAAAAAACTTATTTGCTATCGATACCACGAAATCAAAATTTGACTTACATCCATTCATTTTTCTTTCAGTCTACGGTTTCGCTTTAACTGGAAGCAACTATTTTTCATGCCAACATCCAAAGAGTCTGAGCTCCAGAACCATTTAGTTTTAAATCTTTCATTACACCCAAGCAACGCTGTGCTATACTGCTAGTATTTACATCATTTTTTAAGGCAGCTGCAAGTAATTTTTTTAAAATCCCTAACCCAAATATTTCTAATAACTTGATTCTACAGAGATTGATAATGACAAGAAGCAAAACCAAAGTCTCATTTGTTGATTCTTTGCACTGAAAACAAAACAAATCTAAAACAAGATTGTACAAGCAAGAAACACATAACCCCACCTCCTGCAGCTTAAGAAAAACATAATTCTGCTGGGGGTGAAATATTCCAAATCATAAGAATCAAATACCTTGTGATTTGACACAATCAAAAAGGCTTTTGGCTTTGTTAAAATCCTTCAAAGTATAGCAAAACATATTTCTGTTTCTCAAATAATTATAAATAAGATAACCTGTATTTCATAAGAACAATGAAACTGAAAACAAACTGCCTTACTTTTAAATTTATACCATAACAGTCCAATGATGTAGTCAAATCTAACGTAAATTCAATAAAAACATTGAATACCTTGCATTCACTTACACACAAATACTCTTGGGAAAGGTATTAATTCATCTCTTCCCTCCAGTTATGGGTTAAATAACAGGACAGATTGGGTTCTATAGCCTTGGCTGGCAACCAGTCTACCACAGAAAGTAATAGCAACCTACTGTGGGATAATCATCTGCCCAGTCAGTTATGTCCCTTTCGAGACATGATCGCCCAAGCGTGTATCATGTATGGCACTTAACTGACTGAAATAGCAAAAGAAAACTAAACTGTAGAAAAATTGTGTATTTGAAATTGATTCAAAGTATTTTCCAAATTAAGGTTCTAGTAAAATTGACATTTTAACCCTTTCAGTTATGGCGAATTAAAAAATATCAATTTCAGAATTGAATATCAGAGCTATATTTCAGCATAATTAGTAAAGTCAACCCGATTCAAGTGCATGCAGACAGATTAAGATAAAGTCAATTATTGTTTATATTGAAAAGAAATTTCGATTTTGTGGTTAGAGTGTAAAAAAATAAATTAGCAGCCCATACAATATGTGCAGATAAAATCTAGCAGACACTTTGTATATAAGGATTCAATAAAAATGATTATAGCCATTTTTATTGTCAACATCCATGTGATAAAAGTAGTTGTTTAGGTTATTGATGTTGTTCATTTTGTAAATAATCTCAACAACTGTTCAATTAATAATGACTCAAATTACAGAAGTCATATCACAGTAGTGAAAATACTCACCAAAATGTTAGAAATACAATAATTACAGAAAAAAGTCACTTTTTTATTTTGACTACTAGATTCATTTGCCTGAAATTACATAATTATCTGAAACTTGAGATCAATGAGGACTTCAAATAAGTTCATCTATTGAGCGAATAATCATAGAGATTTTTCTTTGCATCCTTTTATAAGAAGCAGAATTATACAAAATAAATGATTATGATGAACAGGTGTTGGTAGATTGTTGAAGGTAACCTTAGTAATTAACTGCAAGATCAATTAGTAGTTTCATTGAAAAAAAAAAAAAGTCTTGTTATATTTTGTGAACAGGTGCCTTCATCGTTGAGAAGCCAGCAAGGAATTAGGTCCAAAAGGATGTGTGCTGACCAAATGAGGAGATCAAAAAAACAACATTGAAATGAATTCAGTTCCATTGTTAACTTTTGAACAGTTAAGTTGAATTTATTTATAATAATCTTAAACCAAGAGATGCAGGTTAGGGATGCCAAAAATATTTTATATTCCAATAAAAAAAAATATATTAAACTTAATAGATCCCTTTTCACTTTTCATTCAGTGTCACCAACACAGATTTTTTTCAAATTTGTTTCTCATAAAATTTTATGATAGAAATTGAATGGTACCTATTTCACATCTCTAGGTAAAAGGCTTCTTGAGATATGACCCTTTGACCCTTGCCAATCAGGTGAATTTTGGAAAATATTCACAAAGTTTAAACGTCAATATCTCAGTTGTTGTTTTTTTCACCCACAAAGATAAATTATATACCATTTAAAAGTACTTTAGTAGATCTAAAAAGTGATTGATTTGTTTTTTGTTTTATTTTGTTTAATGGCTAAGTTATCTTATCTAAATTCTTAACCTTTAATTTCTAAAAAAAGTATATTTAATTTTTTAAAAAGTTTGTCAACAAATTTGTTTGCTTCATGACAAGATATGTACAAAATGTTGTGAACTTTTGACAGTGGCCCAAGTTACAAGGGTTTTACTGAGTTGGGCCAAATTTAAAATGGCAGATTTTGATATTATATACTAATATTTTCATATCTCCCAATATGGTCAACTTGTATATCTTTAGAAAGTTCTTTGAATGCTGATTATTTGTCTATATTTCTGAGATGTGGTAGTATTTACACTATTTAGATTATTCAGACTATTGTCCTCATCTTTGTTGCCATTTGTACGACAATTCATTTTGTTGTAGGCTCGGGCCTTCTTCAGGTACTAGGAATTTTGAACCGAACCCTTTATTACGATCACTGGGATATATCATTCTCACCCTTTGTGTGAAACCTCTTTTGGCAGTTATCCTTCTAACCTGGACTCTCTAAGTTACTTGTTCACCACTGCTGTAGCCTGTTATCGAACTCACAACTCTCTGGGTCAAGTCACTGGAACTAACCGTCTATAACCAATGGGTCATGTGTCCTTCAGGACAAGAACAACTGAATTCCTGGGACTTATAAACCTCATGTTCAGTTATCAATTTTTACCGGGGTTCATATTGCAATTTTTGACACTAATGATTTTATCTGGCACTCCATATTACTGGTTCCCATATTGTATTCATCTCTATGGTTGGACACCTTAGGAGATTTTTGTAGCCTAGCATATGCACTGATTCCTTAAGTTTATATAGTTTCCAATGGCATTCTCTATCTCTTATTTCAGCTTCATCCCATAGGGGGCAGTGACTTCCTTTCTCCCTCCCTATTTGGTCAGCTATGTCTGATTTTTCTATCTCCCCTCATGTTATAGCTTTGCAATGTTCTTGTAGCCTTACCTTAAGGGGGCAGCCTGTTTCTCCTTTATATTCCTTGTACACACAGTCCTTAGTCATATCCTCCTCTGTTGGAGGTCTTACTCGGGAAAGGTACCGGCTAAGTGTAGAACCACTTTTTGAAGATCGTCTTTGTAATTTTTCCGATAACCCCTTCACAGAGCGTAGACAGACTGGAGCTGTTTTCTGAGAGTTGTTATCCTCATGTACCCTCCCTTCCATGTGTGTTGGAGTTGTTGTCATGTACCCTGGATAATTGTTATGTTGTAGGGTACTGATTATACTGACCATTTCCTGTTAACATGTCTCTGGGTCACCGCTTACGACTTTTGCTCGAGATTGCAGGCAGCAGATGATCCCTTTCTTCACATTATATAGATGGTGAAAGTTGAAGATGAGTTATTGTCCAGTGAATGTTGGCTTGCAGTATACGGATGTCTTGAATCCCACCTCTTTTCGAGATATTAGCATATCCAGGAATATAGGTGTTGGTTAGTTCCAGTAACTTGATCCAAATAGTTGTGAGTTAAATACTAAACTACAGCAGTGGTGAACAAGTAACTTAGAGAGTCCAGTTTGGGGGGGATAACTCATTACTACCAAAAGAGGCTTTGCACAAGGAATGAGAATGATATACCCCAGTGATCGTAATAAAGGGTTTGGTTCGAAATTCCTAGCATCTGAAGAAGTTTGGAGCATACAATGGCCGAAAGGTCGTACAAATGGCAACAAAGATGAGAACGATAATTCTAAAATAAATGTACAAAAAAAAAAAAAAAAAAAAAAAAAAAAAAAAATCAATTTTTTAGTTTTTGTTTTTATATATATGTTTAAGATTAACCATTACAAGCAAACTCATCGTACTTACAACTGGAAGATTCTGTAATATCTAAACCATGATTACTTTATTTCATTTTAACTTTTTGGCAAGTCAAAACGTGTTGGTCATAAAAGTTATAAAAAAAATTTATTAAGTCAGTGTAGAAAAAAACTGACCTGAACATGACTTTAAATTGTCACCTATAAACGTTTCTCTGAAACAAGTCACTTACAGACTATAAAAGATATTGCTGGCTTTTCATAGTAGTTGGCATTCTTCACCAATACAGAAAAAACAAAACAATTGTGGAAAGTAATTTTTAATTTCATATTCAGTTTTTGTTTTCAAATTATGTTGGTGTAATGATACAACATAATTATTACTGATAAATCCTCAGTTGGTGAAAGTTATTTCCTTCAAAACAATGAGGTATCTTTTGAGACATTTAATAATTTTAGTCTTAATTCATACTACTCGTACAGATATTCATGTAAACTTTTGTTGCTAAAATCTAGTATCAAAGAAAATTAAACTGATTTCAACTAAAATTTCTCAGCAAGAATCTACCAGTGTAGAAGAGTATAAAAAGATTTTATGAAAGTGAAATTATTACACAATTAAAAGAAAAGTTTGCAGCTGGTGAAAAGTTCCCAAAATGTACAATTTTGACAATATTTCCAAAAAACTGGAGCATCCAAAGAATTAAAATGGAATTTGGCACCACAACATACATTGCAAAACAAGTCGAAAAACTTGTAAGTGAACAAGGAATATCAATTCTACCAAATACATGGAAATATAAACTCCCACAAGAGACAATTGTTGAAGTTGTGCTGTTTTATAAGTGAAAAAGTCAGCAAAGTGATGACTGGAAAAAATGACTAAGTCTTAAAGAATTGTAGAAGAGTTCAGGAACAGAAGTATCTTGTACTCTGTAACCTGAAAGAATCATACCAATTATTTAAATAAAAAAATCCAACCAGAATTAATTTTCAGAATTTGCTGAGCTCAGACCAAAAGAATGTATTATAGTAGGTGGTGCTGGAACATACTGTCTGTACAATACATCAAAAAATGAACAATATCATTTAACAGATTACCACCAATGCATAACTGCTGTTATATGTAATAAAGCAACATCAGTTATTTGGGTGACTGCTCAACTTATAGCATTTTATCTTATAAGAAATTATAAATAAAAATAAATTAAATGATAGAACCAAACTGCATCACAATATATGGAAGAATTTATTGAAACTTTTTGTGCAGTTTGAAGAGCTTTAAAAAGCATGATTTCATTGTGAATGAATTCTTTGACGGATGTTAATATCATAGTTATTAGAGATTTTACTGAGAATTACTAATTTATTCTGTAGGATGCTGTTTCCACTAGAACAATTTTTAAGCCACATTACATCCATTTATCTGTTATTATAGAAATGACAATGAGCTGGATAATATTAATATTGTAATCATATCAGATAGTATGACTCAGTAGCTGTCCATTTGTTTCAAATAAACCTATAGAAGTACTGAAAAAAATCTAAATTTTAAAATAAAAAAATCTGATCTATTTCTCTGATGGTGCCACTTCATATTATAAAAAATTGTCAATTTGTTGAACCATATGGCTGACTTTGATATTGATGCAGTGTGGCACGTTTTTGCTGCATCTCATAAGAAACAACCATGTGATGGGTTAGGTGGCAGTATTAAGAGATTAGCAGCAAAAGCAAGCCTGCCATGATCTTATAATGAACAAATAATGACACCAAGACAGTTGATTTATTATGCAAAAAAAAACATTTCAGGCATAAATATTTTGCATTCAACAACAAAAGAATGAACAAATGAAGCAGAAATCTCAGATTAATTTTTTTAATCCAACATTTTTTATTAGTATAAATGCTACTTTTAGTAGGTATATCAGTCTGAGCTGACATCTGTTTTTTTTATTTTCTTAAACAATGTGTCGACTGACCTAGATTCAGAAATTTTACTAAAGAAAATTGCACCTATGGATAGGATTCAAACTTGTATCTTTTTTTTTCCTCTATGGGAACTATTTCTATAGCTGAAGTGTACCAATTCAGCCACAGGAAGCCATCATGATACAGCAAAGCTCAAGTACCTGTTTAAAAGTTTAGTACATCAGTACATATACCATCCAACCCAGATTACTAGACACTATTCAGCTTTTGTTTTGCCAAGCAACTGAGAAACAGCCAGCTCTTTCTTAATAGATCAGTTGGAAGCTAAAATTTTAAGATTTTTTTTTCTTTAATTAAATAAATTTTCAGCCATTTTTGAGCAAGCAACACATTTGTAAACAAAAGTTAATTTTTGATTTTAAAAATCTTACAAAAATAAAATATACATCTGAAACATTATTTTTGTAAAATTAGCAAATTTAAAGTTAAATTAATTTGATTTACACAAGTATTACTTATTTATAAAATGAAATTTAGAATAAAACTATTTCTTAATCATGGGAGCATTGATCTTTCTGACTGTTACCATTAGTGATTGATACATGATGACAATCATATGTTTAGATAAGCTAAGTAAGGCTGATCAGAATTGACATAATTGTCCAAATTTTTTTCCTGTAAGAAGAAACGGTGAAACACATGACATTTAATGTAACACAGAAAATACCACACTAAAAAAAAAAAAAAAAAAACTAAATTAAATATTATTTTAAAAATACGGTGGTTTGATGATTTGTATTAAACTTTTCAATTTTTGATTAGTAAATCTAGTCTTCACTTAATAACCTAACTGCCACTAGGCTTTGTAGAATTTTAAAAAGATTTTGAAATTTTATAAATTATAATTAAAAAAGAAAAAATTAAAACAATTCTTTTAAAATTTCATTACGGAAATTTTTTTTCTCCAGTCTATAATGTACTTATACATTATTTATAAAAACATTTAAAAGCTTATATAATTAAATAATGTCATACTTTTATTGACAATTGTTGGATTTTTGCAAGAATTTCCAAATTAACGTGTTTTTCACTGGAAAAAAAAACTGAGTTACATAACATTAGATTATCCATTGTAAACTCTGATAATGATTTGGCTACCAACTGATAAAAATCAAAACAGGATTTTTTGCCAAAATTTCGAACAAGTTAGAAAGGATTCAACAATTTAAGAAAAAATAATTAAATAATACTTTGATCTTTCCTCTTAATAATTAAATAAATATTTTGATGGCGGAACTTTGTTTTTATTATGTTTGGGACCTTTTTTCTTCATACTATGTTGTTTTTTTTTTTCAATGAATTGATGGAGGGACCTACTTAAATGCATGCCCAAGACCAGATTATATCTCAAAAAAGACCCTAATGAAATTATGCTCCCCCACCCAACATAGCCACCCTCTAACATGTGCACACCTGTAATGTGAGCAACAAGGTTTTGGAGAGAATTGAAACAAAAAAGGAAACTTTAAAGAGGCAGTTGCAATTTCTGGAACACATAAATGAGAAAGGAGGGCTTGGAAAATCTGATACTCACAGGGCAGATAGAAAGAAGGACAGGGGAGAGCAGCAAATGACAATGGGCTTGAGCAAATGAATGGCAGAACAGGGACGTCTTGAAGAGATACGACACAGAAAAGATTATTTAGCTTGCCTTGAAGTAAAGAAACTTATTGCAAAATGCAAATTCTTTAAATTGCTTTGCGGTGCAGTGGATGTTAGTTTTGAACGAGAAACCGGAGAGGCCGAGTTCAAATTCCAGTTGAATCCGTTGCATTCACTTTTTTCACTTATTTACTCTCTCTAGTTAAACAACAGGACAGGTTGGGTTCTATAGCCTTCGTTGCTAACCCTAACCTTACCGCAGAAAGTAATGGCAATCTACTGCAGAAAAATCTTCTGCTCGGTCAGTCATGTCTCTTTCGAGACATGATCGCCCAAATGTGTATCACGTATGGCACTTTTAACTGACTGATTTATTGTAAACCAAATTAGCACATCAACACAAAGTAGTAAAAAAAAAGTTTTACTTTATTACCAGTATTACAAAGTTATCAAAATATGATCATTTCAGTTAAAACTTTATCTAGAAAATTTAAGAATCACTGCTTCATAAAAAAAAAATAAATGATAAACTAAACACGTTTTTTTAATTAAAAAAAGAAAAAAAGTGACAAACTAAAAAAGTAAAACATTTTCCTTGCTTTGTTTTCTGTAGTCAAATAAATTATGAATTTGTATGAAACAAGAAATTAAATTATTAAACTCCTCGTTTCATACAAATTACCAATTCATAACTTCATAATATTTAACTTAACTAACAATCAACATCTAGAAAATAGAAAAAGAAAATGTATTATTGCTTTAAGAAGAGGGACTGAGAAGAAGAGTGTCTCTCTCTCTAGTAGCCTAAGAATCTGAACCTGCGTATTATAATTTCTCTAATTTCTTTCTTTCAGTCGTCCATTCAACGAAATTCAAACTTTAAAAAGAAAAATCAATAATGAGTAAAATAAATTTAAAAAAAATAACAATCAGGAAAGTCGGTTAAACTTTTAAATATGAGTTTAAAAATCCAGTGTCTTTTACCCCTTTAACTTTTCACAAAGATTTCAAAAAGCGTCAGGTGATTTATTAAGAAAAACAAAAACAAACTGGCAGACTTTCTTTTCTCTTCTTTATTAGTCACCCGCCTTGTTAACAGTTTTTACAGCATTTGGAGATATCGTTGTAGAAAATTAACAAGTTGGGATTGAGAATGAATTTCATAAATTTATTAAAAAAAAAAAAAAAAAAATCACTGAAGCAGATGATGTCTTTTAAAAAGTAACACATTTTAAAATTTGAATGAATACTTTTTCTCATAGTTTTCAGTAATTTTAAAACAAACATTTTTTTTACTCTAAAAAAATGAAAAAATCTAACATTTTTAAAGGCAATTTTGCAAAAATTGTAACAACGATGGAATTATAAAAAGCCAGGAGTGAATGGTAAACAACTCCAAATTAAAAATAAAATTAAATTCAGAAGTTTCCTAAAGAAACGAATCGCCCCCCCCCAAAAAAAATTTACTTTTATTTTAATTTTTAAATAAAAGCTTTTTTTCAAAAGGTTAAACCGAAATGATTTCATTTTTATATCCAATAAAATTAAAAAGGGAAAAAGTGTATTTATTTAGGGAGAAATACAGTCGTAAAGTTTTAAAAGAACGTTGTTTACAGAAAAGGAGGTTGACATCTGAAAAAAAAAATGTCATTGCAAACTTCCAGATGGCACAGTTTTTTTTTTTTGTTTTTTTTACATAGGAATCACATGATAACAATCTCGGCAATATTTAAACAAAATACAAGTTTAAAATGTATTTTTATTCGTTATATTTTCATAAACTAAAAAAATAAAGTATTTTTTAATTACGTTATTTTTCTTAAAGAAAAAATTAGTTTTTTTTTCAATGTCACGGATTTCTTAACTAAGTTTTTAACTTGCTGAAATAAACTAAAAGATTTTTCTTAAAGAATTATAGTTTCATTATTAATTAATTTTATTTTTGTTTAAATATTTTCTTCGTTTATATTACTTTAAAAGTTTTATGTTATCACAAGGTTAAAGGTCGTTACATTTACGACCGTACGAATAAAAAAAATAAACAAAAAAGTGGCAAAAAACGAGATAAAGTTAAAAATGTATTTATTTTTACCTTTAAATGTATTTTAATGCCTTAAAGAAGAAAAGCTAAATTTAAAAATCGTAACAAATAATAAAAGTTGATGGTGATTGATATGTGGCTACGGATATTTACTGCACTGAGTGAATTGCAAATTTGCAATTGATTATTTTCTGACATTGAGTCAAGATCGTAAATTTCTACAAAAAACCGGTAATGAATTTTATTTTTTGGAGGGTTCGATTCTTTTTTTTTTACCCCGATGGAAAATGGATTTAATCGATTTTATGAGCAGTACATCAGAGTGTATTTATTAATTAATATTATCATTTAATTTGTTTTTAATCATTTCTTAATTTTTTTGTTTGGTTGGGAGAAGGATTTCCCAGACGAGAATTTTTCTAGTTTCATTTTCATTCACAATAAGAAAACTATAATGATTATAGTTTTCTTTAGATTATAGTTATATATATATATATATATATATATATATATATATATATATAACTATAATCTAAAGAAAACTATAATCATTATAGTTTTCTTATTGTGAATGAAAATGAAACTAGAAAAATTCTCGTCTGGGAAATCCTTCTCCCAACCAAACAAAATATATATATATATATAATTTGAGTATTTTTACATTAGAAGACTGATTATAGTATAATCAGTCTTCTATTTATTAATGTAAAAATACTCAAATTATATATATATATATATATATATATATATATATATATATATTTAAAGAAAGGTAATAGTTAAAAATGCTATTGTAATGTTTAATTGTAATACAAGAAGAGGTTCTTAAAAAGAATTGTTGCGGTGTCATGTGTAGAGGTCAGAGTTGTTAGTTTTGATCGTTGTACAATCAACTCACACAGTAATCAACACAAGTCATTTATTTTTTATTGTTTAATGAAAGAAATTCTGGATGAATGCAAGAAAAACGAAGACAAGTTCAGTAGTTTGTACAAATTAAGGAAAATTTTACTTGAAACTTGCGATTTAAAATCAAAAAGCAAAAAAAAAAAAAAACTATAAACCTAAATTAATAATCAGTAAGTAAGGTTTCAAATAATAAATATAGTAATTTTTTTGTATTTTTACACGAATTAAAATATTCTAAAACCAACAATTAATTATATTTCATCATTTTATGTTTACCATTTCTTTTTAATAAAAATTGAAGTGTTCCAGGCATATGGCATATTGTGGCAATATTAAATTTAAATTAATAATTTAAACAAGTTTCAGAATCACGGACCCAATCGAATAAATTTAATTTATTCTTTAAATTTTTATTGAACTTAATGAAAGAATAATAAAAACAAAAAACGATTCCATCTCATTTGCTGGAATTAAAATCTAAAAACACTGGAATAGACTTGAAAAGAAAAAAATTCCTTAAAACATTCTCTCTAAATCTAGTCACTTCTAGTCCTTAAAATTTCGGATAACCAAAGGCTGAGATTTTTATTACAAAGAAGGAATAATTCTTTAAAGCTTAAATCAAATGAAACGTAACATCATTTAATTCAAACTGAGTTTAATTTTCAAATTTAAAAAATAAATTCAATATGAATGATCAAAAATCAAAATCATAAATTATAGAAGGAAGTTTATTTTTAAAGGGCGTAACATAATTGACGCTTAGTACTTTTCAAATACACAATTTAATCATTTTATTAGCAAATATAAAATTAGTAAATGCGATCCGTAAACAAGTAGTAAACCACAATAATAAGCATTTTTCTTGTTAACTTTACCAACATCAATGGGATCACAATCACATTCATTTAATAAGCCTACCTCTCTCTCCACAATAATGGGTATCCCATCCTAATAAATTAGTGGACATCGCTCAGTGTTATCTAATATCTTTAAATAAAAATCATACAAAAAGAAACATTTTAAACCAGCGTCAAATTTAACTTTAAAAAGGAGTACCAACTTTTAAAATAAAAATAAAAAGTTGTTTTGTATACGCGCTGTGATGCGATCACGTGACCTAACACTTTCCCTTTTTTAATTAAGATTTAAAAACAAGGTTTAATAAATTAATATAAAAAACTATCAAACTTAAATTGTTGCGAACAATAAATTATTTGCTCTTGTATAAGCAGTTATTTCGAGAAACATTTTTTTATCACAATCTCTAACTAAAGACAAAAAAAAAAAACGTAATGACAAGAAGACAAAGTGACAGTTTGAAAATTGAAAACAAAACGAAAGTATTGATGAAGTGTCACAAAACTACAAAAAAGTTTTAAATAAACTCTAAAAAACTCTTATTCACCTATAGTAGACACAGGTAGGTAAATTCATAACTTCCATTTTAATTCACGACAAGACAATTTTGACATTTAAAGAAATAAATACGATAAAAAAAAGCTATCAGAAAAATAAATGAAACCATAGTTAGTCACACTGACTACTTAAACCGTAAAAAAGGGTTGTTTTAAGTTTTAATGATACATTGAATCCAGAGATTTGTTGACAATGACCACAAAAAACAAACTGACAAAGAAAAATTGTAGGTGTCTCATAAAAATTACATTGCAGAAAAATAATACTGAAATTGACAAATTCATCAAGCACAAAAAAGTAATGACAACAATCAACAAATCTTACATTTTCTAATTTAGTATTTGATAAAAAGTTACAGAGAATAAACAACTTACCCTTTCGTATCTTATCCGTTCTTGGGCCTTCTCCAACTTTTCAGCTTCCAGTCTACTGATCGTATAACGAAGGTCCCCAATTTCTGTGTTCTCTTGCTCATACCGGAAAGCAAGGGCCTCTAACAGTTCCAAGGATCGAACCACTTTGTGCATGAGCCCCGTGACAGCCTCTGAGCCATAACAATCAATTAGCTTCTCTAATTCTTTACCAATTCCGGAGGCCTGGTCGTAGACCTCGGTCACCGAGATGACGAATCCGCCGCCACCCATGTCAGTCTCGCTTGGTACCAAAACCTGTTCATCTGTCATCCTGATTCTTCGAATGGTCTCTATCATACAAGAGGAATCCATATGTGTTTCTACTCACTTTGGAGGTGGGGGGGGGCGTCCTCCACTCCACCACCCTAAAAAGAGTTGTGGGGAGTAGGGTCGATTGGTGTATAGTTCTTTCTCTTTAAATTTAAAAATATATACAAGACCACTGCTGCTAAAGGTCTCAACACTCCGGCTGCTAACACTGGACTCACTTTATTCCTCCTACCACGTTAGTCATTCATTATTACAAGTCAGTTAACTATCACTCCTACTCCCTTTATAATCTCTACGCACACTCTTCTTCTCCTCTTTCTTATTACTTACCTCCTACTCATCATGTGATTCAACGCAATAAATGTGCGTCACTTCCGTTTAAAAGCGCAACTGTCGTGTGTTTGTATATGGCGCTTTTTCTAGCAGGTTGTTGACATGGTTAAGGCAGTAGATTGGTTTTTTGTCATATCTACGTATAAAAGTTATGTATAAAAAATATCTAATTATATTTATAATGAAAAGAATCATACAGAGCGATGTTCTTAAAGATTCATTTTGTTGTTTTTCTTACACCTTACCTGAAATAACACTGATGACGCCATTTTGCCGATAATTCTCTAAAATAAATATTTTCTTCGTAAACTAAAATAAACCTGAACACCACCGACTTGCCGAAGATTTATATAGTTTCAATGCAGTTATTTATGTTTTTTCTATCATAATATAAAAATAATCCTTTTTTTTTATCAAACTTCTTATTGCCTTGTCGTCTGCTTATTTCACAGCGCGAATTTTGACTACTTCCTTCCTTTCGGCATTTTACTTTTTTATGGTTGATAATTTGATGAAATTTAAGTGTATGAAAAACTAGTCTTTTTTAAAGACTAGAGAACAGAAACAGTCAATATTTCTATTATGATTTTATCCTATATAGTTTCATAAGTCACTTATAAGTGCGAATTCAAAACGTACATTTTTTATGGTTGGGCTTAGTGTTGTGTTTTAAAATATAAATTTGTTGGTTTTTGTTATTTTTTCTACACGTCAACTCGGCTGGTTTTTTAAGTCTACAAAAAAAAAAATCTCACAAAATAAGTTTTCTCCAAATCTGGCTTATTTTCCAATTTTGAAGTAATTTTTTAATGCTCATAAAAAATTATTCTGATGATTGAACCAAATAAAAATAATCCACTTTTTTAAAAATAAAGATGATTTTGATTGTCATAGCTACACATTAAGGAAGGCCTACTAGGTTTTAAAATGTGGATATGAAGTCCCTAGATATTTTTTAACTTAGTTTTAACATTCATTGAAAACGTTTACAAAAAGGTTTTGAAAGCACTTAAATTATTTATATAACCTAGGAAGTTAAAGTAGCTTAAATAATTTTAATCTCAAATTTGTGAACCATAGAATACTTGGTTTAGAAATTTTTTCTTAAACCTTTTTTAAGTGATTCACAACACCATCCCATCAATGACCATAAGGTGGCTGTAAAATTTAAAAGTTTAAAAGACTGCCAGTAAGAATGTCCTCTTTTTATGGACAAAAAGTGACACATCTATTGAATTTCTTCAAAAACTGTTTACTCATATAAAATTGTCTCTTTAATACAATCATAAACCTAAACATTAGATATGAATTTTCTATAAAGATTCAGACAATATTTGCATCCTATCTAGGGATGCACACTGTTTCTACTCATTAAAATAGTATTTATCTCTGTTTATAGATGGAACCAGCAGAGCTTCTTATTTCATTCAGTGTAGTAACTTTCTGTAATTCAAACCAAGATTTTGTTAATAATCTAAAAGGTAACATCCCAATCAAAAGTAAAAAAAAAATATGAGGTTTATAGCCTTATTTTGAACTTTGACTATTGCTGCCTCATCAGATTTGGTGCTTATGCTATGTAGCTATAAATTCTTGATAGGCTCTACAGAAGATTCTGCAATGTTATAAGTGTTTCCTGGTATCTTGGTTTCAGTCACTTTTCCACTGCTGTAACATAGCTTCTTTGCTTTTTCTATGAATATTTTTATGGTGATTGTTCTGACAACTTTTTTCTTTGGTAATTTGACTTTATAAATTTAAGTGCAGTACTAGATTGATAGTTAGGTCTCATCATTTTACTATTGAAATTGCTAAATATAACTGCATTCTGCTGGTTGTTTCTTCTCTCACCCTTGCTCGTAGATCTTTCTTCTGGCTTCTTGCTTCCCTGTCAACTATGATTTTCAAAAATTTAAATGCAACATCTTACATTTCTTTGGATCTGGTTCCTTTATTGTCCTTTCTTGCTCTCTCTCCTCAATAACATTTTATGATTTTCATTCTTCCTCAGTAATCTCTTGCATCTTAGTAGATTTATTGTCTTCATTAGGGGTGAAATGATTTTAAAAAAACAAAGAATAAGCAAATTATTAATTTTTTTAAGAAATGTACATTTTTGGTTTTCAAAATTTGTGACTAGGAGGTTAATTTTTTTAAAGAAAAACATTTAAAAAATAATTAAATGATTAGCAAATTAGTCTCAGTAAATCATTGTTGACATCATAAGTTTAGTCTTAAGTACTCCTCTAGTGTGACTTGGCCAGATGAAGCCAAGCTTAGTAAATAAGAAGATATTGAAAACAGATTTTTTTTGATAAAATATTAATTATTTTTTTCTTTTTGATAATGTATTGGTTGGTTGGCTGGTCTCATGGTTGAGCTGTTTATGACATCTCACAAGCAAGAAAAATTATTTGGCAGTATGATTTTTCTTTCTTTTTTTTTCATTTCAAGCAATATGAGACAGGCAGTAATGGGATTCGTATAGAAGAACGCCTGACTTGTTAACTCATTTCTGCTCTTGGTATTGATTTTACTTGTAAAATATTGACTACTAGGATGACAGCTTTATATTCAAGGTAGACTTTTATAATAAGCTGAGTAGGACTTGGCTGGAGAAAGATTGTGTGGTACAAATTTTTCAAATTAGGAAAAATGCTGTCTGCCTTGAAAATCTGCAGTCAAAATTTTTGTCAACCATAAGTACTAATGAGTTGATACAAACTGACCCAGGGATTGAAAGTAACAATTACTATCCCACCAGATTGATTGATAATTAAGGCCACCACATTTTTTGTACCCAGTTGCTATTTAGAATCATTTCCTTTGAATTGCAGCAAGTATTTTCTTTTTTTTACCAAGTATCTTCTGTTACAGTTCATGTATTGAGAGCTCTTTCAAAACATGTCATTATTTTGGATGATAAAGATAAATCCATTTTCCATTGCCAGTCATTATCTTTGCTCCAAAATTGCTTTTCACTCTATGAAACTGAAAAAAATCCTCCCCTCAAAATAAAAAAAGTCACTTTCATTAAACAATGACTGACATTTATTTTCTTAGGTTCATATAGGTCCATTTTTGTCAACTTTGAAATCTTTTCGGTGTTGCAATTAATGTTCTATAATTGACTGATTATATAAATAACTAGCAGTATAGCTTGGCATTGCTCAGGTGTAATAAAAGCTTTAAAACTAATCCATGGTCCTGGAGCTCAGGCTCTTTGGACGTTGGCACGAAAGACTAAAAAGCAATAGTTGTTTCCAGTTAAAGTGAAACCGTAGACTGAAAGAAAAATGAATGGATGTAAGTCAAATTTTGATTTCCTGGTATCGATATCAAATAAGTTTTTTTCGTTGTAAACTGAATTTTGAAGGCTAAATAAGTTCTCTGAGTAAATGGTATCATGGCTGAGACTAAGAACTACAATTATACCTACTTAGAGCCAAACCCAAAGCAAAAACTAAAATAAAAGGGCTGAAAAAAATAGACATACATGCAGATAAACAGACACACACACAAACATCTTGCCTTTTATATATATACATATATTATCGATTTTTTGCACTATTGTAAGAACTGCAACCTTGAAACTTCTGAATATTGTTTCTTATGTCTTTGTCTTTGAGTGTATCAAATTTAATTAAAATCGGACCACTCCTATAACTCGATTTTTTTGATTATCGATTTTCGATATTTATCGGGGGGTATTGTGACACAAAACCTAGCTAAGAACACTCGCAGATGCTTATAGTACAACTGTGTAAATTTTCAAGAAATCGGTTCAGCCGTTTCGGAGTCTATAGGTAACGGACACACACAGACACACACATACACATATAGACTAACTTACATTTATAAATAAGTTTAGATAAAGAACTGAATAAACTTCAAAGACAATTCTAAGATTTTTCTAAGATATTGTTGGAAATGTCCAACCATAGATACATATATGAAGCTGAGGTCAAATTCAAGTCTAGTCTACTCTGTTTATTTTTGCACTAAAATGCATAAATACATCATTTCTCCTTACAGCTATGATTTAAATAGCAGAGTAGATTGTGTTCTAGACATCCTGTCATATTTTTAGGTTCATTGTCCAGCTTACTAATTCCTTCCACATATTTGGTTTGAAACACGTAGAAATATTTGTTCAGGTGTAACATATCTTGTGCAAGTAGACCTGGTGGAGCCCCTCATTATTCAAGTCAAACCACAGCGAATATCCTTCATCTTGAAGGTGTGATAAATTCTTTACCAACTATAAAAACACACATCAAAACCACTATATTACATAATCTACCTTTACCAAATCCATTCTTAAAGAATTTAAAATATGTTTCTCTATAACAAATGATGATTATGTAAAAATTTTCCAAATCAAGATGTGAAGAATTATCAAACATAATGTCCGTGAGACATAGACACACAAACACACTTAGGAATATCCCTTATCATTTGCATCCCACATAGACAACCTAGAATTATGATACACTCACAGACATAATGCAATATTTACTGTTTTTCAGTTAGGCTTGAAATCTATTAATTTCTTGGAACTTCAAGGGAATGTGTTGTTTCTCCTTGAATTTGAAGTGCCAAATTTTTACTAACATTTAAAAAAGTCAAATGTATATGAAGCCTGATTAACCAATGGAAAATAAACAACACAAAAATAAAAATATGAAGCTTTAACCAAAATATATTAGATTTGCTCTCTCTCTCTCTCTCTCTCTCTCTCTCTCTCTCTCTTTCTCTCTCTCTCATTAAAAAACAATACAAAATTGGCTAACCATGTCTGGAAATTGAAATCAAAATATGAAAAAGATGCACACATAACGTGGAGCATTGTAAAAACAGCTAAGCCTTACAATGGTGGACAAATATGTAGACTGTGCCAGGAGAAGAAATTAGAAATTATGATATACCCAAATAAAGACGAACTGTTAAATGAAGGAACAGAAATTATGACAAAATGCATCCACACTAAGAAATACCTATTAGGTTCATACAAACATAATTCAGTTGAATTTAAAAAATGCGCGTTCATAAATTCTCTACCACGTGAACGTTCAAATAAAACACCATTACAAGAGCGTTCTTAAAAAGAAAAAAAGTAAAAGGTAAAGTCAGTTATTAAAAATCGCCTGAAGAAACCACTCATGGTGGAAACCAAGGTAGCGAAATAACTCGTTTATAAATGGAAAAAAAAATATATATATAGTCATCCGCAGACAGATCTGTTTCGCTGTATCACAGCGAAATCAGTACGGTTAGACTCCAATTGCTCCCTAACCCAGGCTCGAAACCTGACTGAATTGGCGTCAGTCGGTGACTCTACCCCTGGGCCATGGGGCGTTCGGTGGAAGAAGGCAGTCTTTTTAGCGCATATCATATTACGCGCCCAACAGCCAGAGTGCTCCAATTCATTTTACTGAATGAGCGATATATATATATATATATATATATATATATGAAAAGTGTATGTATATAATTATAAATATCAATATATATATATATGAAAAGTGTATGTATATAATTATAAATATCAATATATATATATATATATATATATATATATATATATATGCAATTTGTTATATTGTTTACATATTATATGTGTGGTACTTATTTAAAAGTGCTCAATATCAGTGATAGAGCAGATATATTCATATAGATAGGTGTTAGTTTGTGACAAGCTCACACCTACCTATATGAATATATATATATATATATATATACACACAGAGAAAGGGTGAGAAAGTATATGTGTACATAATTAAGGATGATAGGATAACTAAGCAGTTTATGTACAGTGAAGTAGCTGAATGAAAAAGACAAGTATAAAAGCCAAAATTTAAATATAAAGACTGCATCAACAACCATTAAATAAGACGAACATCTTACAAAACGACTGGGAACGCCTTGCCCTAGATTTTGTTTATTCTGGATGAAATCTCTTGTATGACAGCAAGAGAGACTTTGAACAAAACTGTATTGCATATGAAAAACTTGCAAGATGTTCATAAGTGTTTTGATATTATTTTCCCTGAAAATGTTATCACAGAATTTAATCTAATGTATTTAATTTGCGATATTTATAGGGAAAGACTGAGATAGAGAATTTGTTGATTTTGTCATTCAGTTTTGTGCAGATATATGCAGAGGCATCATCTACATTGAGAAAGTATTTACTGTTTATGAGTAAGATATTTTAAAATAGATCATTTTAAAGAATACTGACATAACTGCTGAGAGGAGAGCCCATAGGTAGTTCAAATTTTTCTAACAACTATTATGAAGATGAAAAAACATTGATTTTTGCTGTTCATAATTTTTATGATTTTGTTCATTGGTAAGTAGAAGTTAATGTTTTATTTTATGGGGTGGTGTATTAGAAAGTTTTAGCTGAAACTTAAACTAATTAGTGAGGACCACTTCCTATACTAAAGATGATAGGTTGTATTGGTGTGTTGGGTTTATGTGTTTTTGGTAAGCTATGAAGTCTAGTTATCCTTAGATTCATTATTCAATTAATCACGGTCTTGCTTTGTCTTCAATTTTCCTTAGTATTTCCATTGATTTGTTGAATTGTGGGTCTCCTTATTAATTTTGTGTTCTTCACATTTTCATAAAAATTAATTTTTTTTTCCAAGCTCTGATTTCATTGCTGTAAGTTTTAGCCTTGATTATAACAACTTGTCAAACTTTATCTGAAGAAATTTTTCTTATAGGATTTTTAGTGAATTTTTCAAAATTGTCAGATATATTACACATTCCGTCATATATATATATATATATATATATATATATATATATATAGACTAAACTATCGCCCGGTTCATACTCCACCCACGTCTATTGAACGGGTGAAGAGGCTCATCCCTTGTTTCCTGTTTAGGATGTGGTTTCCGGCTTTCTTTTTTCCAATCTTTTCACTCTTACGTAGCCCCCTGCACATCAGTGGCGTTACCGCCTTGCTCGGGGTGATATGATTAAAAAAAAAGAATATATATATATATATCTTCGCCAATCAAGATATATTGTGAAATTTTACAATAGTTGTGGAAGTACACTGAAAGAATGCCACACGATAATAACTGTGGTAGGGGAAGCAACTCTTGTTTTCTCATCAGCTTTTTTTTTTAACTTTAATCACAATCGGACACACGTGAAGATCGAAATTGTAACATTAACTGGTTAAACGATCGAACTATAGCGATATATGGAGGTAACTGACGTTGTCATAAGATAAAACATCCACAAACAGGGCCCCCACAGAATTTATGATATAGGACCCCGAATCTATGGTATGGTCCCCACTCTAATTTTCATAAGGTATTCACATAAAATACATATTTTATTTATAACCTACACCTAATTATGTACAATAATTGATCATATGCAACATAGGTGTACAATTCAACTAGAAAAATTAAAAATAAATATAATGTATCTGAATCATTCATTTAAGTGGCATATACACTTGTGCGATCATGTCTCGAAAAAGACATGACTGACAGGGCAGAAGATTTTCGCTCAGTAGGTTGCCATTACTTTCTGCGGTAGAATGGTTAACAACCAAGATTATAGAACCCATTCTGTCCCGTTATTTAACCCATAGCTGAAGGGAAGAGACGGATTATCTTTCCCAAGAGTATTTTCGCGTAAGTGAATGCAACGAATACAACTGAATTTCGAATTCAGCTCAAACAATTTCTTGTTCTGAGCCGATATCATCTGCGCCACCACGCACTAAAACACATTACGAATTAGAAAATGCATAGATGATTTCATCTTATTAAATAAATCAACAAAGTTTTGTTCTGTAGCAATTATTAACATCAATTTGACATTTTTCTTGTTAAAAAGTTAAATTTCAATACATTTAATGGATTAAAAATAGAAAATGTTAGTGTTTTTTTTTTTTTTTTTAGACTTTGTATAAGAAAAACAAATTCATGGATTTGGACAGAAAAAATAAAGACCCCGACCCAGAATTAGGTGAAAATCATCAATTAATTTATAACGAGTATAGGTATAAAAAAGTGAATATTGATAAAATAGCAAGAGTTAAATAGAGCTATCAGGCTCTTCCTTGTCATTGGGGTACGCGCCTTCCCTGTCTATCAATCCCCCATAAAACATTCAATATCAATAAGAAGCAAATATACCTCGCGTTACTATAACAATATGTAACATTATTAATGTAAGTACATTAGGCTATAAATACATTGTTTTTATTTCATTTCAAGCTAGCTTTGGATGTTTTATAATTTAAAACCAGTTTTTTGTTGTTGTTTTTTTAAATTATAATTTAAAAAGCAGATTTGGGTTTCTTGTATGCGTTCATTGTATAAATAAAAATAGATGACTCATATAGAAAATATATAACCAATGCAGTTGCAAAATTACTTTACTTAACTATTTCCAACATATTTATTCCAGCAAATAGCTCAAACAGAAAAAGTAGAAAACGCACATTCACAGAATCAGATCAGACTCGCTGAAAACAAATTTTGAACATCCAAAATAAATTTAGTAATTTTGGATTCCGATTGGACAGAAAAAAATTAAACTTTCAATGATCCGTTTCAAATTTCTTGTCACCCCCCCCCCCAAAAAAAAAGTTTGCCTTTAGAGCCGATCACGTGATTGAATTGGCTACTTATTCACGTTCTCGGTAGGTCAATGAGGGAAACCAGAGAGAAACCAGTTGTAATGTAGCAGGAGAATTCTCAAATCGTCGTACGGATGTCCCGGCGACACGTATTCGCACAATCTCACATTCTCTCTCGTGCTGCTTTCGTTATATCTTCTTCTTCCTCTTCAACAACTCGCCACCCACAAAAAGAAAGAGAAGAACAAAGACGTCGCTACTACTGCTAATACACACAGCGAAACATAGACTTGTCTTTTTCTGAACAGATCACATTTCGCTAAAACAAACGAACTCTGGATTCTTTTGCACTTTTTACTACTTTAACCTTCTTTTAGACCATTTTCACAGTTAATAATTTCATACATGCAAATTGAATGTTATTCTGCTCTATAAATATATTTTCACTTATCCATACAACCGAAACAGTTTTTTTTTCTTTTGTTCAACCTTCTGATAAATGAAAATTGTCGGGACTTCGATTGTGTTTGTCACAAGGCCAATTTACTAAACATAATCGAGGCCCCTACAAGTTCCCTGAATATATTTCTTTCTAAACAATATTGACATCAAGTTCTATAAACTAAGCAACACTACAATTGTACAACTCTACAACAGTATTTAGTTGGCCTTCCCACTTAAGGCAACAAGTGACATAAGGTCATTTTTATGTGGGTCTTCCGAGCCATATAGCCCGGTCAAAAATATCTGTCTATCGTTACCCAGTCGTAACTCTACCCTTCGGCGGAGCCACGACTGGGTTAATGATCTCTGCCTTCGGGCGGAGAGCGCTCTCCGCCCGAAGGCAGAGAGCTGACAGTGTCAATAGTAGCAGGTTTGCGACTACTACTGTAGGCAACTATACAACAGTATTTAGTCACCTTCTCACTTAAGGCAAAATGTGACACAAGGTTTTTTTAATGTGGGTCTTCCGGGCCATATAGCCAGGCCAAAAATATCTGTCTATCTTTCCCCAGTCGTGATTCTACCCTTCGTCGGAACCACGAGTGGGTTAGTGCTCTCCGCCCGAAGGCAGAGAGCTGACAATGTCAAGTTGCGGAGGTAAAGTCCGCAAATCCTGTTCTCTGTATAGACAGGATAATATGTACACATCAGGCGAGTCCATTCTTGTATCCAAAAAGGGGTGATCCATAACACTATCTTTGCCTAAACGAACAGCTCATCTCTTTCCATACAAGTACTGTGATACTGTTCGGTTGACCAATAGGGTACTTTATACCAAGTTGTAAGATTCTATTAATGAAAGATTTATATTGCAACCTAATATTAGGTCGCGTCAACATTTAATGGTAGAAGCTCTACTTCGGAAGCTCTAAGCTACCCTTCAAAGTCTGCGTCCTAACAACCATGAGAATGGCGTACCCTGTACTTTTCAACAATCTCACGCCCGATTGTAAATCTAGGCGACACACGAAAGAAAATAAATTATTTATCCAAACCGAAGTTACTCGTGTGTTGAAAGAAAGTATAACCGATTTTTCATTCGTCGTGAAAAGTTCAAGGCTTTGAGTCTTCCGAAGACAGGAACAAGCGAGGTGTAATCGAATATTCCCAAACGATAAATCGGATGTCTATCCTCTGCCAAGAATAAACGAGATGATAGAAAGAAATAGCTGAAAACAGTTTATTTAGTACTCTGGACCACAAAAGTGCCTATCAACATAAGGCCCAGCGATAAATCATATACGTCCTTCGAAGTTAACGGCAAATTCTATCAATTTCGCAGAATACCACTTGGCGTAATTAACAGGGTAGCTAACATTAAACGGCTGATAGAACAAATAATATAAAAAAAGAACCCGCAAGGCGCCTATGCTTGCATCGATAATGTAACCATTTGCCGAGAAAAATCGAGCGGAACATAACAGAAATCTCAAATTATTCATGGCGGCTGTTAAAAGGTACAAGCTGACGCTGAACCAAGACAAATTTTATTTTAGACAGAAAAATATATATATCTTATTGGATGCATAGTCAGTAAATATGATATAAAACCCAACCCAGAACGTTTTTATTTATTACTCAGCCTACGTCATGCATTAGGAATGCTTGCGCACTATGCTCAACGAATACTGCCATTTTCAGAAAAAAATCCACCCTCTAACAACTGTAACAAAATTCCCGTTATCTTTCATAGCAGAGAAAGCATTTAACGTGTTAAAGATGGGCAGACATTACAACATCCGATCATACACTTCTTCTAGTGGTAGTTACAGACGCCTCAGAATGCGCCATAGAAGCCTCTTTAAGACAGTTAGGGAGGCCCATAATCCTTTTCTCCAGAACCCTGTCTAAATCAGAACATAGACATTCTGCAATAGAGAAAGAGTCCTATGCTATTGTCGAATCGCTGAGAAAATGGAGGCATTATTTGATCGGGAAACTTTAAACTAATTACAGGTCAAAACTCAGTCACATTGATGTTTAATGCGAAAACGACCAGCAAAAAATAAATAAAAGATGAGAAGATAATCAGGTGGAAGATGGAGCTCTCGTGTTACTCGTTTGACGTAACATACCGCCCCGGTAAAGAAAACGCAACTGTAGACGCCCTCTCTCGTTTATGTAGCTCAGCTGGTAGCAAAGAAGAATTAAAGAGATTACATAGAGAATTGTGCTACCCATGTGTTACAAGCATGGTCCTTATGACGAAAATCAGAAACCTTCCCTACTCAGTACAGGATGTGAAAGAGATTACCGACTCATTTAAAACTTGTGCTGACAATAGACCTGCCGTCTTAACACCAGTAAGATCATAAAAACCACGTAACCCTATGAAAGAATCGCATTGAATGTTAAAGGTCTGCCTTCGTTAAAAAAAAGCTCACAACAAATACATGTTGACAATAATTGACGAATATTTGCGATTTCTTTTCGCAATAATTTTCCCAGATGTATCCTCTACAACGGTCATAAAAGTACTTTTCTCGGGTTTTGCCCTCTTCGGGCTACGTATATTCATTAGGACAGAGGGGCTTAATTTATCTCCCAACGCGTACTGCGATTTCTACAAGAGCAAGGATTAGCCATAAGGGGAACCACACCATATAACCCTCAAGACAATGGCCAGTGCTAGAGGTATAATGGAATAATCTGGAGAAATGTTGCTGATAAAGGGGTATCTGTAGAGAATTGGGAACAGTTACTCCTAAAGGTCCTGCATGCTATTAGAACTATGTACAACCACTAACGTAACACCTCATTCACAATTCCTCTCGTTTCTAAGAAGTTCGGCTGGAGCGTCTCTTCCTTTTTGAATCTCGAAATAGAGAATGATATTACTAAAAAGTTACAGGCGACTGCATTAGAACGAACCACTACTGAATGATTACGACTATATCATGTTGAATACACGGGCTCCCGTCCGATCACCGAAGTTAAGCAACATCGAGCCTGGTCAGTACTTAAATGGGTGACCGTTTGGGAATACCAGGTGCTGTAAACATAAGGACCAAGAATGGTCCACCGGTCCTCCAGGTTTGGGGGTTGGGTGCAGGGCTAACAACCCTGCCCCGTAAAAAACAGTTTGTTACAGAAACAGCAACAAAAAGTTGCTGCCCTATGCACCATCTGGGTGTGATGGAGAAATGATGATGAGTAGCGAATGAAGTGAAGCTACAAAATTTCAACCTCCAGTATACAAGTGTCCGTTACCCGAATAGACGGGAAGACACAGTTTCACGAAGAGACTTGGCTCCAGCAGGCGACGAATGGGGACCCACAGGCACAAGGGAGAGCTATCCTCAGGACATGTCAGATTTTGAAAAGACAAAGACATAAACATGGTCTACTTCTGAAGATTATGAGGAACCCTTGAACTCTGATCCCTCGAGTGGCGACAAACGGATTTTTAAGAAGCGAGCACGGCCACATACCGATATTTCAGAGGACGAGCAAGTCACTCGTCAGTCAGTCAGTTAAGGGCCATACGTGAAACACGCTTGGGCGATCATGTCTCGAAAGAGACATGACTGACTGTGCAGAAGATTATTCCGCAGTAGGTTGACATTGCTTTCTGCGGTAGACTGGTTGCCAGCCAAGGCTATAGAACCCAATCTTTTCTGTTATTTAACTCATAATTGGAAGGAAGAGACGGATTAATACCTTTCCCAAGGGTATTTGCGCGTAAGTGAATGCAATGAATTCAACTGGAATTTGAACTCGGCTCTCGATTTCTCGTTCCGATCTGATATCCACTGCACCACAACGCACATCCAAGTCACTCGTAGACTATAAAAAAACGCAGCAGGATTAAATCCAGTTCAAGTAAGAACGCAAATGAACTTCATCATGCTTCTGGCCATCCACCACAGCCTCGAAGACAGAAAAGAATTATTTTCGGTTCAAGGACTTCTCTCCTCTGTAGAAATTAGGCAAGAAAGAGTGTGGTATGATCCATTCCACCTCATTAATGAATCTGTGTTGAATACATATATTCAGGAGAACTCTGCTTGTATTCAGAGTTCATTAAATCATAAATTAAAGCCAATACGAATTCTCTCTAACAATTCTACAATAACAATTAAAAGAAATCTGGTTTTAAATGATAAAATATCCCAAATTAACTTAAAAACGAAATAAGTAAAAAGCAATGTATTAGCAGCCTGGTGGCCCCTTATTAATAATGATACATACTGTTATAATAACACGAGGTATGTTTGCTTATTGATATCGATTAATGTGTTATAGAAGATGTGTGGACAGGAAAGGCGCGTATTACCCCCACGCCTCTATGACAAGGTGTCTATTTTTAGGCCCTATGCAATGCTTTATGACCCTCGCTATTTTATCAACATTTGCTTTTCATACCTACATTTATGTTCATTACAAATTAAACTAAGCACAAATTTTCGCGGATTTTCACCTAATTCTTGGGTTTTTATTTTTTTCCGTGCAAATCCTTGAATTTGTTTTGCTAATGCTAAGTCTAAAAAAACGCTATATAAAATTTAGTATTTTTATCTATAACGCTGAATATGTTAAAATTTAACAGGAAAAATATCAAGAAATATAAGAAAAATATCAAGATGTTGTTAAAAATCGCCGAAAAACATTGTTAATTTATTTAAGATGAAATCATCTATGTATTATATGACATATTTCTAATTTGTAATGTATTTAGAATTTTAGATATCGTATTAATTTTGATTTTTCTAGTTGAATTGTTCACCTATATTGCGTATGGCCTATTATTGTACATAAGCAGGTTACAATAAAATTTATATTTTATGTAAATACTGCCTTATGAAATTGAGATGTGGTAGATTAGGGAAGCGTATCATAGATTCGTGTCTTCATATCATAGTTTTGGTGGGGGTCCACCAGACATTTGCACCGGCCCTGTTTGTGGATGTTTTGTTATCTTATGACATCTTCCACTACCTGCATACATCGGTATATTTGGTTTGGATACATATTGGCTTTGTGTAATAATTAAAAGAAAATGCACCGAATCTTGATAAATATCAAGTAAATCTTTATATATCACAATATAATACGAAAGGATAAGTTGAAAGTTGAAGTTTCAATAGTCTAAGTATAAAAGTCGTTATAAGAATCGTTATATGGAGAGGTGGTCCAGGAAAGCTTCTCTGTGCTGATTAAATAGAAGCAGTTAAAATTGATAAGCCATTTCTTACCCTATTTAATCACTGATTGGGGGTCCTTTTCAAGAGCAGCAGTCAGGTTTCCTTTGTCACATCTGTCGGATTTGCTACTAAGACATTTTGCAGTTTTCTTTTTGCTCAGGTTTTAGTAAAATATCACATTGCCCAAGTTTGTCAGCCCCTCCACCTATTATGGGTCATATTTGAGTCAATTTGACTCGCTGCAATATTAGGCTTTTTTCAAAGCTAAAACTGTCCTTCAGTACTGCAAGTAAACACTATATAATATGCATATTTTGTGAGTAACTGTCCCCGTAATGGTGCAAACGTAACATTCACCTATATTTTCAGAAAGAATGTCAATTCAGGGGGTCAAAGGTTACCCTACTGCCGAGATCTTTTTACAGCTCCTCAAAGTAACCTACCTTATCCGAAATTTTGATAATGTTTTTGTTCACTAAGATGTAAGGGTATGATCATTTTTCCAGCTATAATTTAATGGTGTGCTCTGAAATAGCCCACAATATTCATCGCGTTGGATAGAGCAAGGATTCAATTTTCACATGACGCATATAAGCAAAGATGATTACGATGAGACCTAATATGCTTAAAGGAGAAAATTTTAAAATAGTTATGCTTTGATTTTTTCTGTGGTAAAAACATTTTTAAAAGGGTTTTAAAATTGCTAGTCTGTGTAATTTCATATTAAATTTACTAAATAAATATAAGAACAATTTGCCACATGTTGGTTTTAGATTTGTCTGAAACCTCGGCTTCACCGCCATAAGGTAGCTTCTTCATGCTTTTTCTATAAATATTTGTATGGTAATTGTTCTGATGAGCTTTCCTCTTTGTTACGAATTTAAGCGCAATACTAGATGTGGGATGTGCGTTGTGGTGCAGTGGATATCGGCTCGAAACGAGAAATCGGGGAGCCGAGTTCGAAATCCAGTTGAATTCCCTGCATTCACTTACGCGCAAACACCCTTGGGAAAGGTATTAATCCGTCACTCCAGTTATGGGTTAAATAACAGAACAGATTGAGTTCTATAGCCTTGGCTGGCAGCGAGTCTACTGCAGAAAGTAATGGCAACCTACTGCGGAATAATCTTCTGCCCAGTCAGTCATGTCTCGAAAGAGACATCATCGCCCAAGCGTGTATCACGTATGGCACCTAACTGACTGACTGACTAGATTTGGTAGTTTGGTGTCATCATTTTTACAAATTATATTGCTAGATGTAACCATGAGTTACACTCTCACAGTTTCACCTCTCGTCCGCTTATAAAAAAGCTTTTCCTGTTCCTTGCTTTTCAGTAAGATTTGATTTTCAAAAGTTTAAATGCAACGTCAATCGTCATCTTCTGTCTTCTTAATTTCTGTTATTTCATTTTCCTCTCTCTTTAATATAATTTGTTTTTCTCAGATTCTTTCACACACAGTAATCCCCCTTGTGTCTTCATGGTTTTATCGCTATACATGGCGGTGTAATGTTTAAACAAAGAAATAGAAATTATTTGACATATAGCCATTAAAACTGTGCTACTGAAGAGTTATATTATTTCGTGTTATGGATGACAAATATGGTATTTATATTTGCTATTGTTTAAGGCTGTTTGATAACCCCACATTATACATGTCATTGAAAAATGGAAAGATTCTCCAATTCAATTCTATATAATAAGCATCAATGCTAAACAATGAGTAAATAGGATGTTATAAATGTATTGTTCAACAATTTATTTTTAAATTTATATAATTTCTACCCTTTATAGATTTCTATAATAAGAATATTTGTGAAACACATGCAATTTACACCACAGAAGTTTTTTTTTACATTGGAAAATCAATCCATTGCAGCTAGTGAGGCTAGTTGCTTGTTGCCACATTGTGATCAAGTATGACTCACGTGTTGGTGAACACTATCTTTAGTGAATGAAAAGTTTTCTTTGTATATTTTTATTATGTCATTTCTCATCATATTTCGATTTCTGCTATGGTCGCACTACCAACCAAGTCTGCGGGAAGACCTAAGGCAGGTCGTGGCGTGTTGTTATGGCTCCATTTCATGTTTTTTCTATCTCCCCTATCATCCCTAGCGTTACATAGACAAAGTTCTCTTTAGTGTGTGGGCTGTATTTAACAAGACAATTTTTTGTATATCTCTTAAGCTGGGGTTTCCAGGGATTCTTTCAATGTGTTGTTTTGTTCCATTTTTTTTTATCATTCCAAGTGCACCTACTATCACTGGCATGACTCTTGTTTTCAATTTCCACATTTTTTCTATTTCAATTATTATTATTATTATTATTATTATTATTATTATTATTATTTCTTTGGGTTTCTGTTGTATACACATTTCCTTCCGGGTCCCAACGAGAAACCTAAGATCAGAAATGGCTTTATGACATCTTTTAGTGATCATTTTTTGTAAAATAATTAAAAAAAAAAACCAACCCCTAAGATTACGAACATTTTGTATAGATAACGTTTTTTGTAATGTGAGCTGAGCTTGTGAGTGCAATATTTTATATTTCTTGAAGGTATGAACTACCAGGAATCCCTTCAATGAGTTTATCGGAACTTTTTCCAATCAGTCCGAGGACTCCAACTACAGCTTTAATTATTGATATTCTCATGAGCCACATCTTTTAGATTTTCACCTCAAGATCCTTGTATTTTGATAGTTTTTTGAAGATCTTTAATGATACATTGCAATCTGCAGGGACTGTTATGGCATTAATAAAGCACATTCTGTTCTTGTGGTCTTTGATCACAATGTTTGGACGATTAACTTCAATTGTTCTGTTTGTGCATCCCATAAAATTGTTACTAGTCCTATCTCTGTAACAGGGTCTGGGTAGTGTTCATAGCAGTTTCTTGCAGTTTCATAGCAGTTTCATAGCAGTTTTCTTCCTGTAAAATCTGCCTATTTTCCAGTGCAGATATTAGCTCACTGTATCATGCCGAATTTTATATTCAGTCGATGCTAACCTGATACAAGATGGTCAATTGTTTATGGATATTTATCAGAAAATCTGTATTTCATATGGATATTTATCAGAAAATCTGTATTTTCGGTGTGTATGCTTGGTAATTTATAGTTAGTTAGCATCTGTCCTGTGCAGCAAAAATGAAACCTTCTGCATTAAGTAACCGCTGATGGGTACTTGGTTTGTGTACATCATCTTGTTTAGTACGGGCAGAGTATTGGCAATGAAGAGGATTATCTTGCCTTTGTTTTCTTTTTTTAGGTTCTTTACCGCTGCAGTAGGTGTATTATGGTTTATTTGCACTTCTTCACTCACTTGAAATTCCTTTTTGAATTTGTTGACTTATTTTGTTACTTAATAAAATTTCTTATTTCTTTCATGTTTTTTGACACAGTTCGTTATCCAGTCTTCTGTAGTTTCTGGATATCTTTAAAGAATGATTGTTGTGGTGTTGTAAGATACTTCTAGTTGAACTAATCCTCTGCTTCCTTTGGATCTGGACACGTGCAGACGAACAACATCAGCCTTAGTATGATGCATGCTGTGGCAGATGAGAAGTTTTCTTGTTTTGACATCCATTTACTTAATGACAGCTATGGTCCAATTAAGGAAGCTGAAACTGGAACAGGAGTAACTGATGTGTTTATGGCTGACATTCTGTTTTGTGAACTCAACACGGTATTCAGCACCAGACGCACACGCTTATCCTTTTCCTTTCATTTGGGTCGGCTGTATTGCATCTCCTTCGCTGACTACTACGTATTTGCAGGCTTCTTTTTCTTCCATGATCTTTGTGACAAAATCTAGATCTATATAGTGTGTTAATGTAATTCTCCCTTTCTTGAATGTTACTTCTGTACAATTAACTAATCCGAAATCCATACCAATGTCCTTACTGAAACATTTTACAGTATTGAGGAGACCCTTCAATTCATTGTCATCTTTGGCAAAGAGTTTGATATCATCCATGTAGAATAAGTGATTAAACACTTTCTTTTCTTGCTTTGTATCCATCCTCATTATAGATGACTAATCCCCAAATAGTCCTGCGTTTAATTAATAAAATAATTTTTGCCTACAGAATTTAATTTCTTGAAATTTCATGAATTTACGTGTGTGTGTGTGGGGGGGGGGGGGGTAACAGATGTCAAAAATATTTTTACCAATACTTTTTAAAAAATAATGATTTTAAAAATAATTTCATTCATTTGTAAATAAGTCTTGACAGTTTCATTAAAATTCAACAATTATTTGATTTTTACAAGAATTTCCAAATTAATATCTTAGTCACCAAAAAAAATTGTAAGTTATTGCAAACTCTCGTAATGATTTGGTTCCCCGCTAACGAAAATAAAAACAAGATTTTTACTCAAATTTCGAACGCGTTAGAAAGGATTAAAAAATTTTGAAAAATAATTTAAAAACACTTTGATCTTTTCTCTTAATAATAACATAAACATTTTGATAGAAAAAGTTCTTTTTTATTAAGTTTGGGAACATTTTTCTTCATAGAATGCTGTTTTTTCAGCGATTTAGTAGAGGTACCTAATTTAAACTCTGAAGGAATTCTGCTCTAATGTCGTTTGATTCATCTTAATTAGTGACAGAATCTGAATCAGTGAAATTGCTAAATGTCTCAACTAGATTCTTCCGTATTTTTTCCTGAGTGATCATTATTTCGTATCTTTTTTTATCTAAGTTTGTTTCTCATCTTTTGTCATATTTAATAAAGCCATTCATTTTCAATAACTAACTTTTAAACTGAATTTTTACAAAAAGTTTTCTTTATACTTTTATTTTAGTTTTAATTGAAAGCCAAATGATTAAATTTACTATTTCCAGTAAGCAAAATACTCGGATGTGTTTTAAACAGAAATTATATTGATTGGAATATAAAATTTTGAGATAGTTTTTTAATCTTTTAAATTTTTTGGCTATTTTTGAGCGATCGACACATTTGTACACAAAAGTTAATTCTCGGTTTTAATTTAAAACTTTTAAATATCTTGCAAAAATAAAATATACATCTGTGACACATTATTTTTTAGAAAAATAGCGATTTTAATGTTAAATTAATCTGATTTACATAAATATTACTTAAGAAGAAATTTAGAATAAAACTATTTCGTAATCACAGAGTTTAACCTTTTGACCTTTCTACCGTATTTGAAATGTGTTGACAGCTCGCTAGATGAGAGATAAGATAAGAGTACGGCTATTTTAATGTACACATAGAATTACCATACAAAAAAAAAAAAAAAAAAAAACTACTCAAAAAACATTGTTCGCTTGCAGCATTAGTCGAAATAACCGTGAACAAGAAGGTGTGTAGTTGATAGGAAATTAAGAATTAAAATCAACCTTCTTCTTCACTTTTACAAAAATTCACAATGACGTGTGGAATCCTGGTTTTTCTCAAATAGAAAAAGGATTGACTATGTGCTTAAAGAAAAGGTCGAAACCGGATTTCGCAAGTAGATGTTAAATTGATATTCTGACCAATTACAGAATTTTAAAATATTTTTTAGATGCTTCTTTCCCTGCCCTTTACAGAAAATAAAAAGAAGTTAAGCTGCTGATAGTAAGCCCTAATGAGGGGGGTCGCATGGGTTTCAAACTTTTAGGTAAGGGGTCACGAGTGTCAAAAGGTTGGGAACCACTGTTCTAAGCGATTTTCATTATTTTATTTATACTTAAGCCATTGCAATCGAAAATTACGATACATATATCATTAATGTAGTTGAAAATGCACCCCGAAGCACACGGACATGCATATATCATGATTACAAAACCCGTAACACATAAAACTCGACACGTTACCTGCCACCCCTCGCTCTACAGCAGCCGTAGCAGAAGTTTGCGCTTCTAGAGCAATATTGCATGACGGAGCCCTCCCTCTTCAACCTTTTTTTGTTTGTTTGTTTGTTTTTAAGAACAAGAATATATACCAAGGAAACTTTCCACTCACTAAAGATAGTTTTCTCCAACGCGTGCGTTAAATTAGAATACGAATTCTTCTTGTCTTAGACTGATTACCCTACCAAGGCTAATTTGCCAGTATACCCTATTATTTAATTGCTTTTAGTGAAAATTTATTAGAGGTTTCTGCTCACATATACAACTCTGTCTATCTATCTATCTATCTATCTATCTATCTATCTATCTATCTATCTATCTATCTATCTCTCTCTCTCTCTCTCTCTCTCTCTATATATATATATATATATATATATATATATTGTTTAATTACTTAGTTTCTGGTCATAATAAGATTAGACCAGTGCACATTTGTATTAAAAAGTGTTCAATACAATTATATTGTAGAACTTTTGAATATTTCCCATTTGTAAACGAATTATTACGCGAACTAGGTTTCTACCATGAGTGGTGTCTTCAGGCGATTTTACAATAACTCATTTTACCGTTTACCTTTTTTTTTAAGAACGTTCATGTAACGGTGTTTTTATTTAACGCTCACGCGACAGGGAATTTTTGAACGCGCAATTTTTAAAATTACAAGGAATAATGACGTTTATATAAAACATTTCTTAGAAAAACATAGCCATGTAGGTAATATCAGAAGGATTTTAGTCAACAATACAAGAATACTCACTCATACCCACAGTAAAAAGAACCTTCAGATATTGGAGGCCATCTACATTAAATTAAAACAACCCACACTTAATAAGATCACGTTTAAATCTGGTCATAACAAATTACATTGCATTTAAATATATATTTCGGGCTCTCGCGCGGTGTGACGTCATAGAACCGCATTACAAATTTACGAGCTGCGTTTGCTATTTGGTGACTGTTGTAGTTGCTTAGCAAAGTTTTATGTCAGCACAAGATAAAATCGTCGCTGATGGTGTATGTTTTTTATGTTAACGTTCCTGTAACCTCTCCGAAGATGGCTCATGTGAGCTGAAAGCTTAGAACTAACTTGATAAAAAATTATCCAAATGTTGGAGAAGTTTTGTCTTTATTTTCACCTGAAATTAAAGCCAAAATATGATGTTTACAACGCCTCATGATTAAACATAATAGACATTCATTGACTCTTATATTTAGCAATATGTGTTTAGAAAATTATCTACTGCCTCGATACACTAAATATATATATATATTTCTTTGACTGTCTCGTAATATGGTATCTGCTATAGTAATGACAATTTATATCCTTTTTATGGGCTCCATGGATCAACGACAGTTTTCATTATGTATTCTATATTTATCTATCCTATATATGCATGTGGATGTGTGGTTAGAGTAATGGTTATCGATGGAAAACATAGAATCGGTATATCAAGTTAAAATTCTTCGCTAAAATTATTGAAAACGTATGAATGCGTAAGGATTTTACAGTAAGGACAAACTGGGTTCTTTTTTCTTGGGGAAAGAAAAGTTTGACTTCAAACCCTGTAAATAATAAGGCAGTTGTGAGACTGACAACTCCATCTGGTAAAATATTACTTGTTATGGAAACCACAGCAGTAATACTAGAGTTGGTTGCCCCTAAGGGTGTCTACTAGAGTTAAGGAAATAATAGGGTATACTGTCAATTTAGCCTTAATAGAGTCAATCTGTCATATTTGACAACAATAGTTTGCTTTGTGATAATTTCAGATTATAACTTTAACCCAACCCCTGAAAACCATAACTTTCGTTTATTGCATAATCAGCATACACTACAGTGGCGTGGGCTTTGGGGGTTAAAATGATCAGTTGATTTACCCACACCAAGAACATTCATGAGGAAACACACGAGTAACTTTAACAAAAAAAAAAAAAATAATAATAATAATAAAAAAAAAAAATAAAGAACAATATTCATATTTATAATTCTTATTGTCATATTTTGTTAAAATTGTTAAGCTTAAATATTTAACGGTGCGATTGGGGAATTTCTATGGATATTTTATTGTTGTAGAACTCGCCATGAGCTTACACAATAATCAACTTGAGAATTATAGGAAAACTGTGAGATTTTCACGGATTAAAACTATTTATTATAATTGCCACTTCTCTTTTGTCTCACAAATCGCTGCAATTTAATTTTTGCAACATTGTGACACTGTTCCATAGAGTTCAAAGAATCCAGAGTTCTTTTGTTGTAGCAAAATGCGATTTGTGCAGAAAAAATAAGTCTATGTTTCGCTGTATATCAACAAGTAGTAGTAACGTCTTTGTTCCTCTCTTATTTTGTGGTTAGCGAGTAAGGTGAAGCGGAAGGAGAGATAAAGAAAGCAGCATGAGAGAGAATGTGAGAGGGCGCGAATGCAGGTCGCAGAAACAGTTGTGTCCGATCTGCGGCCTAAAATCTTCTTGCTACATTGTGACAGGTGTCCATCTCTTCTCTGCTTCCTTTTATTTTTTTCTCTGTTTTGTTCAACTTTCTTCCTCTTAACAAAAAGCTATTTGGCATGGGCTTGTTACTTTTCTCAGTTTGTAAGTCACTCTCTTTTTCTATTGTTTGGAATACATTTCATACAGGCTCGCTAAATTTTGCCTTGGTCTTTTCTTCAGCTCGAAGTCAATCTCTTTATCAACTGATCAAAAACAGATTTTCGCACTAGCTCGCGAATTTAAAAAAAAAAAATAGAAAAGAAAAGAAAGACATTTTTATTTCGTATTTACTACAGAATTCAGCAAAATTTTTACTGAGTTTATAGTTTTCGAAATTTTACCAGAAAAGTACATATATTTATAGCAAGATGTTTGTGGTAAAAATGATGAAAAGCACTTCAACGAGATATCGCGTGAGAAGTGTTTATTTTTTCATTTTTTATACTGACTAGCAGTATAGCCCGGAGTTGCTCGGGGGTAATGAAAGATTTAAAACTAATCCATGGTCCTGGAGCTCAGACTCTTTGGACGTTGGCACGAAAGACTAAAAAGCAATAGTTGTTTCCAGTTAAAGCGAAACCGTAGACTGAAAGAAAAATGAATGGATGTAAGTCAAAATTTGATTTCCTGGTATCGATATCAAATACGTTTTTTCGTCGTAAACTGAATTTTGAAGGCTAAAGAAGTCCTCTGAGTAAATGGTATCATGGCTGAGACTAAGAACTACAATTATACCTACTTAGAGCCAAACCCGAAGCAAAAACTAAAATAAAAGGGCTGAAAAAATGATTTTGATCAGACCCGGTAGGATATCGGGGTATCGATTTCCAATATCGGAGTCCAATAAGTCATCCAAGGATAAACTAACCTAAGTAACTCCATGAAAACTTATCGTACCCATCGGGAGTAAAATTGGAGAAAATGAGTCATATTGATGGTTGAATATCGGTTTTTGATCAGATTCGATAGAATATCGAGGGTAGCGATTTCCGATATCGGGGATATTATCGATTTTCTGCACTATTGTAAGAACTGGAACCTTGAAACTTCTGAATATCGTTTCTTATGTCTTTGTCTATGAATGTATCAAATTTGATTAAAATCCGGCCACTTCTTCTATAACCCGATTTTTTCGATTATCGATTTTCGATATTTATCGGGGGTACCTCGACACAAAACCTAGCTAAGAACACTCGCGGTCGCTTATAGTATAACTGTGTAAATTTTCAAGAAAATCGATTCATCCGTTTCGGAGTCTATAGGTAACGGACACACACACAGAGACACACACACACACAGAGACAAAGTTCCATTTATAAATAAGTTTAGATTCTTCTAATTTTGGCATTTGGAAGTGAATTTTGGTAGTGATTCGAAACACGTATGGGATTGAAGGCAGGGAAGGCTGACGAGATATTTTGCTGATATCCCATGCTAACTCGTGCAGATATGAGAGAGAGAGAGAGAGAGAGAGAGAGAGAGAGAGAGAGAGAGAGAGAGAGAGAGAGAGAGAGAATAAATGTGTGTGTGTGTGTGTGTGTGAGAGAGAGAGAGAGAGAGATTACAGAGAGAAGTATGTTGATGCTACCAAGCATAATCGCTGACAGAATATTTTACTGGGGACATTATTCACAGTATCCTTAAATGATTTTCTAAAGAATAATTTAAATGTTGGAATTTGTTGCAATACACATTATTTAACAAAACATTATTGTATAAAATAATGGTTTTATTAGTTGTCCATTGCTTTCCCAGTTTCACTGCAAGTTCTCTAGCGTTAAAATCAATTATTAGAAATCTTCGTTAAATACTTAACTAAAAAATCAACGTTTTGTTATAAGTTAATCAATCTTTTGTAACACAAAGTCATTAGCAGCAAAATCTATTTAAAAATGAGAAATTATGTCCGTTTTTGTCCTCCGTACATTTTTTAAAATGTTGACCTAATTAATGCACAGTTTTTGCGATGTTTATTTTATTGATTTTAAAAAGTGTTTTATTCTATGTCTGTAGTACTGTTATTAAAAAGGAAACGTTGCTTAAAGTTGTTTAACAGAAATAGCATTTAATTTTATTTTAGTGTTTAAGTTACAAGAAGCATTCAGCGAATGAATAATAAAAAACTTCTTTTTATTGTCGACACCCTTTTTTCTTTGTTATTGTTACTTATTATTTCCCATTATAATTGAAACTGAAAAATTTCACTTATTTACCTTGACCAATCAATAATTCAATAATGATTAAGTTTTCAAATCTATAACTTAAAAGATTTATAATTTATGACTATCACTAAGAAATTATTCATTTTTTAGGTAAAGTTACGTAATTTGATAGTAGCTTTTAAAGTTTTTTTTAAAAATGTTTTCTTTGGAAAAACACACGTAAAATTTGTTTCATCATTTATCATCTTATGTTAAAAGTTGAGATTATTTAATTGTGAACTAATTTTTCATTAGAAATTTTTTGCAATTTATAAAGTTGTTTAATTTTCCTAGTATTGTAAAAATAATTAATAAAGTTTAAGATACATAGAATATGCTACAAAGAAACACATTATTACCGAGAGGTTAATAACTTTCTAATTTGCAAATATTATTATTAAAATATCTTTTGGGGGACTATCCTTCTCCACAGGCCCATCACCAGAGTCCTTTGACTGGGAGAGGTGCTCACAGGAGCAGCCAGTAAGAATCTTTTTTTTTTTTTAGTTTACATCATTTTTCATAGAGAGGTAGGGCATATATTTTGGGCGGAGGAAGATTCCCCCACGCCCTGGAATCAGAGCTGTTTCTGCATATTTCTATTCCCTCACCATTTCTGTTTATGCTTCTTATTCCTTTTGATTCTTTATTCAGGTAAATTCTTAACTGAAAAAAAGCCAGAAAAAAAAAAATGATCAAAATCAAAACAAAGTGACGAATTTGAAGACGAGTCAGAAATATTCAGGTTTCACTTAGTAACCGAACGGCTTTTTAAAGTTCGAGAAAAAAACATTTCCCTTTTCTGTAAAATAGTTTTAGCATCAGATAAGAAAAAAAAAATATGTTTTTTTTTCATCATCATCATTTTCGAGTTTAATAAAATTTTAAATCATTTTATTGAATTAGAATGGAAGATAAAAAAAAAAAAGAGAGAAGTTAGACTTATTGCGCCCTCTACACATCCAGCAAACTTCGGTCAAGAAATTCACATTTCTAACGACAGGAAAGCGTTGTTTTTTATATTATTATAAATTAACATGACGATTTAGACCAGCAGACCAAACATGCACGTAGGTTACATGTTGGCTAAATAAATGAAAAACTGAAGTCGTTTTATTATTTATTTCTTTTGATTCCTGTTGCATACAAATTTACTTCCGGGTCCGAAAGAAATGGCTTCAAGATATTTTTCACTGATCATTTTTGAAAAGGAAATACCTGAGATTATATTTTACACGAATCTCCTCGTAATATTTCAGTTGAATCCATTGTATTCACTTACGCGCAAATACCCTTATTAATCCGTCTCTTCCTTCCAGTTATGGGTTAAATAGCAGGACAGATTGGGTTCTATAGACTTGGTCGGCAACCAATCTACCGCAGAAAGTAATAGCAACCTACTACGGGATAATCATCTGCCCAGTCAGTTATGTCCCTTTCGAGACATGATCGCCCAAGCATGTTTCACGTATGGCACTTAACTAACTGACTGACTTCGTAATATCTGTATATGAAGAAAGGTGAGGTAGGATATTTAATGACGAGGAAACACGTGTGTATTTCTTAACGACACAAGATAAGGAATTTAGAAATTTACACAGTTGTAATTGTCAGTAGTTTATTTCAAGTAATCACACATTAAAAGTTGTATAATTGTAGCTATAGGGAACTGGTTAATGTTTCTTTGATTCGGCTTTGTGTCAGACATAACCGAACTCCCTACAGCTTACAGGATTTATGTAGAATTATCATCATGTTATTTTCAGAAGGTTTCATCAGAAGGTTGAAGCTGGTTGGAATGTGTGAATTAGTGCAGAAGAGTGGAATAATAAAATATTACGTTTTGCAGTATAAAATATAAATCTATTAAAAGAAAAGAATAATACAAGTTGTAGAAGTTAATGTGCAATTAGAAACATTATTAAGAAGTTAAGGGTAGAGTTCGTGTTCAATGATAAAGTTATGGGTATCAGAATTTGTAGAAAATGTTCATAGTAGCAATTGTTGAAAGAGTATATGCGTACGTACGCATGTATGTGTTTGTTTGGTAGGAATGTCTATGGATGGAGAAGAAGAAGTAAAGGAAATCAGCACACGAGAAGGAAAGAGAAAGAGGACAAATGTCCGGGTCACTTGAAGCTTCTCCCGTTACATTTTAGCTTGTCGTCTATGCCATTTCCATCTCTGACACTTGACTGGCGCTGATCTGAGCCTTTTATTGTCCTTTTGAATTTCGCATTGGATCGCTAAGTCCTTTCAAGTCTTGCAAGTCGCTCCCATTGGTCAAAAATCAATTTAACATCTACTTGCGAAAGCTGGTTTCGACTTTTTCTTTAAGCACATCTTTTTCTACGTCATTGTGAATTTTTGTAAAAGTGAAGAAAAAGGTTAATTTTAATTCTTAATTTCTTATTCAGTACAGATTCAATGAACAGCCAAAAGAAGAAATGTTCGTGTTAAATTATCAAACACTAAGTAAATTTTCAAAATTCGTTTTTTACACGAAAGTATTACAGTTGAATTCAATATAAACAAAGGTTTCCAAAATGATTAAAACAAATTGAGAGAGTTCGTTTTTCACATAAAAGTATTACAGTTGAATTCAATATAAAAGATGTATTTTTAGGTACTTAGTTTTAACTGTTGAATAGAGTCTTTGAAATTGTCATTAAAGGTTGATAATGCATCAGCGTGTAATTTGACACCGGCGTTATTCAGAAGCGTGCTCTCCCCCCTCTCTCTCTATCTATCTATCTATGCCAGTCCAGTCACGTGGCCGGATCAAACACAAACTTCTTTTTTGGGCAGGAAGAAACATAACACAGTTCATTGAAAGTTTAATTTGTTATTTTTTGTAAATCACTCTCTTTTCATTGGTGAGAAAAGTAATTCACACTTGCTAGCGAAATGTTTCTTGATCTTTTATTTCGTATTCACCACAGGTACATTTTATTTTATTTCTTTAAGGAATGGGTTGCCAGGAATCCCTTCAGTAAGTCTATCGGAACCTTTTCCAATCAATCCGAGGGCTCCAACTACAACTGGAATTATTGTGGTCATATTTTTTAGATTTCTTCAAGATCCTTGTATTTTAATAGTTTTTTTTTATTTAAAGATCTTCAAAGATACATTACAATCTGCAATTACTGTCATATGGAGGGAGAAAGAGCATCACCGCCCCTTGTGAGATGAAGTTGAACTAATAGATACAGAACGCCACTGAAAACTACGTACACTTAAGGAATCAGCACATATGCCAGGCTACAAAAATCTTCTAATCCGATCAACCATAGAGATGAGTACAATATGGGAACCAGTAATAAGGAGTGACAGAGAAAATCATTCATGGTAAAAAAACTGCAATATAAGCTCTGGTAAAAATACTAGAGAAAACCATTAACATAAAAAATTGTCAATATGGACTCTGGTAAAAAATACTAGAGAAAACCATTAACATAAAAAAAAAATACTAGAGAAAACCATGAAAACCATTAATATAAAAAATTGCAATATGAACTCTGTTAAAAAAATGATAAATGAACATTAAGTCCCAGAAATTTAGTTGTTCTTGTCTTTAAGGACACATGGCCCAATAAATGTAGACGTTGGTTAGTTCCAGTGACTTGAGCCAGTGAGTTTTCTCCCTTTAAGTTATTTAGAGGGAGATAACTCATGACTATCAAAAGAAGCTTCGCACAAAGAATAAGAAATATATACCCAAGTGATCGGAATAAAGGGTTCGGTTCAAAATTCCTAGCAGAATGAAGAAAGCCGGAGTGAACAACTGTCGAAAAGTCGCAACAAATATGAGGACAAAAGACCGAATAATGTAAATAGTGTATTATCAGCATTTATAATTATGAATATTACTGGGATATTTTGTTAAAGTTGATAAGCTCAAAGATGCAATAGGGGAATTTGTACAGGTAGATTATCGTGGTGAAATTTGCAGGAAGTTCATTCAATAATTAACCGCTGACAACTTTTATTTGAATTGTTTTACAGTTCAAAACGATCTTTTGGGTTGCCGATCTCCTGGGTTGCCGATCTCTTGGGTTGTTGATTGAGCCGTGTCTATCGCTCGCAGGCTTGAGTCGTCGGTGATGCAGTTAACAATACGTACTCCAGGAAATGGGGACTGTGTTGTTAGTCGTTGGTGCACGAGTTGGATGTAGATCAGCAACTTTCACTCGACAGATTCGCGCAAGACTCGCCCATTCTTTGCCAAATTCTGATGCAGGGTGTCGTTTCCTTTCCGTCCTAATCTAATCTAATCTAATCTAATCTAATCTAAAGTACAACAGCAGTTGGGAAGAAGTAAACTTCTCGTCCCCATAGAATTCCTTCTGTCGCGTCGTCCAAATCACGACTCGCATAACACCAAGTAGCAAAAAAAGCACTTAGTTAACGGCGGTACGAAATTGTTACAAACAGAAATGACCTCGGGAACAAAGAACTTTCCCCACAACATACGAACCATGATGTCTTTAACAAATCTGCACAATGAGACAACAACGCTGCGGTGGAAGAAGGCATGTTCGACGGTTTCCGCCGACAGCCCACAACGCACGCAGGTTGAATCTCTCTGTAGGCTCGTTGCACAAAGTTTCTTGTCTACCCAAAGGGTCTTCGGAATCATTAGCCAAGTAAGTGATGCTTCATTGTTAGTGAGACATTTCAAACCGAGTGCCAAGGCCATACGGAGCGAGCCGCTTGCTTCGTCAGGCTGAGCTCGCTGAAAACGGACAACCTTGACGAATGGAGGTAGACAATAGAAAAAACTGCATTATCCAGCTGCTGTCAATCAGCGCCAGCAAGTGAACGAAAACGGGCGACTGTCTCAAGTACATTTTGTAAGGAAGGCTAATCTGATCCCGGAGTTTTGTGCCGGCTAATCAATTTTAGCGATTCCCACTCACACTCAGTAATAGGCCTCTCGCACCCAGCTGCTTCATCCGCTTCAGCCACCTCGAGGCGGGGAAAGTCGGCTCAATAGGCTTCTAATTGATCAGGGCTCTGACTAGGCTCCCTGATCTAAAAATCCTGAAAGTAACCTCGAAAAGCTTCACATATGCCCGCATCTGGAGTCAAGGTCTGTCAGTCCGGCAATGTGATGTATTGAGTATGCCGATTAGTTGTGTTTCTAGCTTCCTCTGCACGCTGTTCAGCGGTCATATGGGTAGCTCCGAAAGATATTCTTTTTTACCTAGCCCTAACTACCAGAGCCTGATCCTTCTTGATAAGCAACGAGCCGGATCCGCTCTAATTAAATCTACGTCCTTATTATCACGCTATTTAGTCGCCCGATCAATTTTTTCCTCATATGTCGTCTGTGTTGCTAAATTAGCTACATTGAGCCGACGACTATATGTCAGCCGCAAACGACCTAAGTTTCGATTTTAAGGAGGCCCACCGCTTATTTCCAACCACACGCCCCGTCAGTTCCCGATGTAGTGTTAGTAACAGCTGGTCCCGGAAATCTTGCCATCGAGAAATGACGCGTGATCCGTGTAAACTATCGAATGAAAACTTGGACAACCTAACAGCCTTACGCTGATTCTCTTAACTAGAACTTAGTTGATATAGCTAGCACGCCGAACTGCCGCACTTAGTCGTGAGGTAGTGTGGATTTGAATGAGATAGATAGATAGATAGATATTAACAGTCTGTGATAGATAGATAGATAGATAGATAGATAGATAGATAGATAGTTATAAAGTCTGTGATAGATAGATAGATAGATAGATAGATAGATAGATAGATAGATAGATAGATAGATAACAGTCTGTGATAGATAGATAGATAGATAGATAGATAGATAGATAGATAGATAGATAGATAGATGTTAATAGTCTGTGATAGATAGATAGATAGATAGATAGATAGATAGATAGATGTTAACAGTCTGTGATAGATAGATAGATAGATAGATAGATAGATAGATAGATAGATAGATAATACAGTCTGTGATATATATATATATATATATATATATATATAGATAGATAGATAGATGTTAACAGTCTGTGATATATATATATATATATATATATATAGATAGATAGATAGATAGATAGATGTTAACAGTCTGTGATATATATATATATATATATATATATAGATAGATAGATAGATAGATAGATAGATAGATAGATAGATGTTCAGTCTGTGATAGATAGATAGATAGATAGATAGATAGATAGATAGATTCTGCCAGCTTGCCTTCCTATCTATCTATCTATCTATCTATCTATCTATCTATCTATCTATCTATCTATCTATCTATCTTATTCAGGTCCACACTACCTCCCGAGAGTGTTCATTCCGATACTTATAGACAATAGCATTCCTATCAATAAAGGACCGAAATGGTTTCACATCCGGGTTGTTAATATTCGATCTTTCCTCTCTGCGATCTTTCTCGGAGTCAAGGACGATATTCGAATCCTCCCCGCTAAAACTATCCGACGAGATGTCGAAACAAAACAGACAGCTCTGCATGGACATTGGGCGCGTAAACATCAATGGGACGAAAAGCCTTATTCCTTATGGCAATATTCAGAATGTAAAGCCTGTTTGCCGGATCTGCAAGCGCACACTCCGCCTTCGGGGACTTGCTCACTAGCCAGGAAACACCTCCTGAGCGTCCATCAAAACATGCTGAATAGCAACCCTGCAAACAACATACATTCACACATAAACGCTGAAGATTGCGAGCGAGCCTCGCCCTGCAAGACTCCGATGTCAGCCCCCCCGCGCATTCAAACTTGCTAACCAGAAAGCCATCGTCAATCCTGATTAGGGTTGAGAATCTGGCATGAACATGAACGGGGAAAGGATACTGACAGCCTCCCCCATCGACCCTTGGCCCATCTCAATCTTGATAGTGCCGTCGGTGGAGAGGCCGCCAATATCCCAAGGAAACTTAGTTTTAGTGCCCTATAAAAGGAGGGGTGAAATAAAACTGGAACCCTCTCTGAACAAAATTCTTTTAATTTACGTAAGCAATCATTCTCAAAATTGACAAATGGACATCATTGCCTCCTCGACCATACTCTATGTCTGCCGCGCCCCAGATCCAGTACGGAAAACTAAGTATTTTGGGGCTTGGTTAAGTTTTGTGGATCTTCAATGTCTTTTTCCCCACACCTTTTCATAGTCAAAAGATATTTCAGTTGTATTATTCTATTAGCATAGTTCTTGGCCATTTCCAACTGGGCCGGAGAAATACGACAGACGTCACCCCCAGCTTCTAAAGTAGTTTTGTTGTCTTCTTCGTTGACACTTTATCTTCTTCTGAAGGGCTTCTTTGCCTCTTTTATGGTGGGGGCATATTGTTTTTTTCTTAAGAACGCAAGCAGGTTGAATCTCTCTGTAGGCTCGCTGCACAAAGTTTCTTGTCTACTCAGAGGGTCTTCCGAATCATCAGCCAAGTGAGTGATGCTTCATTGTTAGTGAAACATTTCAAACCGAGTACTCAAGGCCATACAAAGCGAGCCGCTTGCTTCGTCAGGCTGAGCTCGCTGAAAACGGACAACCTTGACGAATGGAGCTAGACAATAAGAAAGTGAAGGACGAGTAAATTTTCGAAATGGACTGGGGACTCTAGTGAGAGGGTCATGTTTGTGGAAAAAGATTGGAATGTATGAGTTTTATGTTCTGGTGATTTTTTTTTTTCAGAGGAGATTAGGGTGGAGACCGTGGACGAGATGAACGTTTGTAAGTTTGTGCTGCTTTTAATTTCTCTTTTAGAAGCTTGATCTTTCCGTGCCCTCATATTCAGGGTTGTAGATATTGGCAATTTCCTAAAAAATCGCTGACTTCCAGGCCAGGGCATCACCATTCACGCTGGTAGAGGGAGTAGGGCTATAAGTGTCTTTTGTCCTGGAGGTTTTGGGGGACCGAGGTTCTGCTATCTGGCGGTTCTCTCTGACCTTACCGGCAACCAACCATTCCTTCTTCTTTATCACTGCACAAACCGAAGGTAAAGGCTTTTGGGGAAATGTGGTTTGATCATTGGTCCCAGTTGAGAGCATGCCCGAGTCAGAGGAGGAGTTTGTTCGATAGTGGCTTGGCTTCCAAAGGTCTTTTTCTCTCGATAGGAGGAAAGGTGATCAGTCTCTCTACACCTCCGGTACTTCGGTTTGCGACCGGACACTGTCAGCGGTAATTTCATGCTTCCTACATCCTTAGCCTTATTGGGAGGGTTTTTGCTTTGGTTTCAAATAGATTTTTCTGACTTTTGTCGGCCATATTTAAAAATTAAGATATTTTTGGTTTAAAACTAATATTAAATGTAGGGGGAGGGGTGGAGAAAAGAAAAAAATAACGGAAAAACAAAATAATATGTAGAATAAATTCAAAACACAGAAATTAACTCTGAAAGATGTAAAAATGCAAACAAAGCTGTTTCAAAGGAAAAGTAAGAAAAAAATATAATGAAATGTACAGGGTGAAAAAAACTACACGCACCCACGCACACACACGCGCACACGCGCACACACACACACACACACACACACACACACACACACACACACACACACACACACACACACACACACACACACACACGCGCACACGCACACACACACACACACACGCGCACACGCGCACACACACACACACACACACACACACACACACACACACACACACACACACACACACACAAAAAAAAACAATAAAATAAAAAAACGGAAACAGAAAAGTCGCCTGAAAAAGTTACTTCCGGGGAAAATAAATCAAAAAGAAAAAAAAAACAAGTGCCAAAACCCTGAGAGCTTGATAAAAAAAAATTTGCAATAAAAAGTGACACTAAAAATAAAAATATTTAAATGAAAAGAAAAAGTAGCCTGAAACTGTTACTTCCAGAGAAATTTAAATTAAAAATAAAACAACTACAAAAAAAAAAAAAAAAACAAAGTCGAAAGGCTAAATAAATTAAAAACAGAAGGCTTGTAAAAAAAAAGTTACACTATAAATAAACAAGCAAAAAATTTAAATAAAATTAAAAGGAAAGTAGCCTAGAAAGTAGCTTGAAATGGTTACTTCCGGCGAACTTGAAAGAAAGAACTTGAGGGAGGGAATGAAAAAAAAAAGAAAGAAAAGAGATTCACAAGAAAACTTAAAAAGATGTTATAGTGGAACATCCTGCCATCCCCGAGAATGGAATGCTCTAGACTATAAAGGACGGTGACAAGCGGTACGAGAGAGCCAAACGTCTTAGGAGAAGGAATTCTGTATTTGATAGTTTATTCCGCTCCTACTCGTTGATTGCTTATCTGTATCTTATTGTTAATTGTACCGTAGTACAATAAGTCCGTTATATCGTATTCCTGTGTCGAGTACCCTTCTTCCACTAATCTTTATACTGATATTCCTTTCCGGGATATATCAAAAGGCAAACGAGAAGTTGTCCAATAGAACTGAAAAATAAATTACAGACTACAAGACAATAGTCTGGTAAGACATGGTTAAAATAGAAACAATATGGTGGCCGTGTGGTGAATACGATATAAAAATAACTTTCTTTTCTTTACGGTTTGCTAACTCGCAAAGTGTGAAAATCTTTTATGACCAATAAAAGAAAATGTTTGCTCAGAAAAATTCAAGAAAATCTTGCAAGCAAGTGTGAATTTTCTCACCAATGAAAAGAGAGCGATTTACAAAAAAATAAATTAAACTTTCAATGACTCGTGACGTGTTTCTTCCCGCCCCCCAAAAGTTTGTGTTTGATTCGATGACGTGACTGGACTGGCCTATTTATTAACATGTCCGATCGGTCAGTGACAGTTAATGTTAAAGAGAAACGGGAGAGAAAAGCAGAGATCACGCATCTGAATAACGCCGGTGTCAAATTACACGCTGATATCTTATCAGCCTCTAATGACAACTCAGAAATCTAAGGACTCTACTTATCAGCCTCTAATGACAACTCAGAAATCTAAGGACTCTACTTATCAGCCTCTAATGACAACTCAGAAATCTAAGGACTCTACTTATCAGCCTCTAATGACAACTCAGAAATCTAAGGACTCTACTTATCAGCCTCTAATGACAACTCAGAAATCTAAGGACTCTACTTATCAGCCTCTAATGACAACTCAGAAATCTAAGGACTCTACTTATCAGCCTCTAATGACAACTTCAGAAATCTAAGGACTCTACTTATCAGCCTCTAATGACAACTCAGAAATCTAAGGACTCTATTCTACGGTTAAAGTTAAGTGCCTAAAAATAAATCTTTTATTGAATTCAACTGTTATACATTTGTGTGAAAAAAAAAAAACTATCTCTATTTGTTTTAATCATTTTGGAAACCTTTGTTCATATTGAATCCAACTGTAATACTTTTGTGGGAAAAAACGAATTTTGGAAATTTATTTTGTGTCAGATAATTTAATATGAACACTTTCTTCACTTTTGATTAATCATCGAATCTACAAACTTTTAATGGGTGATTACTTGCCTTTAAACAAGCTACTGACAATTACAACTGAGTAAATTTGGAAATTAATACCTTTTCTTGTGTTATTAAAATATACACACGTGTTTTCTCATCATTATACTCTATCACACCTTACTTCAGCCTAAGCCGTGTAGAAAAAACCTAAAATGAAAAGACAACAAAATCCGAAAAGAAAAAAACGAGAAACAAAAATGAAAATAAAATGGAACAAAATAATAATGTAAAAGTTAGATTAAACCAAACTTATGAGTAAACGGTATCAGTCAAAAATTAAAAAAATTAAAATTTAATAAATCCGACTACGCTCAAAAACAAAAGTCTGACGCTGTCAAAAATGGTCGTGTGGTGATACCGACCGAGCAAAAGCGAGCTGAACCGGATGTTGGCTCTATGCCGGCCAGAAAGCGAATGAATAAAACTCATTTCCGCGCAAGTGAATTCACGCAGATGTTCCGGTTGAAAAATAAGAATTAATCAAATATCAAATTACCATTTCGCGAGCCTTCGCGAATTTTATTTACCAGCCAATGGGAAGCCCTGAAACCAAATACAAGGATGAAATTCGAAACAACTAGCTTTTGATCCAAAAAGCAGAGACAAAAAGCTTCGTCAGACAGACGGTGATAGGATGGAGTATCAGTGCCTCCCCTTGACTTAAGTCGAGCGGCTACTATGCTGACCTCTTTCTTTCTCCCTGTTCTCAAAAGTACTTATTGACCTTTTCAATGACATTCCACACAAACCAACTCACTGACCTACTGACCTTAGAAGTGGCAACTTCTAAATGAACATTCTTTAACTACAAGACGCTTCCACATTCCTAAACCTTTAATCTCTTTCAGCTTATTATTTTCCATGAACATTCTTTTATCTCTTTCAGCTCATTATTATTTGTGATGAACTCTCTAACCTCCGTTGGACTTTTATTTCAAGTATTACTTTATCTGTAAAAAATTAATTGAAATGTATATATATATAAATGTTATTTTATACTCAAATTGCCTTTCTTGATTTTATAATCATTTTATGAATTATAGTGGGCTATCTTCCCACAAGGCTAAATTCCGTTAACCTGCACGGTATATGATTACCCTTCACTACAAACGGAATCTTACTACAACTAGAAAAAGAATAAATAAGATAAGATATACCACGCTATAGTCGTAAGCAGCGAGCAGACTACTTTTTTTTTTTTTTAGAAACGTGTATTTTTTGGGCCAAAGGAATAAATTGTTACAAGTGTGAAAAGCTATTAAAAATTGTCGGTTAATGAGCCGTCCAAATTATTTGTGCAAAATTTGTTACACTTTTCATGACATTTTTGGTTTAGAGATTGAAACCGATTCAACAAATCGAACTTTTCTTTTTGTCTCTTCTTAAGAAGAATATAAAACGCACATTCAAGATTAACTTTCTAACAAATTTCAAGAAAGGCCCTCTAGACAACAATCTGAAAAGAATCGCCTAACCCCTTCGCGCTGAGACGCCCGTTTGAGTATTCACTTGAAGGTCTGAGGTGGGAGCGCTGTATTTTCTGTCTTGTTCTAGTTTTTGCTTCCTCAAGTTTTTTTTTCCTTTTATTTTATTTCATTTTGTAACGGAATCCATGTTTCTTTTCTGAACAACTATAACATTTTTTTCTTCCTTTTATATATGATGGCAATCCCTATTTTGTAACGTCAGAAATTTGTTATCCTTCCATAATAGGCGCAGAGGAGGAAATGTTTGTACCCTTTTTTGTTTGTATTTATGTTTTTTTTCTTTAGAGTTTCCTGCAGTGGTTGTCTTGTCTTATAATTTTGCGCCTATTGCTGTTTCTGTGTGTATGTGTGTGTTGGACACAAGGACTTGAATTTATTAGAAAGAAATATTATTTCTTAAAGAGGAACTATGATTTATCAAAATATTAAAATTAGGAAACCATGAAATTTTCATGGGTAATGATAATTTTAATGGATATCATTATTCACAATTTACAAGAGAAGAAGTACTATTGTGGATTATCCGTATTAGTGAAACGTAGTTGTATGTTGAAACAGATTAACTGAATTTGGCCTCATTAGTAGGTAGCCCACTATAAGTTATAAAAGGCGTTATAAAACAAGAAAATCAAATTGAGTATAGAAACAACATTTTATATATTTTATATCAATTAAGGTTTTTTTTTTTTACAAATAAAAGGAATGTCTTTTTTGGATGGGTTCAAAGGACGTTAAAATATTTATAGCAGTAAATAACGAAAAGAGAGTTTGTGCGTATGTATGTGGGAGCGTTTGTCAGTTAGTAATGTCTTTGATGTATCCGCTCCTTTGGTCGGGTAAGTAGCTCAGAGGACAGCGAAGAAGAAGGTGAAAGGAAAAGGATAGGCGAGCATAGTGGATCGCTTGACGAGGTCAAGGGTCGTGCTAAGTACGCTTGTCTTTCTCAACTCTGGCGATGCTTTCTGTGTCGGCTTTTTATTTCGTTTATGTGGGTCCCAGCAGGTCATTTGGGAATTCGCACCAGTATTTAATTCTGGGCTTCCCATTGGATGATAAATAAAATTCGCGTAGGCTCGCGAACTGGAATTTTATATTTATTTAATCTTAGTGGATAAATGGGATTGACTTGGCATATATTTGTGTAGACGACAGTTTTCAGTTAACTGACCGGGATCTCTTGCAATGTTTATTTTTGTTTGTTTATTTAGTTTTTAAGCGCATACAAACTCGAATGTTCTTGGGATTTGGTTAAACCAAAACTGATTGTGCGAAAATTCTACAAATTATACCCGTTACCGGTTATCTGTTTCTACTACATCCACGAATTTTAAATTTTATTTTATTTTATTATTATTATTGCCATGTTTTTTACAAATCACTGAAATTTTTACCTGCTAGCTATTCTAATTATTCCATTTTAAAATATTGATCCTGTCCAAATAAATGAAGATAGTTTTATAGTAGGTTATCATTTAGAGTGATGTGTATGTGTGTTGAAACAGATTAGTTTGATTTTGCCTTGTTAGTAGATAGCCCACTATAAGAGGGGTACAAAACAAGAAAATCAAATTGTATATAGAAACAACATATGTATATATCAATTATGATTTTTACAAATAAAAGTAATGTCTTTTGGTTGGTACAAGGTCGTTAAAAATGTTCGTAGTAGTAATTGCTGAAAGAGTTTATGCGTACGTATGTGTGAGCGCTTGTTTGTTAGGAGTGTCTTTCAAGTCTTCACTCAGTCTTTAGGGTACCGGCAAGTTATTAAGTAGATTGGTGCATGATGAAGAAAATGAAGATGAGAGAGAAAGAGAGGCTATAATAATAGGATCGCTTAACGTTTGTGAAGGGACGTGTTCATTATGCTCGTATTTTCTCTACTGCGACCATCTTCTTGTCTCGTCCTTTTATTTCGTTTTCTAGAGCTCCAAACAGGTCATTTGGGAATTCACACCCGGATATAATTCTGGGCTTCCGATTGGACGACAAACTTCGCATCGGCTCGCGAAAAGGGTCCGTAAAAGGAATTTGATTTTTTTTTTCATAATTAAAGATTATTTGAATTTTTTTTTTAGATGTTTCCTAGTTTGCTTTTTGCCGAAAAACATTTCACATCGAGGTGTGAAGTTTCGCGAGTTTTGTGTGCAAAGTTTGTAAATTCCAGAAAATTCATTTTTATTTTTTATTTTTTTAACAAAATCACTGAGTCAGATTTGAATTTTAAATTTACAATTTGTTTTCTTCACTACAGTTTCTGCATAGTTAAAGAAATTATTTTGCAAGTGGTTTCTTCGTATGAGAATTCTTTAGATTATTTGAAATTTATCTGTCATTTTAAAGAACTTTAAAGGCGTTGACATTTAAGGAAATATTAATTCCTTATAAGAATAAGAATTAAAAATCGGGTTGTAGAAAACGTTTTGTAAAGAAAGTTCGAATTCAAAGTCTATATTCCTAGAACGAAGAAACGACCGAGTGGAGAAGGGTGCTTCTCTTTTTTGGTCTATAATTTTACACGAAGAAAAAAAAAAGGTTCTTTTAGAAAATATTAATTTTTAAAGATGTTTCTATTGTAGGAAATTCGGTCGTCCAGTTTTTTTTTTTTATTAAACATCCGAACATCTAATTCCAAATAATAGTAAAGTAAAAGAAAAAAAAAAAAAAAAAACGTGGCTATGCCTGTTAAATAATTTGTTATTGCAAAAAAGGTAATACATAAATTCAAAATAGTGAGAAAGGATTAAGTAGTTAGTCTATAGAAAAAAAAATGTGTCTGAGAAAAAACTTTTAGCGTTAGCAGAGATTCACTGTCTTTGTTGCTGGTGGAGATTTGTTTGAAGTCGTCGACGCATAATCGTCAGCGAAGATATCACATTCAATCAGTCAGTTAAGTGCCATACGTGATACACGCTTAGGCGATCATGTCTCAAAAGAGACATGACTGATTGGGCAGAAGATTATCCCGCAGTAGGTTGCCATTGCTTTCTGTGGTAGACTGGTTGCCGACCAAGGTTATAGAACCCAATCTGTCCTGTTATTTAACCCATAACTGGAGGGAAGAGATGGATTAATACCTTTCCCAAGGGTATTTGCGCGTAAGTGAATGCAAAGAATTCAACTGGAATTCGACTCCCCGATTTTTCGTTCCGAGCCGATATCCACTGCACCACAACGCACATCCGAAACGCACATCATTTCAATGATATTTGTATTTAATTATCTTTATAGATGACCGTATAGTGAGTCCCGATACAAATAAAGTATATAAACAAAAATAAAAAGAATTCAAATTAAAATAAGGCATTTGCGCTTACCTCCCTTACCCCCCTCTCTCTCTTTCAAATTCTTTTTATATCTTCTATCAAAACTATCGAGAAGGCAACCCACCAAAAAAAAAAAAAAAAGAAGAAAAAACAAAAAATAAAAGACTGATGCCCGACCGAAAGTGACGCACAACGAGACGGCCACCGGAAAACCCAACCGTGTGACGCGTAAAGAAGTAGTTAAACGGTCATATGCCAGTTGATGTTAATACCCTGATTAGGGCCGAGAAAAACACATTAGATTGACCTATTTCTAATATTACTAATAACCCTAGCACAGTCTGACTTCAAAACTACCTACTACGGAACTGAAACGGGCATTTCTCCCGATTAGTAACAATATCCGTTTTATAAACGAATATTTTGCTTCACCGAATACCAAAGAACTCAGTCTGAAGAAAATAAAAATATATTATTTATTGTATACCTTTCAGTTCCAGTCCTTATATTACAAAATTTTCGATAAAATAAAAAATGAAGAATACTCTCACAACAGTATCCACACTGGTGACTCCGACATTTTTTTTTAATCATCTCACCCCAAGCAAGGCATTCCACTGCCACTATTGCGCATGGGGCTACATAGGGGAAGGTAAAGAGAAGGAGTGGTTAGACATAGGGAATGTCAGGAGGAAGGTGACAGATGAGTAAGGATACCGAGGATGAGGGTTGGGCAGATGGGAAGAGTGTTTGATAGAATGGGAGCAGGTTAGTGTGTTAGGAGGTGTCTATTGATCTTACATTTAAACTCCTGGAGATTGTAGCCGTCGGGGAAGCAATCGTTTCGAAGAGAATTCCACAGTCGGGAAGTGCGAGGAAAGAAACTGTCGGAGTAGAAGTTACGGCTGCATTTTATCGGTTTCACTGTAAAAGGGTGGGATCTAGTTGCTAATCTAGTATCTCGTTCAAATACGTATTTAGGGGGCACTAGTGATCTAAGTTCATCGGAGCAGAAGCCGTGAAAGTATTTATAGAAGAGACACAGGGAAGCCACGTCGCGGCGGTGGGAGAGAGACTGTAGGCGGTCTACCAAGTCAGTATCTATCACATTACAGACCCTCCTCTGAACCTTATCGAGAAGCCCGAGGAGAACAGCAGGGGCACCCGACCAGACATGGAGCACAATCATCCACAATTGAATACGAGAATAAAACAAGGAATAAGGGTAGCAAAAATAGATTTACGAAGGCTTTCGTCATAAAGGTTTAGGATAAGAAATTGATACATCCCATAATACCTTAGAATTACCTGATAGTGAACTGAAAAATTTTTATAGTTAGTAAAATACATACATACATACACATATACGTCCCTGCATACGTACACATAAACTCTTTCCAACAAATTACTACTACGAACATTTCTACAACTCTTGATACCCTTAACTCATTACTTGTTTCTCATTGAACATTAACTTCTACAACTCCTGTTATCCTTTGCATTAATAGATTTCTATTTTAACATGCAAAATGTATATTTTTATTCTTCCACACATCGACACAAATCCAACATTCCAACCTGCTGACAACCTTCAGATAATAACGAATAAATCCTAAGCTGTAGGAAGTTCGGTTATGTATGACACAAGGCCGAATCAATAAACATTAACCCTCTCCCTATAGCTTCACTACTATGATCTTCATCAGAACTCTCATCTGTCATGTTGTCACCCTGATACCGATCAAAGTTCTGCCTCATTTTAGTCGCACACACTCCCATATCCTCATTACTATTTGAATCTGAGAACCTATTTCTATTCCTACTATTACTTTGGTTCGTATCATTTTCTTCTATTCACCTTTTACACATCACAATATGATGTTCCATCATCAGAATATTTGGGTCGTTCTCGGATTCAGGGCTGCTAGGGTTACTCTTCGTAGCGTTAGGTTATCAAAGAGAATTATCCGTTCCTCAATATTCACTGCCCTAAGTTGTTCAGCATGGGCCTTAACTACCGAGCTAGTTAAGTGATCTTGATCTTATAAGAAGACTAGCAGTATAGCCCGGAGTTGCTCGGGGGTAATGAAAGCTTTAAAACTAATCCATGGTCCTGGAGCACAGACTCTTTGGACGTTGGCACGAAAGACTAAAAAGCAATAATTGTTTCCAGTTAAAGCGAAACCGTAGACTGAAAGAAAAATGAATGGATGTAAGTCAAAATTTGATTTCCTGGTATCGATATCAAATAAGTTTTTTCGTCGTAAACTGAATTTTGAAGGCTAAATAAGTCCTCTGAGTAAATGGCATCATGGCTAAGACTAAGAACTACAATTATACCTACTTAGAGCCAAACTCGAAGCAAAAACTAAAATAAAAGGTCTGGAAAAAGTACAGACATACAGGTAGACAAACAGACACATACACAAACATCTTGCCTTTTATATATATATATATTATCGATTTTCTGCACTATTGTAAGAACTGCAACCTTGAAACTTCTGAATGTCGTTTCTTATGTCTTTGTCTATGAGTGTGTCAAATTTGATTAAAATCGGACCACTCCTTCTATAACCCTATTTTTTCAATTATTATCTTTTCGAAACCTAGCTAAGAACACTTGCAGACGCTTATAGTACAACTGTGTAAATTTTCCAGAAAATCGGTTCAGCCGTTTCGGAGTCTATAGGTAGTGGACACACACAAACACACAGAGAGACAAAGTTCCATTTATAAATAAGTTTAGATACTAGACCGGCCTTCTTGGTTACTACATAATACGGCCGCCACCTCATGTCTAATTTGCCCCACTTATAATGCTTTTTATAATAGACTAAGTCTCCTACTTAAAAGTCTACGTCGTCAGTTGAAATGTTAGTCCTTTTTATCTGTCGTTTCCTCGCTTTCTTTATATCATTCCTAACTAGTGTAAATACGCAGTGTTGTTCCTGTAGAGCAATTTTGTGATGCTCGTCTCCATAATATATACGACCCGGTTTTAAGATATTATCTAGTGGCAGAACGGGTAGTTGGGACGGTCAACCATGTCTGGTACAGGGCCAGTTCACAAACATAGCCGACACTTCCAACAACTTAAGGGTTTATCAAAATCATCAGCAGGATAAGGTTGGATGTTGGAATGTAAAAAAATAAAAATATTTCGGTTTGTATGTTAAAGTAGAATTTTATAAACTAAACGGAATAACATCAATTGTAGGAGTTAAATGTTCAATGAGAAAAGGTACGTAGTTAATCAATTTGTAAGCTACATGTTTAATGATAAATAGTAGTAAGGGGTTAAGTGTATCAAGAGCTTGTCGTAAGTAGCGAAATATGTGTATGCAAAAAGATTAACAGGTTACTAATAAAGTCTGTGTTGCTTTCCTTTTTTTATGACCGGCAAGAAAGTTAAACGGAAGGTGAAGCAATAAAGGAAAATTGTACTTATCGGTCTTTAGTTTTTAGGAGTCAGTTAAAGTATCTTGTTATTGTTGTTGTTGTCGTCTTGTTTGTTGACTGCGAGAATGTTGAGGATGGAGAAGAAGAGGTAAAAGAAATTGACTCGAGTGAAGAAGGAGAACGAATGTGTGACGGGACGTATATGTTCTGTTGGCAGATTAAATCTTTTTTAGTCACGTCTTCCTGGTGTATGATATCGCAGCTTCCATCTCACTGACTGATTCGGCTTTCTTTATTTCTTTTTATACCGAAAGACCTTTTCACATAGACTTGTTAACTTTTCTCTCGTTTTTTTTTAAAAATCGCTTCCTTCCATTGGTTAGAAAATTAATTTAACATCGGATCGCGAAATCTGGCTTAGTCTTTTTCTTTCAGTATGGGGTCAATCGTTTTCTTATTTGTCAAAATTAGAATTTCACACGTCATTGTGAGTTTTTGCAAAAGCAAAAGGGAAGAAGAGAAGATAGTTACTTTTAATTTTTAATTCCCTATCCACCACAAACTACGTTTCTATTATAAAGTAAAGAGTACAGTGAAAATTTTGTCGGCTCGCCAGCGTTAAACGTCATTCCTGCGGACATCTGGTTAATATATAAATCCCATTTACTATCATTATCACTAATTTAATTTTTAAAAAATATCGTGCATCGTCCAATGCAATCATTCTATCTTACCGTCGCTTTCTTGTTAATAGAATGAGGTCACGTGGTGTATATTTAACCTTCTAGCCAGGGCTGTCTTAACAGCATTGAGATCTTGGGAAAACCAGTGTGCTGGGATCCCTACGACAAATACTCACAGGAATCAAAAGTAAATGGTCGATAATATTAAAAATACATTTATTTTACTGACAGTTCAACATAACTGATGTTAAAACATTAAAAACATGCTGTACAACAGCAACTAATCAACATGATAAACATTTGAACAATACTGCCGATGCATACAAAAGAAACATTGCTGCTGCTCTAGAAAAGAACTTCCAGTCAGTTGTAGACTGGAGTAAGAAATGGCTCGTAAACTTTAATGCTTCTAAAACGAAACTGCTATCCTTTAACCACCATAGACAATCTTTCCTATCCACCATCAGCATGGATCACACTAGACTCCCTGAGTGCAATACACTGCGCCTCCTCGGTCTCACTCTCTCAGCTGACCTTAAGTGGAACGACTACATTGAATTAATAGCTAAATCTGCTGCTAAGAATGTCTGGTCCCTATGACGGGCCAGGAAATTATTCTCTTCTGAATCCATCATGCACATTTACAAATCTACCATCCACTCGTGCATTGAATATTTCTGTCATATCTGGTAAGACACCCCTGATGTTCACCTTGGGGTTCTCGACAAGAACCAAAGAAGAATCTGCAATGTAGTCGATCCTGACCTAGCGGCCGGATTCCAGTCTCTCTATCATCGACGAGATGTGGCTTCTCCCTGTCTCCTCTACAAATACTTTCACAGAATCTGCTCCAATAAGCTTAGCTCCTTGGTACCCCCTACACGAATTTATTCGTGCTACTAAACTGGCAGACTGTGAAAACCAAAACTTCCTATTCCTGCAGCTTCTTTTCTCGCACTTTCCGCCTGTGGAACTCCCTTCCGTATTCTTGTTTCCATGATAGCTACAATGTCCAAGAGTTTAAATGCAACGTCAACTGTCATCTCTTATCTCCTGGACTCCCATCCTTCTTCTCACTTCACCCTTTGCTCTCATGCAGCTCTCTTCGCACCAATTTACTCGTCCTTCTCTTTCTCATTCTCCGACATCTACTTTGACATGTTCTCCTTTCTCTTCACTCTCCTATTATGTAACCCCTTGCACACCAGTGGCAGTTCTGTCTTGCTTGGGGGTGAGACGATTATAAAAAGTACACAAGGCTTGAAAAACACAATAATACTCAGTAAGCCACTCAGATTAGATAACACAGTATGAAATTACTACGAACCTTTTATTACGACAAGCATTTGCGGCATTTCTTTTCTTGAAATTGCTTCATTATTGGCTTGAAGTCAGTATTGTTAGGATATTCTAGAGTTATCTCCCGTAGATGCTCACGTGACACTTAAGGGCTGTTCATCCCATATAAAATGCCAGCGAAGAGACAATTCTCTCTCTTCCTGTTAGCTACCGCTGGGCTGTTAGCCAGAACTTTCGGGCACTCATCATTCTCGCTGAGAATGATCATCCATCAATCAAATCCGACTTTCTTTTAATGTAACTTGTATTCCTGAAGCTTCGCCTTATGTCTTTGAAGAATTGTATTCACTTTTATTCAATTGTATTTCCTGTTATGCTTTTTGTACATAAACGTTCTTTTCCTTGTACTTCTGAATCTATCCCCATTTAAGGATAAACACCGTAACCTCCATGTTTCTTCTTTATCCCTTAAAGATTTACATTATAAATCTTCTACGTGCGCGATACTTGTAACACGCTAGCATTTCACACGACCAACAAAACCGTTAGTAACAATGGTCTTCAGGAATAGGACGTCATTTTTAAATGCACCTAAGTGAAAGCCAGTTCAAAGAATCCTGTCCTATTGTGCTAAGAAGTAGATTTTTAAAAAATAAGTTTCAAGCTTGAAAAGCAAGGTTCTCTTATAACAGGGGTCGGCAACCTTTTGGAGAGTGATGGCCAAAAATCTATGTAGAGTCATGAAGGTGGGCCAAACAGCTATGGCTTTAGTGTTATGGAGGAGAACAATGTTATACAAACACATTTAACAAATAAATCTTTACTTTACTGTAGGAATAAAACAAACTGTAGGAATAAAATCAATTACTATCACCAGGAAGCGAATAATTCCGGAGTTGCAGAAAGTATTTCACCTCTTTCTCAATCCGATTAAAAAACAGGTTTCTAAAGCATGAAAAAAAAAAAAAAAAGAAACTATCTGAAGGGAATTTTGTTAAAAAATATTACATCTTAAAATAAATGTTTCATAAATCAGCATTGAAAAAAAATCCATTAAAATTGGTTAGAAACACTATTTTATATTCATTTAAAAGTGCCCGCTCACGAAAGCAATTTCACAGAAAAAGTGAAAATGAGGCTGTATGCTAGTTTTGGCGATCCTTACAAATAAAAAATAAAAGTAAAACACATTCTCCAGATAAAAAGAAATACTTTTTAAAATTTCGACGCAATATATTCAGACTATCAACTGTCACTTTGGTTTGGTTTACCTATATTTATATCGTGTCCAGTGTGAGGTAGCAGACCGGACAAGGTTCACTCGAGGGCCGGATGTGACCCTCAGGCCGGGGGTTGCCGACCGCTGTCTTATACAGTAGGCCACCATCATGCACAGGAACCCCCCTGAGTGTAATTTCAATATTTGGGAATACAGATTTTTAATTTTCCGGAATGATTTTTTCTGGACAATGTAGGGAGAATCTCAGAATTTTCATATAAAGCCATGTAATGCTTGAAGTGATAAAATAAATTTAATAGTTCATTATAATTCAGGTATTCGTGATACATATTAACCATATGTTCACACTTTTAGTGCATCAGAAGCAATGATTTCTAATTCACTGAAGAAAGAAAACATATTTCCAATCTGTGAATAAGCCTGTGCATGTTTCGTCAGTTCAAAGATTTGAATGTCCAGAATTTTTCGGTTTTACTGAAAAGTACCGTTTCTGCTGATCCATCATATATTTTAAGACGCACACTTCATTTTCGTTCCTGTTATTTTTCTTTCACTGTAATCTGTATCTAGCCACATAACTTCTGGCTTTGAATATACTCACTAAATTTGTCTCTAGTTTTCTGAAGATAGGTTTTCATAGACCCAAGAAGATTCGTGACAACAAGAATGTTCACATCCTTTGATTGCAGGACCTTGCTTATTTTGTTCATTTTTTTCTAGCATGTCATGACAAAAAATTGCGAGAAAGATTGTTTTCAGGCTTTCCATTTTTGGCTCAATCCTTCTGCCTCTCGTCTTGTATTCACTTACTGTTCATTGTTATCTGACAGAGAATCCAGTACATATTTTATGTAACGAAAGACATGGCTTACCTCGAAATTCGAAACGAGCGCGAACATGTCTTGCCTGTAAGATAAAACAGTATAACCCTGATATAAGAGAAACCCTGGTATAAGAGAGATAAATGCCATTGTAACGAAAGACATGACTTACCTAGGAATTCAAAACGAGCGCGAACATGTCTTGCCTGTAAGATAATAACAAAAAAAGAAAGATGGCCGCTACTGAAGACACAATTTATGCGTGCCTATCTCATCCAAAACGAGACGATATTTCCACACATGCAAATTTTGGCCGACTTGGAAGAGTATAAAAGCGGGTGCCAGTGCTGCTGGCAGAACGGGATTTTCTCGGTGGATTGCGTGTGTCGAAGTTGCGCATTGACAGTCAGACTGACAAAAAAGAAGTAACAGCGGCTTAGTTGATGTCTATTTCACAGCTGCCCTGTGTAACGGGCCGAGAGAGGGAAACCTGAAATCTATTTCCTTGAGGCGTCGCACTGCACTTTTTAACCCCCCCCCCCATCATCATTCATCTTCTTTTTGACTACATTTTATTTTCCCGAAACCAGAGCATGAACAGTATCAAGGTGTTGATCATTGTGTGTCAGACAGACGCTTGGCCATGAAATCTTTTTTTTAGAGACGATATCAATACATTCCAGCGATGAATAGAACTAACAAAAAGGAAAACATACTGAACAAAATCAAAGAATTTTACAGTCTGTGTACAACACTCTGCTGCGTTTACTCCCACCAAGTCCAGCGCAGAGGACAAAGATGGTAAACTCATTGAGTTGATGAATCTGTTCATGCAATCCAGTACATAGTCCAGACATATTTGAGGCATTATCGTATAACTGACCACGGCATTTTGATAGTGGAATTTTGTTTTCATTAAGAAAATTCACAATAGCGTCTGTTAGATCTATGCTCCTTGACAAAAGAGGGAGAGGAACAATGAAGACACGTTCCACAGGTTCACAGCCTTTAATGTATCAGAGCAGACAATAAATGTCAGTTGATCTGTGTGTGAGATGTCTGGCACTGATCTAAACCTTATCTATGTATAGGTGTACATTTTCCCTATGTTTTCTTTTTCATTTAGCTTTTTAAAAACACTTACAAAGACCAGTTTAAAAGAAAAACAAACAATTAAAACAACCAGATAGATAGGAACAGATATCTTGCTAAGGAGGGAAAGAGACTTCATAGTCATATTTTTATATCTGAAAGAAGAAATTAGGAATAATGTTGCCAATTTTTTTTCTCGCATTTATTTTTTGTACTTCAAAAAAAGTTTTATAGAGTCAAAAAATTAGAGCAGACAAATCACACTGTTCTGCTAGTATTGACATTAGTATTAACCTTTTGGTTTTGTTTTGAAATTAACCTCTCTTGTGTTCCTACAGCTCCAGAGTGGAAAAGAGGGCAAGAATAGATTAGAACTCCACTACTATGAATGAAAAGTTATTCCGTTTTAGTTAAGTTGTAGCGGATAAGAAATTAATTAAAATCAACCTTCTTCTTCACTTTTACAAAAATTCACAATGACATGTGAAATCCTGTTTTTTCCCAAACAGAAAAAGGATTGACCATGTGCTTAAAAAAAAAAGAAAAAAAGAAAGAAATCGAAATCAGATTTCGCAAGTAGGTGTTAAAATGATTTTTAACAAATGGGAGCAACTTGCAAGACCAAAAAGGACTTCGCGAGTAAGTGCGAAAAATCTAGATTACAATAAAAGGACTTCATCAGAGAGAGAGAGAGAGAGAGAGAGAGAGAGAGAGAGAGAGAGAGAGAGAGAGAGAGAGTTCTTGTTATTCCTACTTTTAATAAATTTCTATTTTAACATTCAAAATGTATATTTTATTATTCCACTCTTCTACAATAATCCACACATTCCAACTAACAACCAACTTTCTGATCATGAAAAACCTTCTGATGATAATTCTGGATAAAACCTGTAAGCCGTAGGGAGTTTGGTTACGTCTGACACAAGGCCGAATTAAAGAAACATTAACCAGACCCTACGCTACAAAGTAATATACTTATACTCAAATTCATTCCTAAGTTGTGTATACGATAGTGGTGAAGTATGAAAATGAAGACGCTGCTTGAATTTGACCCTCTCCTCGTCAGAAAAATCTCAGCCCCTAAATGGCACACCAACTTTCATAGTGCTACAATCGCCACTGCATACAAGTGTTCAATCTGGTTCAATGTTGTGATTCAATCTCAGGTTCAATCACTAATCTAAACTTATTTATAAATGGAACTTTGTCTATGTGTGTGTGTGTGTGTGTCCGTTATCTAGAGACTCCGAAACGGCTGAACTGATTTTCTTGAAAATTTACACAGTTGTACTATAAGTGTCCGCGAGTTTTCTTAGCTAGGTTTTGTGTCGAGATGCCCCCGATAAATATCAAAAATCGATAATCGAAAAAATTGGGTTATAGAAGGAGTGGTCCGATTTTAATCAAATTTGATGCACTCATAGACAAAGGCATAAGAAACGATATTCAGAAGTTTCAAAGTTGCAGTTCTTACAATAGTGCAGAAAATTGATTATATATATAAAAGGCAAGATGTTTGTGTGTGTATCTGTTTATCTGCCTGTATGTCTGTATTTTTTTCAGCCCTTTTATTTTAGTTTTTGATTCGGGTTTGGCTCTAAGTAGGTACAATTGTAGTTCTTAATCTCAGCCATGATACCATTTACTCAGAGGACTTATTTAGCCTTCAAAATTCAGTTTACGATGAAAAAAACTTATTTGATATCGATACCAGGAAATCAAAATTTGACTTACATCCATTCATTTTTCTTTCAGTCTACGGTTTCGCGTAAACTGGAAACAACTATTGTTGTTGAGTCTTTTGTGCCAACGTTCAAAGTGTCTGAGCTCCAGGACCATGGATTAGTTTTAAAGCTTTCATTACACCCGAGCAACGCTAGTAGCCCTCTATTTTGGTTCATATACAACGTATGCAATAATCCTGTCATTGTTAATGTTATTATTATTAGTACTACAGTAGGTCTGATGTTACTTCTGCTTTTTCATATTTGCATTAATAATAAAATCAAAGTATGTAGCTAGTTGCAATAACTTCTATTTTTATAAATGAAATTTTTCATTCAAACTGGATGACGAAAGAAATTCTTCAACGGAAAACGACATTTTTAAACAAACATAAAAACAAAGTTTTATCAAAAAATATCTGAAAAGAAATATGAATTATTCTGTTGTTGTGATGAAATGAATATTAATTATGACAGATGAATTGCTGTTTTTGTTTTGAAATGAATATCAAAGCTTAGGGTGAGCCCACATTTTTTTCACGGTTGCGACAAAAAGAAAAGAACGAGAGAGAATGTATAAGAAAAGGAAAATAAAGAAATACTATCAAAGCTTAGGGTGAGCACGCATTTTGTCACGGGTGCGACAAAAAGAAGAGAGAGAGAGAGAGAGAGAGAGAGAGAGAGAGAGAGTGTGTGTATAAGAAAATATTGATTCAGTCTTAGGAAAATGTAAGAATTAAATCAAACCTAAGAATAAATAAAAATAATATTGTCTCCAACAGAAAGTCAACAGTAATTTTGATCACAAATATTGAAAGATACAGATGAGAGTTTTACCGTCGAGTCTGTGCTAAAAGGGTAATTTATTTATGGTGTTCGTTTTATTAAGAGTAACAGCTTGGATCCTAATAGGCATGAAGAGGAATTATGTCACAGGAATGCATGTCACGCATTGGCTCAGCGGGTGATAATAGGCTGTCACAAACCTGGGTGTGGGAGGCATATTGACACTTCAGAATTCTTGATACCCTCAGCTGAATTTGCATTGTTTAGGACCGAAACAAAGACAATCCATCACTGTCAGAATGCTCTGCCCATGAGGAACTTTGGTCAATTGCTGACCATTCTGGCCCTGGCCTTCTTGTTCTGTAACACCTGGCATTGTGGGACTATGTGGAGATACAAGGTGGAAAGATATAAATGAACATGAACTGATAAAACGTATATATTCTACTACAGTGGAGAAATCAACTGTTATATGGCCTGAGTGGAATTCTTTATCGACAAAGCCATCAAAAAATTCCTGCTTAGGTGCTGCCCTATACCCAATAGATTTATCATGATCCTTCAATATTGCCATCACCCAAATCTACACCCTAACTGATGACCATGACAATAAAGAAACTGAAGAGATTTACATGCAACTCAAGGGCATTAAGGACCAAAACTACACAAGAAAAGATCATAATTGTCCAAGGAGACTGAAATGCCTGAGTTAGCCAACAGTCAAAAAATGGTTAGACAGTGTATTTCTGCCTATTTTGTAATGATGTCACTAATGAGTGTAGCAGACTTCTGTTGGAATTTATTAGCTATAACAATGTTGTGGAGTAGTTTTTGCACCGAAGGTTATAATCATGCTATGTTGGTTGCTAATCGACTTAATGCACCCTAAATATTAGGAACTTGGTAATCTATCACTGAAAGCTGACTCCTTAGTATTCGGCTAACTGCCGACTAATATCAACTGCCTAGTAGTTCTACTGAACTTCAATAGAAGTCTAAAGAACCCCCATGAACTTCCCAAGTACTTCAATATTTATTTTTGTAAAAAAATACAAAAAATGCCAAAAAGGGGGCTGGGGAAAGACTGGTCTTCATCTGTCTTACATTAACTTAGCTCACTCACTGACCCAAGCAGACAATACAATATCCCTTGCACCAAAACATCACATTCTTATGTACCATTCTTGCTACAAACACCATAATGCCTCAATACACTCTGTGAAAATCTAACTAAACCCATAACTTCCAAGTACTTCATTCGTTAACTTCCTGTTAACTCTTATTAATATAAGAGGGAGAGTCCATTATCTGAGGAATAGGTGTGTTTTGCCATAACATTAATATAAGAGGGAGAGTCCATTATCTGAGGAATAGGTGTGTTTTGCCATAACATTAATATAAGAGGGAGAGTCCATTATCTGAGGAATAGGTGTGTTTTGCCATAACATTAATATAAGAGGGAGAGTCCATTATCTGAGGAATAGGTGTGTTTTGCCATAACATTAATATAAGAGGGAGAGTCCATTATCTGAGGAATAGGTGTGTTTTGCCATAACATTAATATAGGAGGGAGAGTCCATTATCTGAGGAATAGGTGTGTTTTGCCATAACATTAATATAGGAGGGAGAGTCCATTATCTGAGGAATAGGTGATATAATATGAAAATAAATTTACTTATTTATAAATTTATAAAAAAATAATGTCTGCCAAACATGAAAATTTAAATAGATAACAACAAGTAACTGTAATTATAAATTTTGAAAAGTGCATTTACTAGGTATTTCTTTCATGCAGCAATTCATTGATAAAGTTATAAAATTATGAATAAAAAAATTGTTTTCACAGTTATTTATAAAATGGTCAATAATAAATATTGCATTGTAGATAGTTTATATATTTTGATAATTTTTCAAAACTTTTGAATAAAAAGATTTCTTTTCACATTTATTTCTTTATAAAATGGTAAATAATAAATCTTTATAAAAGATAAATAAAATATCACATTGTACTTGGTTCACATATTTTTATAATCTTGTAAATAAACATTACTGATAGTGTGAAAAAATAACAGTGTCAGGGGAAAATCCATCATTTTGACACATCAGATGGTTGTTATACTCTGCTTCAAACTAAATCCATTTCTGATTCACTGTATATAAATACCTGTTTCTTGGATTGGAAAGCAAAACCAAACATAAAAAAGTACACTTTGTGCAAGTGCTCTGAGCCTGACATCCAGCTCACTGAAAAAAAACAAAAAAAAACGAAAACAAAAAAACAACAACAAAAAGTGCAGTATAAAATAGCCAATCATAAATGTTGAAACTAAAGTAGAAACATGACCAAAACGATGAGTCATGATCTGAAGATAGGTGAGGTCGGGTATAATGTTCAGGAAACACGTGTGTATATTTTAATAACACAAGATAAGGAATTTATTTACAAATTTACACAGTTGTAATTGTCAATAGCTTATTTCAAGACAAGAAATCACACATTAAAGTTTGTAGATTTGATGAACAACCAAAAGAGAAAATGTTCAAAATAAATTATCAGATACTAAGAAAATTTCCAAAATTCATTTTTCACACAAAAGTATTACAGTTGAACTCAATATAAACAAAAGTTTCCAAGATAATTTTAAAAAATAGAGAGAGTTCCTTTTTGACATAAAAGTATTACAGCTGAATTCCATATAAAAGATGTATTTTTAGGTAGTTAAATTTAGCCGTAGAATAGAGTCCTTGAAATACTCAGTTGTCATTAGAGGCTGATAATGTATCATCAGTGTGTAATTTGACACTGGCGATATTTAGAAGTGTGGTCTCTACTTTTTTTTCTCTCTCCTGTTTTTCTGTGACTCCAACTGTCATTGACTGACCCAGCACATTAATAAATAGGCCAGTCAGGTCATGTGGTCTGTCAAAATATGATGTTTAGAACGGCTCATGATTAAACATAATAGACATTCATTGTCTCTTATATTTGTCTTTCATATTTAACAGTATATGTCTAGAAAAATACAAAAATTATAGACATTGAAATTTACACTCATCAATGTTGACCATCTAACATTACCAGCTTCTGATTTTTAAAATTGCTGGAGAAAAAGCTGAAAGTGCTTGATCTTACAATTCTGGAAAATTGCTACTTTTGCTGCCTAGAGAACTATTTTGACAAATAGGAAAGATTATTTTTAAAAGTTAAAAAAAAATCTGTTCAAATATATATATATATAATTCCAAGTGAAGAGTATTCAAGTATTTATTTTTATTTTGAGTGCTCTGGCATTTATTTTATTATATAATGAGTATTATAGAGCTTAATATAATATCATTATATAACAATTTTACATTGTGACATGGAAATTTCTATGTTTTGAGATAGGTTCTCATCATCAAACAATGTTGGTGTGGTTGTGCAGATGATTTACATTTAAATGACAAATTCTTTTGGTTTGCTGTGAATGTATGTGGGTGTTTTTTGTGTGGCTAATCAGAATGGAGATTCACTTTGGGGTTTGACCTATATATATATATATATATATATATATATATATATATATATATATGAGTTTGACCTATATATATGAGATTTATGAACTGGGTTTTTTTCTTGGAATAAAAAATGAATGCTTTTTGTAATCTAATTCTTATTTAAGATTATTGAAGGTCAATTTTAGGGTGTTATCTTCACTATAAAGTCTGAATGAAATTTGTTTAGGTATCTTAGAGAAACTACTACATATATAACCTTTTAATAATTAATTCCTATTATACCAAAAAATTAAATCTTTAAAAATTGATAAAAACTTATTTTTATTTTAGTTTTCTTACTTTGTACACGATTCTGTATTAATAAACTGACTCAAAAAATATCTTTTTATTTTACCTTTGCGCATATTTTTACAGGTATTATTAATAATAAAACAAAAAATAAACAAAAACACGTTTCAAGAAATGATAATGGAAAAATTTAGTCCACTCCAAAGTTTGTAGGCAAGCGTTAGTAGCATTATGTACTGTACGTTCTTCCATAAATTCATTACAAAATCGAAACTTTGCTGAGCCTCTTTTTGGGTGTTTATGACGAAAACTAAAGGGAGATAATTTATTGACTACTACAACAGGCCGACTACAGCAACACACATAATGGTAAGTATACGTTTTTGCTTTACAATTTTGGCTGTTCTTAACGATTCTAGCTAAAAACTAATAATGCCTTGGTTCTGGAAATTTTTAGGGTTTATATTTTTGCGTTTTTCGGTTTGGAGCTCTTTCAACAGTCGTCGTATTATATCATTTAATGTGGAACTATCTTCTTGTATGTTCCTATGTGTGTGCGCGTATGTCTATCTTTTTTTGTGTCTATTTTTCCCTCTTTTTATTTATTTTTTTACTTTTTCACTTATATCTATCGCTATAAATATTTTTCGTCAAATATTTACGTATGTGTGCTTCCAACATCCCTGATATTTACTTTCTAATGTTAAAACTTCAAAAACTGTCTAATCTCTCTCTTATACACACAAAAAATGTAAAAATTGTGTACTTATCTCTCTCTCTCTCTCTCTATGCAACATATGTGTGTGCGTGTGGATTATTGTCTGTCTTCTTGTAAGTAAATAAAAATATTTTTCCTGGATATTTCTCCTAATTCTTCAGACATCATTACATGTTATCTTTTTATAATAAAAAAAATAAAAATGAAAACCCATATATTTCAACGGAAAATCATGAAAAGAATTAAAGGTATATCGGCTCCTCTGTCTCTCTCACTAATTTCTTTTTTTTTTTTTTTTTTTGTATATAATTTTAATCGTAATGGACACATTTTATTTCTAATGCTAATTAATTAAATAATCTCATTTTCATTCCTTACCTTTTAACTACCTACATTACATTTATTTTACAATCTTTCACAGCCGGCAAAAAAAAAAAACTGTTTACTCACTACCTGCAAATCATTATTTCCTGTGTTTGAAATCTAAATTGTTTCGCTTGATTCTTTAAATAATAAAATCCACCTAACGTATAGACAGGTGTGTTTTACCTATTTTCATAATTATATATCGTAGTCGATTAGGCTTACTTAATCCATCCAAGCTATTTTCTGCCTCTAATCTAGTCCTTTCCTGTCGTTATCTAAAAATATCTCTAGCCGTATGTAGTTTGTCATAAAATTCTTGTATCTGTTTTAAAGTTTTTTAAATTGACGACACCAATTATTCATTTTTGTAACTTTTATTTGAAAACTTGATGTTCCTTACTTACTTTTTAAAGGGAAAAAAAGCTGTCAATATTCAGCTTTTTATAGTTTAAAAGTTTTAATTCCGGTTAAAGAAAGTATGATTATTTGTGCAAAGCTTTTTTTTTTTAGGTCCCAGTGTCAATCTTTGATTCTTTCTTTACCAGACCTGTTTTATTTTTTAAGTAAATAAATCTTGGATTATTTTGTAGGAACATCTATTTCTCCCCCTATATTCAGATATTTAATTACTCGAAACTTTATAATAAAAATAATGACTTTAATTCATTTGAATTATGACGTTATTTTTCTTCTGGACTTGGGCTCTGAACGAGTCTAAATTATCAAAGTTAAACAAAGTAACATTTTTTTGCACCTCTTTACTTTGTTTTTTTAATTTTTTAAATCCATTTTAAATTATTGAAGTAAATAAATTTTCTAGCGTTTCGTCATAAAAGTCGTTTTTAATTTGTTTGTGGCTAATTTCTCTTAGTTTTTATGTTTGTCTAAATTATTGTCTTTAGGTTAATTTAATTACCCTAGAAAAAAAGGTACTTAAATTTTGCATTGCCGAGCTTAACATTTTTCCTAGAAAGTTGATTAAAAAAAACAAAAAAAACACTTAAGGTTTTTACTTAATTCGACATTTTTCTTCGTGTTTCTTTTTTATAATCCAAATATTTTTTTTACACAATAACAAAAAAAATTGAAAAAATCTTAACGAAGTTCTTTTTTTAAAATTTTAACCAGAATCTTTTTTAGGGATCACGCTAAACTAGAAAGAAATTTTTTAAAAATTATTCTAAGTTTTGTCCTTAAAATGAAACTAAAAAGTGATTGATGTTAAATTTAAATTTGGGGTATTTTTAAGAAAGCTCTACCCAGAAAAATGTTGAAGACTTTCATATTGTGTGGATTTAGTTCCCTTGAAATGGCTGATATTTATTACCAACAACGGCATTTCGACTCGGTCGTTTTCTCATTCTTTTTCTTAGTCATTTCATTGAAGATTATTTAAATATTTTAGTTTTCTCATGCGGAATTTTTTGTTTCGTTAAAACATTACTTTTCTTTTATTTTTAATTTTTTTTTTTTTGTTTTTTTAAGGAAGTTATTTTTATATTTTTAGAATAGCATTAAGCCTACCTACAACTATTGAAAAGTGAAAATTACAAAAAGGTTTTAACTCGCAATCAAGTTTTTTTTTGTACACTTCATAATCGACATATCTTGCGTTTTTTGTTTTGTTTTTGAAGATAACAACTGATACTTAATTTTAATTAAGTTATTTTGAATTAGCAATCCAAACATTCATACTTTTTGTAGCTATACCCTCTGTAAATTAGACTACTTAAGAGAGTAATTATGGTCTTTCAGCATTTACACCTGCTGTCCGTCTATTCAGGTATGATGTTGACCCTAAATATGTTTTTCGTGTTTTTTGCAGCCAATTCCTCAGATCTTGTAACCGTTCATTTAGTTCCTCTTTCGGTACTGGACATTGTCAAAGGCTTTAAATGAAATCCAACGATGTTAAAGAAAACAGAAACAATGTTTTGAGAGCTAAAAATAGTTAACAGTAAATAAAACTAATTTGTATTCTTAAAGTTTCTAATTAAAATTTTAATAAAATAATCACTCCAGTTTCCTTGTTTTTTTAACAATGTGCGAGTGTTGACCCGAACGACCAGTTATGATTTTTTTGCACCTTTGCACTCAAATCAAAATCCATTCGACTAAAAACTGTTATGTTTGAAACTTTAAAATTTGCTGTGTGAAAAACTAGTTTATGAAATGATTGTGGATTTGCAAGGTAGCGTGACATTAACGAATTGAGATGGTGTCTGGACTTGAAAGCCTCGTCACTGGAATGTAAAGAGGTTTGGTTATTTCCTGTTGGTAGTGCCAATATGTAATACACTGAACGGTAGGTATATCCACAGAACAGGGCATACCTAATGCTTAAAATTGTAAAAATAAAAGTTTTTAATTTCAAGCTAATTTAAATTTAATATTTCCAATAATCAAAATACTTTTTATTTCCTGTATTTAAACTATTTTAAATAGACTGGAAGAAGTTTGTTTTGAAATTGCTAAAAATCTAATTTTAGCGCCATTTTATTAAAAATCTTAAAAATAAAATTTTCTGAAACTTTATTTGAGGAGTTTTAGTTTGATTTGTTTGAAACAAATATTAAAATTTAAAATATTGTAGAAATGCATTTTTTTTACAATAGCTGTTTATTTAAGGTGTTAATAGCTTTACTGACAGGTGGAAGTTTATCTAATTTTTTTTTCTAAGGTAGACATATCTGTAAAAATTACATAAGGAATATCATATTTTTAGAAGTTTTCACTTTTCAGTAATTTTAAAAATTTATAAGAATATTCTCCATAATGTTTTAGTGAATTTTAGGTAATTTAGCTTTAAATTTATAATGGTTATCACTCTTATTTTCTGATATATATATATATATATATATATATACACACACACAAAATTCAAAATTTTTAAATATTGGGGAGTTGCTGAATTGTAGGCTCTTTCATTTATGATTAGTAAATATAGTTTTTACTTAATAACAATATTGCTTAACCAATACAAATTAATACAGAAAATAAGATTTAGACCTTTTAAAAATTTTTCTAAAAAAAAAATTGAAACATTTCTTGTAAAATTTCATTATTCAGCAAAAAAAACTTTTTTCTTAAGACAAAAGTGTCAGTAATATATTTTATTTGTAAAAGCTTTTCTAATTAAATGTCCTAGATATTTTCCTAGATTTTTTTTTTTAATTCAGGGCAGATTTTTGGTTACTTAAGGCCTGTTTTACAAAATGATTTAAATTCTCCAAAGAGTTCTGCATGTCTAATATAAACATTAAGAATTATAAAAATGAATTTCTAGAAATTTCATAAAATTAAATAAGTGGGGCTACATAAGACTGTTGTTCTCATCTTTATTGTCATGTTTACGATGTTTGTATTCTTCAGGTGCTAAGAATTTCAAACCGAACCCTTTATTTTGATCGCAGTGGGGGATATCATTCTCATTCTATGTGCAATACCACTTCCGGTAGCCATGTAGTTATCTCCCTTTAACTCAACTCTTAAGTTATTTGTTCATCACTGCTGTAGCCTGGTAGTGAACTCTCAACTCTTTGGGTCAAGTCACTGGAACTAACCAACATGTATATCCGCTAGGACATGTCCTTTGAGAACATCAGTATATGAATTTCTAGGACTTGTAAACTTAATGTCTTAGTAATCATTTCTTACCAGAGCTCATATTGTAATATTTGATATTAATGATTTTCTCTAGTACTGTATTAATGGCTTCATATTGTATTATTTCTCTGCTTGGTCAGCTTAAATTTTTGTGGCCTAGCATATGTGCTGATTCTTTAACTTCACATCATTTCCAGTGGTGTTCTCTATCAGTTATTTCAACTTCAACCCATAGGAGGTAGTGATCCATTTTCTCCTTCCATATGTAACCAGCTATACCTGATTTTTCTATCTCTTCATAAACCTGGCAATAAAGATGAGGACAACTATGTAAATGCTACCTCATCTCAGAAGTATAGACAAAGTGGGGGTTAAGATGTAACAAGTTTAAAAAAAAAATTATAAATATTTAATAGGTCCTGAAGTTTCATTAAAATTTGATTATTGCAAGAATTTCCAAATCAGTTTTTCACCACTAAAAAGACTCCAAAAAATTCCTGAATGTTTTTAATATATATATATATATATAAAATTTAATAATCATAAAAATCTTTTATTTTGCTCTTTATTTTGACTAAGTTTGGAGCAATTTTTTTATCGTATTATCTCCTTCCCCACTTTTTTTTTTCATATCATTTTGTGATGAGTACTGCTAAATAATTCTTACCAGTAGATTCCTGTAGGATCCAATGTGACACTATCAATTCACACTTGTGAAACCAGTAAACCAATATGCATATTATTGGATAAATAAATAAATCCTTTTTTCTTTTTTTTTTTTTTTATAACTCTATTATCTACTGTATAGAGGAAACTAGTTTCAGTATTTCTTTATCCTGACTTGTTTTTGTTTTATTTTAAATACAATTTAACTTGCTAAATAAATTATATATATAAAAACTTTTCACCATATCTTCTTTTGAAGATTTTTTTTTTCTGAACTTTTGGGTTTAACCCCCCCCCCCCCCCTCAACTTTTTATATCCTTGCCTATTTACATTGCAACCTCCTATCATTTGAATGGTTGTAGAGGAAGTGAAAAGAACAGGCTTTGTTTCTGATACTAGTAGAGGAAAGTTAAAAGAAAAAAAAGTGACTTATCAATTCCTATAGATTCTTCACTGCTACTTACTGTGTTGGCTAGTAAAACTGGATTCCTGTTTTAGGAGTTCTGATGAGCACAAACAAGGTTAATCCTAATCCTGCTCAAGTAGAGATGCCATGAAAGGCCAAGCAGCCTAGATTGGCAACAGATTACCATTTCAATATATTTTAAAACTTCACATACTTTGTTTAATCATGTTATTGATTAAAAATATAAAACAAAATATTGCAGTTTAAAAGGGGATTAATTTTTCAGCACAATTTTCCTTTCAATTGTAAACAACTGCAAAATGTCAAACATTTTCAGTGGCAGTTGCTGCTACTTTTTTTATTTTTAACAACTTCCTCATGTGAACGGTCTTATTAAAATTGCAATTTTGAACTTATACTCAGAAAAATGTCTATATGAAAACTGTTTGTCATGAAGTTTTGCTTCATGACACAAACATTTTATGCTGTATAATATTTTATTAGTTGTAACTAATATTACATGCTATGTAATATTTCATTAGTTATAACTAGCAAGTCTAGCTGATATTCTGTATTGAAATGGTTTAACTTGTCCAAATGTAGCAGATTTGTTTATAATGGTACCAAATTCAATTTCTTAGCTTTTTTTTTCTTTGTGGCTAAAATCACAGATTTAAATTTGTTTTGGAATTGGGGATAATTGCCTTGGATTTTTAGTTTAATTTCTTGCCTGAAATGAGTCATTTCTCAACTCAAATTCTACATATTCTCATGAAATAATTTAGTTTTTATAAGAAATAAAAGCTTAGATATTTTAAAAATGATATAAAGGTTTAAATTTTTGTACTTTGATCCCCTCACTTTGTCATAAGTTTTATGATTACAAAACTGTATCAGAACAAATTTGACAAGTTTCTTAATGAATTCTATTGAAATTTTTTTTTTTTATAATCATGAAAGTTTCTAAATATTCAACATGACTAAAATTTTTAGATAATATCTCAACCAATGCCAAGCTAATATTTGTATTCCTCTGCTATTCTGTTCTTACAGTCTTACAAATACAATAATACCACATATTTGTGGGGGAACAAAACTCATGACATGAAACTTTTTTATATACAATATATTACAAAAATAGCTTTAAAAATTCAAAGATATGAAAATGAAAGGGGGGGGATGAATAGCCCCAAAACCAACTAAAATATAACAATATTCAAACTAAAAATGTTAGCAAGACTTGTCCACCCCACAAAAATTCATAGTGGCTGATGTTTTCCACCAAATGGTGAAATCAAGTAGTGCACTCACTAATGGAGAGGGAAAAATAAAAATGATGGAATGGGAAAATCAAAAACTCGGTCAAGAAGAAAAGTGGGGCAAAAAACCAAACTGGGGAGGTTGGGAATTTTGATGTGGATCATAACAAAAGAGAACGCTGAGAACAAGCTAGGAACAACAATTACTCACATTAACTAGATACACAAAAAAAAGGGTAAATAAAGCAGAGGGTGGTTTGCGGGGAAACCACCCCATTGTGACATAAGGAACTTAAAAAATCAAAGTGGGCCCCTTTCATGTGAACCAGACTTGCTTCAGTTACTCACCTAAAATCTATCAATATCAAATGCTTTCTATGTGATCTTTATCTTAAGCTGATGCTCAAAAAATCTCATCAGATGCTGATAAGAATAATGTTCATATTGCAAAATTCCTTTCATTCACAATGTCCAAATTGCCATTCTTGCTACAGCTAGGAATGTGAGAAACACCATCTGTTTCACCCAAGAATATGGGATCGATACATTATCACACGCCAATGTGAGACTAGTGGGCACGAGCTGTTTGGGAGCAATACAAGCTGTCAACTGACATGATCCCAGAAAGGGCACACATGAGGATAATGGTAGAAAGTGTGCTCAGCCGTTTCCTCTAACATAGGTCCAACCAATGATAGTCAGGTGACCCTGCCTGCCCCATCTGAAGTTCATGTTATTGAGAGATAACTTAATCCGAGTCAATCCCCAGGTAAGTGAAAACTCAGGTATACTGAGGTAATTTGCTGTTGGCGCCCAAGACCAAAAGGAGCACAACTTGGTTGCTGACATCCTGAGCTAATCGCACAGAGGATCCTTTGTGACCTCCTCCACTAATAAATCATAGAAATGCTTTTGAGGCTGAGAAAGGCCAGTGGACCAAGAAATGGTTTGCAAGGCGTCTTGACATTCAAGTCAGTTGCAATTGATTCCAGGGCTTACACTGGCTCTCAGCCCTTGAAACGGGAGGAGTGATAAGGCATCCCTAACACTCCTCTCCAAAACTGAATTCTCTGTTAACTCATGACATACGAAAGCCAACCTCAAGGCGTATTCAGTGACTCACCACGTGTGGCATTCCCAGCCCCCATGACATGGACGTTTGGCACAGACATTTGTTGACCTGATGCTTGCATCCAACCCACAAGAAAGTGAAAAGCAGGCACTTGATCACCTTTCTACAGTCATCACAGAGAGGGAGTCCTGACAACCAGTAACTTATGAGGAGAAAGATGTAGTGCACACCTCAGCCCTACCCTTCAGAAAACCACTGTCGCAGTCAAGTCTAGACTGATGCTCTGACCTTTGCCAGTACCTCTAACCAATTCTTCTTCAGCTAGAGATCTGGCTTGAACCACATTCCAAGAATCCAGACAGGTCCATCAGTCCAACTGGAGGGTCCTGGAAGTGTAACCCTCTTTCAGGCAATCTAACATTTTTTGACTCTTGTCACTTTCTCATATCACTCGACCGCCTTCTGTACCACCTCATTGTTGCTACAGTATGACACAAAAATGGATGTCATTGGCATATGCAGAAACCCTGGCTAGAGCACCACCAGGGATATCAATTCTGTGTAGGGCCACACTGCATGCCCTGTCCCTTAGTTGGCAAAGGAGGTGCTCCAATGCCTAAGCGTAAAGTAGGGGCGCCAGTGGGCAATCTTGATAAACTGACTGAGCTAGCACAAAAGTGTCTAATCACCTTCCATTTACCTGTACCACAGCACTGGGGAAGTGATACTGGAGACTGATCCACTTGCAGATGTCTGGTTTAAATCTGCCAGCCTTCAGGACAGCAGCCAGGTACTGATAGTCAATCCTACTAAAAGCCTTGGCCTGATCTAAATTGATCAGTGTGGCCTGCTTGTCATCTTCTATAAGATCATGCAGGTTGCTCCAAATTGTTTGGTCCTTCACAGCACGAGTCTCAACAGAATCTCAGCAACTGACTGCTCTATTGGAATCTTAGCCAAAATCTTTGACTCTGTGTTTAGCAGAGTTATGGACCTGTAATCATCTAAGTCCTTCCCAACACCCTTGACTTTTTTAACAGTGTGATCACACTCCTGGAGTTCCGATCTGGGACAGACCTCTGTCAGAACCTTTGATGAACACCGCCATCAAAATTTGTACAAAGATGTGCAACAGCCCCCAAGTACAATTCATAGGGTAGACCCTCAATTCCTGGAGACTTGCCACTGCCAACCCGCTTCAATGCCAAGTGAACTTCCCCCTTTGAGATCTCACCCTTACAGCTAGTGGCTTCATTTGGTGCAAGCCGAGGAAAGTGAGCCAAATAGCTGCAAAACTCATTTTCACAGAGACTAGGCTCCTTTGTAAAGCACCTCTTGAAATACCACTGAAATACCTCGCACATACTGCCAGTTGACCTCAGAGTACATCCCTCCAAGGATTTGACCTCTCAAATATATCAATCACCACCTTGATGAATCTCTTCCTTGCATAGTTCTGTGCCCATATCCACAGCTTTGTTAGACATCTTGTTTAATCTATGCTAACTACCTGGCCCAATAATGCTTGCTAGCCAACTGCTCCAAGGTCTGCCTAGCTAATGCTATCTCTAAGGGACCCCCTCCCCGTTTCCGCCCAGGACATACTATCCTTAAGTGAGTTGTTGGCTATAGTTGGTGGTGAAAGACCTAATGCTATCATTAAGCCTCTCCCACTACTTATTCCCAATAACTGTTCCACAATAGTTTAGTTAGCTGTTGCCAGCTTGTCCAGTAAAGACATGTTGAACTTCCAATGTCCAGCCAATCGAGTTTGTGGGACAATCTAGAACAATACTTTTCACTAACATTCTATCCAGGTAGTTAGCCACCTGGGCAGATGGCCAATTAAGTGCCCATGTCCCTCCCTCCTGGTGATGGACCCAGTATCTATTGATGAGACTGGATTCGCCGATCAGATCAACCAAGGTACTATCGCCCAACCTCCCGCTATGCTTTGCCTTTTGTCTAGCTTGAAGTCCAGGTTGGCATTCTAGTCTCCCACTAAGACTAGTCATAAAAAATCTACCAGAAGTGGCCCTAACTGACATAAAAATGAGACGTGCTGTGTTTGATCATTGAGTGCATAAAATGCAACAACCCCGAATGAACTACTGTTCATGGCAATATTGGCCACAATCAACCAGCCTTCTGTGCCAGCATAAACAAGGTCCATTCTTGCATCCAGAGTACATTTAACCAACAAGAAAACTCCTCTGGCCTGCTGGTCCCCGTATGCTGACAACACATGAGCATCAACTTTGCAAACAGTGTGTCTCTTGGGTCACAGCCGCATCTACACCAAATGAGAAGAGATCATGAAGCAGGTGAGCAGCTTTACTTCAATTATGCAAGCCCTTTGCATTCAAGCTGACTTGTTTGATAAATATTTTTTTTAAGTAGGACCCCTTATACACAGACTAGACGGAAATCTTCGGCAGTCAGGACCTTAACAAATTGTCCCAGAGTGCCAGTACCAATTTCAGACGTAATGCATCTGTCTGAGACAACACCGCCAACGTCCGTACAGTAAGTAAGTTTTAATGCTCTATACAAAGGGAGACAGGATTACCAGAACCCTCCCATTACAGAGCCTTGCAAGTTTTATAGCTCAGGTGTTCCTATTCAAGCCATGTGTTTGGAGACAGTATCTTTTGCCTGCACCCCCTTCCCTGTACAGCACTTTTCAGCCACCACTATCACTTTCTCTTTTAATGTCTTTTTTTTTTTTTTTTTTTTTTTTTTTTTTTTTTTTTTTTTTTTTTTTTGCAGTCGTTCTATGTTATGAAAACTAGCCCATTTCTGTTAATGAAATGTTTGTATTTTAGCCTCTTTCGATCATAGTAAGCAGACCTTTTTAAAAAATTTTTTTTTTTATAATCATATCGCCCCAAGCAAGGCATTTTACTGCCTTTGCAGGGGATTACATAGTAGGAAAGTTATGAGAAAGAGTTATAGGTAGTGTCAGGAAGTCGGTAAGAGAAGGATGAGAATACTGATGAGAGTGGAGTGGATGGAAAAGGGAGCATGAGAGAGAGGATGCAAGTTAGTGAGATGGGAGATTGACTTTACATTTAAATTCTTGGAAATTGTATCTGTCGGGGAAACAAGTAAACGGAAGGGGATTCCACAGGCGGGAAGTGCAAGAATAAGAAGTTGCTGGAGTAGAATTTGCTTACATTTTATTGGTTTCACAGTAAAAGGGTGGGATCTAGTTGCTAATCTTGTGGCTTGAGTAAATTCATATATAGGGGGCACCAGTGAGCTAAGTTTGTTGGAGCAGAAGCTGTAAAAGTAGTTATAGAAGAGACACAGGGTAGCCACATTGTGCTGGTGAGAAAGTGACTGTATCTGTGCTGCCAAGTCAGGATTGATCACATTACAGATTTTCCATTGGATTTTGTCAAGGACACCTAGGTGGATAGCAGGAACACCGGACCAGATATGGCAGCAGTATGCAATGCATGGGCAGATGGTAGATTTATGTGTGTAGGATTGTTTCAGATGGGAAAAATTTCCTGTCCCTACACAGAGAATTGACTGTCTTAGCAGTGGATTTAGCTATGGATTCTATATAATCATTCCACTTGAGGTCTGTTGTGAGTTAACCCAAGGTGGTGCAGTGTTTTGCTTTCAGGGAGACTAATGGGTGGTAGCAGCGATTGTCTGTGATGGTTAACAGATAGCAGCTTTGTTTTGGAAGCATTAAAATTCACGAGCCATTTCTTACCCCAGTTTGCCATGGATTGAAGGTCCTTTTCAAGCTTGGCAGCAAGGTTTGCTTTGTCAGCCTCAGCAGATTTTTTATGTATATGAGAGTGAACCGGTGTCGTTAGCATATATGCCTACTTGGGATCTTATTACATCTGGAAGATTGTTAATGTAAATAAGGAAAAGCATAGGGCCTAGAATAGAGCCTTGAGAGACACCTGCGTTCATTTGATAGTATTGGGAGGCATGTCCGTTCAATACTACCTTCATTGTGTGATTGGAACGGAATGACTGGATAAGGTCAAACAAAAATGGTGTTTTATTCCACACCGATGTTGAAACAGATGACTGGGGAGACTCAGCTGTAATGGTTTTTTTTTCCTCCCTGAAATTCACAAAAATTAACGTGTTAAAAAAAAAAAAGTCACATAAATATTACAAACAGTAATGTTAACACAGTTCAAAAGATCGTACTCACAAAGTCATTTGCAAAATCAAAAATGGTAATAAGGCTAGGCAGCAATATAACCCCCCTCACTTGCAATAGTGTCCAACATATTTATGAGGATTGGGACATGCCCATTAATGTTCATATGTACGTGTGTAACAAGTTTCATAATCCATTCCAGGATTCTTGCACGACTCTTGTTCACACAATCTTTCCATCAATGCCTATCTTTTGGTGAGTTTGGTAATGCCTTTGGTTTTGGTTTCTTGGATACACAAAGGTCTGTTCAAATTTTGAAAATGCTGATACTCTACCCTGCAGTTCTGACACTCAGACCTTTATCTATTTGAATGTATGAAAGAGGCACTCAGTATACGGCAGTTCTCTAATCATGATAAGGTAAAGAGTAACTTGCACATAGTTTAGAATGCAGTCGAGAAGCTTCTACGAGCCAGGTAGATATGCCCTTACTCAAAATTGGAATACTTCAATTGAGAAGGAATAAGATTGTTATGGATTAGATTTGGAATCTTAAGATTTTTTAGTTATTAAATCTCTTAAATACAGAATAAGCATTACTTTTTGATCAGTATGTGTTTCTTGATGTTTGGCTCAGATTGAGAAATTGTTGAGTTGGGTTCGAATTCCGGTCAGTAGCATTCACTTATCCCAAATCTTTGGGAAAGGCATGAATCTGATTCCTTCTCTCTGCAGAGTCTAGGCTCTCTAGGTTTGCAATTAGTTAAGGTCAACTCTGAATTCAAATCTGCATGTGAACTTAGGCCATTGTCTTTCTCGTGAGAACTAAAAAATCCTTGTCAGTCATAGTCATATTTAACTATAAACGCATAAAAAAAAAAAATCATATTGCATCACCAACCTTTATTGAATCCATTGTTAAAGAATTTAACACACACACACACACATATATATATATATATATATATATATATATGTCTGTGTTTGTGTCTCTATTCTTACGAACTCTGCTTCTCTGAAACCCTCAATCTAATTTTAACCAAAAATGGCTCATTTGTCGATCATGATATGAACCTTTGATGTACACAAATTTTTTTTAATTGATTGAAAGGGTACAGCAGAAATCACCGAAATGATAAAATTTACAAACTCTTCTCCGAGATGCCTTATGTAAATTCAACCAAAATTGAGTAACTTGTAGATCAAAGTCCGAACCTTTGACATACACTGGGTTCGTCAAAAATCAATGACAAACATAATTTTAGGTGGTCTTTTGTGCAGTTTTATGCATTTTTCCAAGGTACTTCACTCAAATTTCACCAAAATTGAGTCACTGGTAGATTGAGGACTGATGCCTTGATATGCAAACAAAACATTTCAACTGACACACAATGTGCAGCAAAAATTCATGGAAAATGTTTTTTTGTAATCGTTTATTTCTCTGAAACACTTAGTTGTATTCCAACAAAAATTCTTCTTTTTTTTTTTTTTTTTTTTTTTTTTTTTTTTTTTTTTTTTTTTTTTTTTGTAACTTCTACCTTTTCCAGTTGAATCCATTGCATTCACTTACGCACAAATACCCTTGGGAAAGGTATTAATCCGTCTCTTCCCTCCAGTTAGGGGTTAAATAGCAGGACATATTGGGTTCTATAGCCTTGGTCGGCAACCAGTCTACCGCAGAAAGCAATGGCAACCTACTGCGGGATAATCTTCTGCCCAGTCAGTGATGTCTCGAAAAAGACATGATCGCCAAAGCGTGTTTCACGTATGGCACTTAACTGACTGACCTTATCATATGCCATAACAATTTGTTGTTTTCTACAAGGTGCCAATCCCAATCAAGTAGCAGGGAGATTGCATCCACTTCTTTTGCATCACAACGCCATTGCATCACATTACAGGCTCCTGTAATGCGCCCCCCCCCCCTCTTTTTCCAATTATACATACATCATCCCTGTTAATTGGCAAAATTGACCAAGCATGAATCCTGTTTAACAAACACAACAAAAACCAATTGTAACACCCCAACGGTCGTCCTAAGAATTTCTCCGGCGGTCATTCTCCACGCTGTTATGTTGCCGGATTTTTGTAGAAACCGTCGGACGAACAGCTGGGGGTACAAGATTGACTGTAAGGAACGAACTTCCAAAACTTGGATGAGTTGAAAGGATGCTTTATTCGTTTAGAGTCAGCCTTGTCGGTTGGGGCAGGCGAATGTGACACACAGCTCTAACTCTAATTAATGGAGATCAACAAACCCAAACTGAATGAAACAAGACGAACGGAGATCCTTCAAGTTCGCACCCGGCTGACTCCTTTCACTTCTCTCTTGTCTTGACTTTTTTTTAACTGGCTCTATTTATTTAATATGAATCTGGAAATCCGGAAATGCTTTAGACCACCGGTGACAAACACCGGCGACTGTAAGTCTGAAATTTCAGTTATCTTTTTTTTTTATCTTAATAAGGCTTCCGCCGGAAAAGGCTTAATGTGTGGTCAGATACAGTAAAGGACAGCCTTTGACCGGGTCATCGAAAACGTACTCGCTGAACTTTACACTGAGTCAAATATTTACCGGAGGACAATTTTCCTCATAAAAGAAAAAGCGTTTATTTATTTTTTTCCTCTTCTTTTTCACTTTTGTTAAATATGTTTTTAAACTATTTTCTATTCTAATCTATTTTCTATTTTAATTTATTATAATAAAATACATATATGTCTAGTTATCGTGTCACACCAATACTTACTTTGCATTTTTTTTTTTTTTTTTTTAAACAGCAACCTCATACTGGAGTTTTTTGAATAAGCACTTGACCTTACCATTTTAGCATGACCCCCCCCCCCCCCCCGAACAACAACAACAACACTGGGCTATACAGCTAGTATTTAAATTAAAACAGTACTTATGTAAAACATGCTCAAATCAACATGTGAAAAACCAACAAGGATAATGTATACTAGACATGCACATACTTATGGAAATAAATTATCATCTGAATCCCACAGACTAGAATTTTTATACACTTACATTCTTAATATTTATTGTTTTTCACTTAGCCTTGGAATCTGTTAATTTCTTGGAACTTCAAATGAATGTGTCCTCTCTCCTTAAATACAGAATGCCATAAATTATATTAATGTTTAACAAGGCATGTGAAACATAATTAAGCAATGAAAATCAAACACAAAAGCAAAAATACCAGAATTTCTTTTTCCTGAAGCTTTATTAAAAGGGAAACGGGTTTAGATTGATAACTGTTTCTTATTTATGCTATTCTGTTGGATTCAGATACATGTTTGATTTCAATTTGTGTGTGTGTGTATATATGTGTGTGTGTGTGTGTGTGTGTATATGTATATTTACAAGTCCCCATGCAAACACACAAAGCTGACCGAGTAATAAACCCCCCACACACACACACCAATCTCTGCAAAATTCTAACCAAAAGATATACCCAACAGATAAAAACGTACACTCCAACAGATACCATTAATCAACAATTTGGCACTTACACACCAGGCTCTTCAAAACTCTAGAAGACACATTTCCTTCATTATCAATAACCCCAACCAACCTCCCACAACAACAATGAACCAAATATTGGGCTCCCAACATTGAAACAAACATATGATTGTCGAGGACATATATTAAAAAATAATGTACATGTTCTAAAACATAATTTATAATAAATATTCACAGCTCTATACATCATATATCAAGCACTGTTTTAAATTAATGTTTTGGACGGAAAAAATTCTTTCTTCGTTCTGTACCCACTTGGGGAGATATATAGATATATATATATATATATATTTTTTTTTTAATTTATTTTGTTATTACAATGGTTTATAAAGGCATAATATCACTACACAAAAATTTTCATGTTTCAGAACAATACTGTTCTTCAGGTGATATGTTAAAATAAATGGTGAAAAATAATTTATTTTTAAAATATAAGATGAGTTCATGGTTATTTAGAAAATTGGGGAGTGGTAATAGTAGAAAATGCTTAAGGTGTGTCAGTATTGTTCAATCAAAAATGAGAATTCTGTAACCATGGAGTTTAAGCTCTACTCTGTATTGAGCAATCTTTATAAAAGTAAATGCTTGAACAGTGGGTTTTAAATCTACATGTTTCTTTACTTTTTTGTTATGTGTGTGTGCGTGCACAGACACACATGGCCAGGTGGTTAGAATGTTCACTTTTTGACTATGAAACAGGTTTGAATCTTACCATAGGTAGCTTGTCAGTATGGTAACTTTTTGATGTTATTGACCTAGGGAAGCAATCACAGCATGTGACTGAGTGTTTGATTTTTACCTATCCTCCTTATTCTGTCCTTATCCTATGCATCCCAATTTTAATAAATGCCTGCCTGCCTTTTAATGTATCTTTTATGCAGTTCTTTGGTTTATATTTGAACCACCCTCCAAGCAACGTTTCATTGTAGAAACGTTGATTGTACACCCAGGTGAATTCAATGTCCAGACTATTGATGTCAGCTGATGATGATCATTGCCTTGATTGATGGAATATTTGCTTTTGAGGGTATTTCAGTATTGGTTCTATATGATTTCCATCACAAGTTCATTCTATACCACAGGAATTTCTGGTGAAAGCACTTTGGTGATTTTATGTGACTATCTTGTGTTAGCCATGTTTCCTTTTTATATGCAAAAAAAAAAATAGTTCTTTTACTGAACAATTATTAACCAAAAACCATGGAACTCATATTTTTTGTCTTCAATACCAAATAGTGTGTTCCAGTTTGTCATCTTCGGCCATCATCAAATTTTCAGCTGTTTCATCATCTTCAGTCATGATGTCACTGACATGGTCATTCAACAAGAAGTCATCTTCTGTCCTATCAAGTGTATTAAAGATAATAAATTTCCTAAGTTTCAGCACAGTTTCTGGCTTGATATTTTCCCATACCTGAACAATTGATACACTTACAGTTTCTAGTATAGGAGTCCATATACTTTATACTTTTGTAAATGTGCTTCTCCAATCATCTAGTTGCTTCACAGATCTCTCATAGCGGCCTTAAAAGGCTTCATCAAGTCATTACACAACTCTGGTTAGACACCAGGAATCACTGCTGTGTCTGTGTTCAGGAGTTTAACTTGAGTGGCCACACTATTTATGTGATGACATTTAAACATTTCTAAGACCAATAGACTTTTCTTTCCTTAATTCACTGCGTGAGTTTTATATATATAGCTTTCTTAGGAAACAAGCAGCTATCTAATCCCTGTTGCAGATTCTGACTCTGGCACATTTGCATTTCTTTAAGACCTACAGGGCCATCCTATGGTTTATATTGTAACCAACTATACTGAGTGAACCTAAATTACAGCTTCTAAGACTGCTCATAATCTAGTGTAATCAACAACTTTTGAACATAGTCAGTTCTTCCTCCCCCATCCTACCCGGTCATGATTGTGATTGTGCTAGCACAACCATCAAAAGGTTCCATCTGTCCATGGTGTTGTTTTCGCGCACACACACACACACACACACACACACACATCACTACTTGAATAAACTGATCTGCTCATAAAAATATATAGAAATAATTTTTCTCTACCTTAGCATTCTTTAGATCTTTTTTAGGCTGCAACTTGTCAGAATTAAAAGCATTTAGACAAAATAAGGAAAAAGTTATTGGAAAGAATTTCTAAATTATATCACTCTTTGTTCAGTTTTGAGAAATTCATTTTTTCTATGTTGTCCATGAAAAAGAAAAATTTTGTACTCACACTGGATGTTTGTCTGCTTGAAGTAAGTTAATTGTCTGTTAAAAAGAAAATCTGTTCTAATTGCTTGATTTAATCTATCCTGGATTTTTCATTGGGTTTCAGAAGCTACATATAAGACAGAATTTTGAGAAAAATTGTAAAATGCAATCACTTTGAAACATTTTGTTTCTAAAAGTAAAAAAAAATTCACAGCAACAATTTTTAAAAAGTGAAAGCATGAAATCTTTAAAATGCAAATTTAAGTGCAAAGCAAATGAAGTCTTAGCCTAACAAACAACTATTTCTGTTAATCCTTTCATGACCCTTTAATAAAAGACTCAAGACAATCTGATCTCATTCCCAAATGTCGCCTCTTCACTAAACTCCTTTTCCAGATATTGCTTACATTATCTGTTTTCATCTAACAATCAAAATGTATATAATTAATGACACTTAGACTCTCATGAATTTCATCTGGTTTACATCATGGCTTTTCAGTCATGATATGAAATTGTCTGTCACTTTAACATTTCAGATCTCATTTTACAATTACGAAAAATATCGTTTTTCATGACATGTACATCCCAATAGACTTCTGAAAGATCTATAGAACACACACACACACACACACACACAACGTAGAATATTTGGTATTTAAATCCGGTAAATTCCGATGTGCGTTGTGGTGCATTGGATATCGGTTCGGAATGAGAAAGCGGGGAGCCGAGTTCGAATTCCAGCTGAATTCATTGCATTCACTTACGTGCAAATACCCTTGAGAAAGGTATTAATCTGTCTATTCCTTCCAGTTATGGGTTAAATAACAGGATAGGTTGGGTTCTATAGCCTTGGTTGGCAGCCAGTCTACCATAGAAAGCAATGGCAACCTACTGCTGGATAATCTTCTGCCCAGTCAGTCATGTCTCTTTCGAGACATGATTGCCCAAGCGTGTATTACGTATGGCACTTGACTGACTGACTGACTGAAATTCTGATAGACGAACTAAAAAGAACTCCATGTTAAATTATTTAATTTAACAGAGTAATATAATCTAGAGAAAATTTTAGATATTCTGCAATTTCATGGGTAAATTGTTTTGGCTGTGAAATATGTATTACCCATGAAATATCTAAAAAAATTTTTCGTGTGTGTATATATATATATATATATATATATATATATATGTTAGGAGTTTCATAAAGGTTCAAGAAAGTTTAATAAAATATCAAATTCAGTTGAGATTTTTTTCAAGATAGGGTGTTTGCTAATTTGTCCATGCTGACATGTCTTGTTGCAGGAGGTTTTCTTGGTATATGGTTAATTCTCAGAAATTACTTGTTGATGGCAACTTTAGTTTTATAGTATCGCAACATCCTGGTTTGAACTGGTGCTTGGAGACCTGCAGTCGTTGCTTTGTAGTGAACTGCATTGGCTTTAAGCCAATACCTCAGTTGTATCATTTTGATTTCTAACTGAAAATCAGAAGCTGTATTTACATCCAGCAAAAGAACATTCTTGTTAAATGGCACAGTGTGATGAGGTCTGTATCAGCCAATTTTATTGTCTCCAGTAGGGAAATGTTGCTAACTACTTATCAGTGATGAAAGGGGTATGGTGAGTGGGTGAACTTTCTTACCCATCTTCTCACTTCAGTCTGTTAAGTGCTTTGCATGATATACGCTTACGTGATCATGTCTCTTTTGAGACATGACAGACTAGGCAGAAGATTTTCCCCCACAGTAGGTTTCCATTACTTTCCAGTGGTAGACAGGTTACCAACCAAGGCTAAACCCACTCTTTCTGGCTATTCAACTCATAGCTGGAGGGAGAAGACAAGGGCTAACATACTCTTTCCCGAGAATGTTTGCGAGTGAATAAAACAAATCCGATTGGAATTCAAACTTGGCTCTCTGATTTTTCATTCCGAGTCGATATCCATTGCACCACAGACGCACATTCCCGTTTACCAAGCCAAAAACCTCACAGAATTGGAAGGATATTTTCTTTTACATTTAACCAAGAAATCTAACCATCTCTTTCATTAGTTACTGATTAGTTAATAGACCAATGAAAACATCTTGCCACATCCTGCTTCTTTTTTATTCTTTCAAGCCTTGCAACTGTCAATTGGCCCTTTTAAATATATTGTGCGAGTTTTGCTGTTTTAGTTAATTCATTTTTCTTAATTCTTAACCATAACTTCACTTGTGACAGTGTGATAAAAAAAACTTACTTTGAAGCCCTTCCTTTACCAGAAAAACAAATTTGACAATTGACCCAAATTTAGAAATTTTGAGAATTTAGATGTCTGAAGTTTCATTTTGATATTGCAATGATTTCAGCTTTTACAAGAACACCAGTGAGTTGGAAATTGTATTGTGAAAGCTTAATTTTTGTGGAAATGCATTATGTTGATTTAGCAAGAATAATTTTATTAAATTCTGAAAATTTTAATAAAGAATAAAGTTTTAGAAAAACTTGATTTTGTTTTAGTAGAAAAACACCAAAATGCCCGTTTGTTTAAGCATGGTAGGGTAAAAAGGTGTAATAGTTTAAGAGAAGTGCTTGCTTGTAAATCTCTGAAAAAAAAAATTTTTTTTTTTTTTTTCTTTGACATGCTGACATATTTGCTCTTATCTTTTTTTTTTTTCTGTAAATTTCCTCTTGGAGTTGAACAAATCCTGACAAGGATGTCATTTGGTTATAAAATGTTAAGTGTCTGTCCTCCTGTCTTTTAGTGTAATAAAGAACTACTGTCCAGAGAAGGGATTCTTGTCTCCAGGTCTTTTCCTCCCTCTAAAGTTCTTATCAAGTTTTGCCTAGTTTAGCAAGGGGTCACAATCTTCTCTTCAGGGACTCTTTGAAGACATTATTGGCAAGTTTGTCAATGGATGCTCTACCACTCTGGCCCTATACCAAACTCAGTGACATTTATTAAACATCTTTGCATTTCATGATGTTTGTCTTAGTTACATAAAAATCTTTGCTGAATCGGTTGATTTATACTTTTCCAATTTTTTTCCAGGATGTCTTTTTGATGATTAGAAGGAAGAAGTGCACAATCTTTACAGATGTTAAAGAAAATACAACCATTTATGATGTCAAGAAGATTGTGGAAGGAATTTTGAAAGTGCCCCCTGAAAACCAAAGGTTGTTTCATGATGACACAGTAGGTGAAACTTTTTTCCCTCCCCAAATGCTTTGTAGATTTTCTTGTAACTTCTGTGGCTGTTTTGAAGAATTCCAAAGTGCAAAAATTTTAGTATTGACAATCCCCTCTTACATTGCATGAAGAACTATCAAAGCTCTTGTTTTGGTAGGCAACTTTGGAGGACAATTTTTTTTTTCTTTTATTGTCTATATATGCTTGTCACTAATTATAATTGGTTAATATAAATTTTAGCTTATTGTTAATTTTTGACATGAGGATTGATTATTTCTGTACTCAAATGAGTCTCTCAAAATAAATTTCCTTGAGACCATTAACAAGAATTGTCTTTCCATTTCATGCTGTTCTTTAATAGAGTAAGGCTAATGGGTGGAAATAGAATCAGAAAGCTATAAACTAAGAATGGTGGGATGACAGTGAATTCAAAGAAAAATTCTACCAATTCTTGTGCAATGGAATAATCTGGAGACTGGATGATAGGTGAATTAAAAGAATTCAGAACATTTGTCTAATGATTCTAAAGTTCCATCTCTACAGATCATGTAAATAGTCATTTCCATTCTGGTTCAGTTTAAGTTGGAGACATTTTGTCAGTGTAAAAGATCAGGAACCTTCTGTCATTACCTGCAATGTAGCATCCAATTTACAAGCATGAGACCTTCGCTTATGCAATTGAGCCTGTAGGTATTTAAACTTTATAAAATTTTATTTCCATGATGACTTTTTTTTTTTTTTTTTTTTTTTTTGTCAGTTAAAAATCTCTTTGTGATCTCAGTTTCAATGTTTGTCTTTTCTTTTTATCCAATTCTAGCCACTGGATGACAATAAAACATTAAGCGATTGTGGCTATACCAGCGGTACTGCTCGTGCTCAAGCCCCAGCCACCATTGGTTTGGCATTTAAAGCTGCCGGTAAGATTAAAGAGCAATTAAATGTTGCAAAATTTTACTTAACTAAAAAAAATTGCTTTAGTTGTAAAATATTAAGTTTATATCCATCTCCCGACCTCCAATAGTGGACGCGGGCAGCTCTTATTCAATCTGAACACTGCAAGACTTGTAATGGTTTCCTCTAAGATTCAGTGCCAGGACAGTCAGTGTCAGGTTTATTACAAGTTGCATGGTGAACTTTGTGCAATACTTTCTTTTGGCGCTCCGTGGGAATGAGGGCAATGCACCTTCCAGGAATGATATGTAATAGCAAATTCCTTATAATTCTTGGAAGGTGCATCGTCCTGCTGACAGATGTCACCTATCATCATAGAAGAGTTACAATAAAATGATTTATCTGGTCTTCAATGCTGTTGAGGTGAGAGATGATAGGCCCTAGTATTTTGTTGCCAAACAACCTCACTCCACCAGTTTGTTGTTTACCTACAGTGTATCCTGATGCTATCAGATCATGATGGACGAGGTGACCTTCCATTGATGAGAGGTTTAGTTCTGACGCTTACATGTCCATTGAAGATTGTAATGATGGCTGCTGTGAATGGCCCTGTGGTTATACACTCCCCTCTCCGATATACAAGGTGGGGGTGTTGTATTGTACCATTACTTGGTTAAAGTTTCTTCTAATTTGTGCCCTAGTAAATCTTGTGTTTGCTTGTAGTTGGTGAGAACTTCATTAATTTCTGGCATTAATAAGTCTTGGCAGCCCAATGTTTACTTCAACATGGCAGATGGCAAATTCACTTTGGCTGTTGCAAGTGAGGTGTGAGCACATCTTGTTTGGTGGGACTTTTACAAATGTTCACACTTTTTATTGAAAATCACTTGGATCTTCTTGACTATATCTGCAGAACTATTCAAAATGAAATGTTTGATTGGCATGCCTATTGATCTTCAAATTACCCAATTCCTATGGCTAGATTGATAAATTGATCACTTCAGTCTACATCCTATCTTATCCCATGTTGTAATTTGATTGATCATAAGACTGGTGGAGACAAGTGACCTGTAAATGAATTGTTCAGGTTGAGAAAGTCACAAGAAAAAATATTTTCATAAAATTCCAAGTTTTCCGTCTTGGTTCTCTTGGTCATTTCGACAATCAGAATCTATCTGCTTTCATGCAGACAGTTATTGTCCCAACCCACATCTTAATTTGAAATATAACATTGTGGCTGGTTTTAAGTCTGGCACATGATTCAAATCGGAGTTCTTCTTAGGCAGGCAGGCATTCACATGATGTCAGGTGGTCCCTCATCTCAATAGCAATTCTAACCGCAGCTTCAGGTGAATCCTTCTCTGACTCTCTGACCGCTTTGGGTCCTCGCTCATATGGACTTCCACCCAAAACCTGTTTAGGGAATGATTGATTTGGGGAAAACTGATTTCCATAATCTTAACAAGTTTTTTGTCATATGAATTGTCTTCTTCAATTTGGGGATTTTTCCTTTTCCGTGAGTTACAGGCATGGGTATTGATCTGCCTGAATAACTTCTTCCTTCTTTCATTGGGTATCTCATGCCAACACTCTTCAAAGAGCATAAACAGTTTCTCCACCTTCCCTAGTTTTCCACCTCTGGCTACCACCTCAGCCCTCTTTCAACTGATTTGATTCTTTGGCCTCAGATTCACATTTACTGACATTTACTTCCTTGCATAGGAGAAATATGGAACAATAAAATGTAAATAATGATTATTTACATTTTATTGTTCCATATTTCTCCTATGCAAGGAAGATTCTGTTTCTTACTTAGATATTTGGTGGATGACTGTCTCGATTTTTGTCAGGGTCATTAATTTCTTAAAGCACCAAGAAATCTTTGTTCTAACCCTGTCCACAGTGCAATTTTGTTTGTTGCCTGCTTGGCTGGTCATTAAGTAATTTTTATGATTCGCAATTTTGCCTATTTAAGATTCTCTAGCCTGTCCTGTGTTTTGATAACTTTTACTTGAAGACAGGATCATTAACCAGCGCTGTCTAAACTCGGCACATGGCTTTCCTGCAAATTTGCATTGGTCTGTGGAAAATTACTTTGTTTAGCATTAAAAAAAAAAAATAAAAAAATGAATATCATCATTTGTTTTTATGAGTATATCTTTTATCTAATTTAAAATTTTCATTGCCAAATAGTATTGTGACGCTAACCCCACAGCGTTGTCAATGACATCGATACAGTAGCTGGTCTTCAGGTTTACCCTTCCAATGGTGATCTCCCTTGCCCACAATGTGAAATTTGATTTCAAGGAAGTCACGTTGAATTCTTGCTAGATGTCTCTTTACCAAGTCAAACCAAGCTGGATGCGCACGCACAATTGGGTAAATGAAAACGGCACCAGAAATAAATTGAGTGATGCCTGAATAAGTTGTAGAAAGAAATAAGTTGTATATACAAAAGGAAAATAAAGAAAAACAATCACTAATCGTCTTCTTCCCAAATCCTGTTCCTATCAATCTGGCAACAGAACAGAAGTTCTGAGCAATTTTTTCTAATAATTTGCAAAGCGTTTCTCTGTTATTAATTCAAGTTGTTTGTTAGCAATATCACTTCACCTCCAGTTGGAGTTTTGAGTTTGTGTTGATTCGAAATGACTTTGTTTCACTTTACACCAAAGCTTTATGGAAACTGCCGAAGAACTGTCTTTGAGTATGGTGGGTAAAGTCGGCAGCAGTGGCAATCGATTTCGTTTCCATACAGGCTGGAACTTCAAACTCACTTTGACCCCTCAGGGCTCTATTTATGCTTGTCCCTGCTTTACTGGTGTGGTGCACGACGGACACTGGGTGTTCATGCAAAAACTAGTCTCTGGCTCTTGCAGCCAATGAAATCACTCTTGCCCCCACCTTTGGGGAGGAATCACTATACAATGTCAACTCTCTCTGTCTTCTTCCCTTTTGACGCAGTCAATTGAGTAGAGCTATTTTTGTGACGTCACTTCAATCTATCTTCTTCCCCTTTGTTTAGCCAATGAGAAAATTTTCTCTTTACCTGTTTTGGGCGGGACTTTAATGCCTCTAATTCCTTTCTCAGGGAAATCCCAATTTAGTCATTCTCATAATTGTTTTTTTCTCTCTCTCAACAAATCAACTTAACTTTTGCACTTGTCTGAACTCCCTCCTTTAGTTTGTAACAACCTTTTTGACATTCCACAGATCTGTTTTGGCTTTGTATTTTGCTGAGATAAAAAAAATTCAGGGTTTTCCGTTTCTGTTGTCATATGATTTCTGACACTAATTATATTCTGCACGAGTTCATTAGAAAAATAAAATCTTTATTCTTCACATTTCTCATTTATCACTTTGTTCCACAACTTTAACCTTCATTCACGCCAGTCATGGAATCACAGCTGGGAAACTTTCTTTGTTTTTGGGAACAAAATTTTATTATCACCTCTTTGTGTGTTGCGGAATCTTTGACTGGTAATGTTCCTTTCACTTTGATATCAGCTGGGTCGTTAAGAATAATAAAAAAAAAAAAATCAATTTTCCCAGTCATCTGTGTTTTGCAGATATTATTGCTGTCAGCAATAGCCATCTGACTCTGTGACCTTATTAACTTCGCTGTATCAGATTTCACTTGTCATATTTTATTTTTAGTTCATTGCAATCTTTTCTTGAAATGGTGAATCTTTTCCAAACCAAAAAAAAAAAAGTATTTTTTTTTTCCTTTGTTCATATTAGAACAAAATAAATTTTTCCTAGTTGATTCTTTTCAATGTGTAATAATTAATAATAAAACTAACATAATTTCTTCCATTCCTGCCATGCTAAAATATTGTCAGTGTATTACATATCTGATGGTTGCTGTCATTCTTGCCATGCACGGGTGAGCTTGTTAACCATTGCTGGTCAATTTTTGCTTTCTTCCATTTGATTTGTAAGCAGACTTGATGTCTGATTGTGAATTGAGTTTCCATGTGAAAGCAACACTGATTTTGTTTTCACCACCATTTAAGGTTATTTCAAAGTAGTTTGAAAAGTTAAATTTTGCCATTACAAATTTAGTAGTGTACCTTTCCAAAAATAGCCTTCAAGTCTGGATAAAGTCAAGTCAAGGACTTGATTAACCTTAAAATTGTTGCTATGAAGCAAAAGTAGTTTAATTTGTTTAATAACCTTTTTGATTGGTGTTTTGTTTATTAGATTTTTAGAAACTTTTTTTTTTTTTTTTTTTGTCTCATGTTTTCTTAATTCTATCAATTTTAAGAAATGCATTTTTAACTTGCACTTATTTCAAAACTTCAATTTTCAGATGGTGAGTTTGAACCTCTGGAACTGAGCCCTTTGTCTAGTCCTCCAGAGTTGCCAGATGTCATGAAACCCCAGGACTCAACAACTCCTCATGTACAGGAACAAGCTGCTGCTTAGTGTGTATGCATGCATGTGTTTGTATGCGTGTGTGCGTGTGTGTGTGTTGCTAGTGTTGCCTTGAAAAGATACCAAATTCTGAGGGTAACTGAACACATGCCAGGCTTGGTTGGCCCTTCTAAAATTGGCAACAGACAATAAAAATGAAAAAAATAATATAAATTAAACTGGAGAAAACTGCAAAAAAAAAAGAAAAAATTATCCCCTCCCTCCACTTCAAAGAGCAAAGATAATTTAAAAGTTTGGATGTTTCCAGGCTTGCTTCTATTCCCTTCCCACAGCCTCTCCTGGGTCTGCCCCGCCTCTTTTCATTTGCATTACTATAAAAACTGAAGCCCCTTTTGTTATCTTCAAGTCCTGACTTGGCCAATGGCTGTCATATCTTGTCAAAGTTTTCTTTAATTAGGAATTAGAATTCTTTTGATTCTCTTTTGCACAAAGCTCTTTCTCTTAGATTGTTGTTGTGTGTGTGTTTTTTTTTTTTTCCCTCTCCCTTTTTTTCTTTTTATATTTTCCCTCTCTGCAAAGTAAATGATTTGTTATCTCCCCCCCCCCCCCGTGAGGTGGGCTTTAAAAATTCTTTTAGTAGATTTTCCATATAGAATGATAGCCCAATCTAACGTCCCAGTCTCTCTCTTTGCTGCCTCTTCAAATGATGATTATATTCAACTACACATTCTGCCTATTCAAAACAACAAGTGAGCTGCCAATAAAATCTTACAGAGGAGGGGAGGGGGTGTTGGTCCTTTCTATTGTTCTACTGATTCTTTCCCCCCTTCTCTCTTTTCTTTTTTTTTGCATTTCTCATCACTACTTCTTAACATACACATTGATCTCTGTTATGAAAAAAAAAAAATCTCTTCAAAATTTCAAAAGATGGCTTTTGAATGAAAGCAGGGCAGGGGGAGAAAATAAAGCATCCCAAATATATGTGCAGTAGGGTGGGTGGGTAGAAATTAGTTTTGCCTCAGGTAAAAGGAAAATTAAGGCCAGTGTCCCCCCCCGCCCCCCCCTTTTTTTTGCTAGAACAATATATTCATTTTTTTTTTTCTTTTTTGGTCCCTATAATAACTTTCTATGGAGTTTGTTCTGATTTAGATTCCTAAATTACAAACATTTTGAACACCTGAAGAAATACAAACAACAAACTGCCATTTCTAAACAGATACAGACTTGTTTGGCTGGACATATTTGCCAAGTCATAGGATTGGCTATTCCTCCATTTTTGGGAGGGCTGGCTTCTCTTATCTTCCCCTAAATTTTTTTCCCCCCTTCTCTCAAACCATTTGCATAGGTGTTTTTTCTTTGACTTGTACTCATGGTTGAAGTAGTCTTCCCTCCTCTTGTAGTGTTTAATAACTGTGACATTTTATGTCTCCCTTCCTCTTGTAAAACTGACCTGTTTCAACGGTGCCAGTGGCTATTTCTTTCATTTGTTGTAAAGTGTCTAGTCACAAAATTGCCTAAATAAAGCAATTTGTTATAAATTTCAGGAGTCAGGTGACCTGTACATTTTCTTTTTTTTTTCCTAATATTTAGACTTGCTCAGCTCTGTATCCTTGTTAATTATAAAAATGGCTTTGTACAAATGTTTTCAACGCATGTAAGCCAGGAACTTTTTTTTCTCTATAAAGCAAACTTATGTTGAAATTTGTATGTCTTGTACCTCTACCTACCCCCAGCCCTTAAAGGACAACATTTACATGTAAAAGTATCAATAGTAGGAAATTTTTTGTCTCAAACTTGTAGCATTTCAACTGCATTTGTTAACAATGTCATACAAAAGATGCCTCTGCCTATTTATTGCACATTTCACTTGTCCTGTAATCCAAACCTGTTTTAAGAAAAGGCTACTAGTAAAATACAGAACAGCATCTGTTCTTTATCATAAACTAATCTTCATTGTCTTTTTGAAGTTGAAGTTTGGCTTTCAACACTTTTTTTCTCCTCCTCCATAAGAGTTTGTAATTTCTACCTACCATGAATAAAGTTTTATCTATATGAAAAACTTGTATTTGATTTTATTATTTGGAAAAGTCCTTAAATGGGAGTGAGGACATCTTTTAAAATGGTACTAGCAATTAGTTTCCCTGATAAGAAAACAGTCGGAATTCATAAATTTTCTTTAAAGGGAAAAGTGGAAAGTTGTCATGAATTTAAAACAAAGTGGGCTTTTAAAGAGATGTGGCACCCTCCTGGCCCTGGTCACTTGGTTTTGATCTAGATAGTTGGTCGTAGATTGACGCTGTCACGCGAGTTCTCCATTAGCTGTCTCTCTGCCGAACTAAACCAAACTGGAAAGTTTGCACACAATTAAGTGAACCGGTGCCTGAAGTGTTGTAAAATAACGTCTTTATATTCAGAATATGCACAACAATCTCTTGAATAATTCCCAATCCCTGCCTCCACCAAACTGGCAGTGGAACGGAAGTCTCCTAAACAGTGAGAAACAGAGTTCCAAGTTCATTATAAGTCTAGTCAACTTGATTCTTGTTTTCTGGAATGTCGCAGAAACTGCCGAAGTGCTGGATTACTTTCTTCATTTGGCAATTTCAAACTTTGTCTCCAAAGCCTCTTCGTGTCTGTCTCTCAACTCTGGCTGGCTGATTGGCGATAGGCCTCTTCATGGTCGGCACCCTCTGTCTCCCCACTTCCCCAGCCGGGAACTGTCTTTGGTCATTACGTCTCTGGACAGGGAGCTTGAACTCTCTGCCACTGAAAACTGCATTCAGTTGTCAATCTCAAAAATTTTGTCTGCAAATTCACTTCTCTTTTGTTTCTAACTCTGGTTGGCTGGCAGGCTCTGTGGTTGGTGCCCAACACCATGGCCCCATCTTCATAGTTACATCTTTGGGCTGGTAACTGTAACTAGAACTGAACTGCTACTGGGACTTGACTCCAATCCAACTGGTCTTGTCTCCGGACTTTCTCTGAGTGGTTCTCAACTGAAGACTTCTGTCGGTCTCTGCAACTCAAAACTTTGACTGCAAAATTACTTCTCTTCTGTCTTTAACTCAAGTTGGCTGGCATTTTGTGGTTGACGCCCAACAACATGGCGCCTTGCTCCGTCGTTACATTTCTAGGCCAGAAACTGGGACTGAACTTCAACTGCCTTGAACTGCCACTGTGATCGACTCCAATCCAACCGGTCTCATCTCCGGACTTCTTTCTCTGTTGATTCCAATCTTTTTACTCTTAAGTAGCCCCCTGCACATCAGTGGTGTTACCACCTTGCTTGGGGGGTGATATGATTAAAAAAAAAAAAAAAAATCTCCAACTCCAGCTTAAAACTTTGTAAAAAATCACTTTTTTTTTTTTAACTCTGGTTGGCCAGTGGGCTCTGCGGTTAGTGCCTATCTTCGTTGTTACATCTTTGAGTCAGTAACTGAAACGTCTCGAACTGCTGCTGGGACTCATGCTCCAATCCAACCGATCCTGGTTCCTCGGGACCCTGCACTCACACCCATGTCATGGTGTGGGGCCGATGGGTGCCCAACCCCACATTCAGGCGACCAACAGAACGCCAAGGCCAGCTGCTAGTCTCTCCAATGTGACCAATCTATTTTTCTCTCATGATCTATAATAGCAATTAGAAGATTTTCCAGTTATAGTAAAATTATCTTTGATCTGCTCCAAACTAGTGCTATAGAGAGAAGAAAAGAAAGTTTCAAAAATCAGTTTATTAGATTTAATTACATCAAATTCTGTTCATGGATAACAAAACATTTACATTTAAAAAAAAAAAAAAAAAAAAAAAGATAGAAAGGCTTTAATGTGATTAAATGATCACCTACGCTAGAAGAGTGGCTTTAAGCTTTGAGGCAAATCTAATTACATATTAGAAAATAAATATGCTCCATTGACATGACTGGATCGCAATAGAATTGCTTAAAATCCGTTTATGGATTCTAAGGAAATAAAGAAAAATTAAGTCCACTGTTAAAAGTAGAAGTGTTTGGAAATCACCAAAATGGTTTCATAGATATTGTTCAAATAATTCAGCTTTTAACCTACATGAATGATTGACTTCATGTGTCAAACAAGCCTTTTAAACTTCCATAGAGAAGAGCTTATCAAAGTTGAGAGTAGCAATACAAAACTTTACCATAACTAGTTAGAATCATTTTATTAAATAAATGGATTGTACCTGTGTCTACAAATGTACCCCAGGGGCTTGAAGAAAGACATCTTTACTAAGAAAAGCAGTTGCCATTAATCTGGCCCTGCTAAAGAGGCAGGGCGTATTTGTATTGGACACATTCCAGGCTAATTATTTCACAGAGTTAAATGTATTAACTTTTGTACACCCAGCCATCTATGAAAAAAAGTTGCCCTTTATAAAATGTAACAAAATTCACATCAATTCTTTAACCAAAAATTAACATTTTGTTCTCTAGAGTTACAAGAATTCTTATCCATTAAGGTGGAGCAATGTCATTTGACAAAATGTATTGTCATTAGTAATGTAGAATAGTTTAACAATTTAGTTTTTCTTGAAAATTTTATTAAGGAGTAAGGAAAATGGAGGGGGGGGGGCATATATATATAACAGCATTTTAAAAAGGTAACTGATGAGAGCTGGGGCTCAGCAGGCAGTAAATTTATAAGGACTCATTGGTTTTAAATTATTACAAGATGACAAATTTCCTTGGAGCTGAAATTTGGACGCCAATTCGGGGGGGGGGGGGGGGACCAATGCCATGAGTCTTGAATGCAATAGATTTAAAAATATTTTTAAAAAGATGATTGACAAGAAATTCTCCCTATAAATGAGTCTTATCACTTAAGACAAGAATTATTTGAAACCATGTTCAGAACGTTTTCAAAACTAAATTTAAAGTCAGTGACTGAACCTAAATAAATGAACCCCCCCCCCCCCCAAAAAAAATGAAAGCTTGTTAAATTAATGGGAGACACATATATACTAAGTATTCTACGTTATGTAAGTCTGGTAAATTCCAATAGAGACAAACTCAATATTAAATAAGTTTAATTTAACATTAAATCAGAAAAAAAAAAATTATAGATATTCTATGATTTCATGGGTCATACGTATTTCACAGCAAAAAGCTGGTCATCAGATCCAGCAGTTAATATTCAAAATTATCCTGAAGAGTTACAGACACTTATGTGCCCGTGTCTTTAACAGTAATCAAATTCCTTGTTAAAAAAGAAAAATATAGACAATTGATAAATGGAATTATACTCTTTATATTGTTTACAAATGTCTATTGCAGACACGGCCCGTGAGTGTGTGCGACTATCTTTTCAGGATTATTTTCAATATTATTAACTGCTGTATCTTTTGGGTCTGACAAGTAGCTTTTTGCTGTGAAAAACATTACCCTTGAAATTGTAGAATACCTAATTTTTTTTTTCATTGAAATGGCCAAGTGAAAGTTATCACCCCCCCCCCCCCCAAAAAAAAAACACAATCACTAGTTTTCATTAAACATATGTTTTAGATATAAGTAGGTACAAAAAAAAAAAAAAAAAAAAAAAAAAAAAAAAAAGGGCCACTATTCCATCCCAATCAGTCTAGAGGCCCAGATCTCCACATGAGATTTTGCTGAAGTCTTCTAATACGGTCTGATTCTTGTAGACACCCACATTGGTGGTGAGGAAGAAACGTCTGCTCTTGTAGACAGCCGCATTTTTATCTAGTCACAAATTAGCTGAATAATGCCATCTGGTCCGCAAAGGTCAATCAATATGACAATATCATGAAGTGATTCTATCACAGTTAAAAGTCTCAAAAACAAATCCTGGAATAAGTTCAGTATTTACATTTAAAATTTTTTACATTTACCAACGCCTTAAAAGTTACGAAATAGGATTTTTCTGGCAACAAAACAGTTGAATGAATGAAGTTTTTGGAACCGTTTAGATCAGTTTGAGAAAGACATGTGGCCATCAGCAGTAAGTCCACAAATAAAAGGGCAGTAACTCCTTTACGAAAATTCACTCTTTAAAATTGTCAACATCGTGTGGTTTGTGTATCCAACCACCAATCTGAGCTTCAATGCAATGTTTGTAGAAAAGCGTTTTCGCTGCCTGATAAGAAGCAGCATCAGATTTATACTGTCCATAAGTTAAACAAGTGTAATGTTTTTGCAATGACTTTCGAGGCAATGTTGACGGAAACGATAGAGAACTGCAGCCTTGCATAAACGACTTGCCATTGAAGAGCCACTCTTGGAGGGAGATCTGCAAAAGAGAGAAAGAAAATATGTAGGAAAGGAAAATTTGGTAATAAAAATCTAGCATATCAATGTCTTGCTAAAGACAAATGTTTTTAAAATAAATTCTAGCCTTTAAAACATTACTAATGTGTGGCACCAATTAAATTAACTGCTTTCAAATATAAATATTTCCGCTTAGTCCCCAGTCAGATCGCTGATGAATATGAAATCATCCTCTATCAATTACATTACGCATGAACACTGAAGTAACACCGAGCTGCAACAGTTTCACTTTCAGGTGTAAATATTTTCACAATGTGCCAACATTAAGAACGGCACATGGTTAGAGACAAAGTCATTAACAACATCTGGCAATATATGATGCTGCTGAAAAATATGTTGGCATCTAGTTCTGGACAAAGTTGGGTGAACTAATTTAGCAAGACATTAAATTATAACTGGAATGACCGAGGGGGGGGGAGATAAGAGCAAAAAAAAAAAAAAAAAAAATTTTTTTCTTACTCTTCCACAATTCTTCCTGTAGATGCATTTGTGACTTCAATAAATTCCTGTCCCTTGGCCCAGTTCATTGACAAGTTACCAAAACCACTTTCATTGTGTTCATGGAATGAAGGAATAAAAGCTTCATTCAGTTGTGGGTGATTAATGTGATAAGGTTCAGGTAACTTAGCATTCAGTTCTTCATACAAACGGCAACACACAGCACGGGACAAGTGACCATGATCAAAAGTTTTACCTAGGGGGGAAAGAAAAAAAAAAAAAAAATCTTTTATTCATTTTCAGGAGCTTGAAAGAAAACTTCATTCTTTGGAACCAAAAAGATCCTTATATAGGGTAGGTACCTACACTTATTTTCAATATCTAAATTTTAAATTAAATTTTTAAAAATAAAGTTTTCTTGAAACTTATTTTAGTTTTAATTGAAAAAAAATGATTAAATTTACTATTTCCAGTAAACAAAACACTGGTATATTTCAAAATTTTGATTGGAATCAAATTTTTCAATTTCTTTAATCTTTCAATTTTTTTTCCATTTTTAAGCTAAAGATCAAGACATTTGTAAACAAAGTTATAAAAATCTTGCAAAAATAAAATACACATCTGTGACTGTTTTTGGAAAATTAACAAATTTTATATTAAATTAATCTGATTTACACAAGTATCATAAAATTTAGAATAAAACTATTTCTTAATCATAAAGTTGAACATGTTGACCTTTCTACAATATATCAAACATGTTGACAGGTTGTTGATTAGAGATAAGAAATGTGTATGGTGTTCACAAGTGACAAAATTGCCCAAATTTTTTTTTTGGGTAGTCTTGAAATCAGACATTTTAGAACCCCATCCAAAGAGGGGAGTTTTTACTTACCAAGTGTAATTGAATGAAAATAAACAGGATTAATGATGTGACTGAAAATGGCCCCTTGGATACCAAGGACATTCCACTTTAGTAGTTTGTCACTAACAGACATTACTTTTAATGTTTTAGCAGAGGTGAAGTCAGTCAGGGACTCTTGGATTTCTTCATTTTCAATAATATGTTCAATATCTCCTAGAGAGAGAGAGAAAAAAAATAAAAAAAAAAATAGTTTAATGACAGTAATTCTTTGTTTCGAATTCTCAGTAAGAATCAAGTTTTGCATAGATTAAAACAGTTTTTAATGGCAATGTTTTTGGCAAGACTCAAATGAGAATTGCCTTCATGTTTATTTTACAAATGCTGACCTTTTTCTGAAGTTGTACTCAGTGCACCATGGTCTTCTGATTCAAATGCTGGCTTATGGGCACCCATTGCAATCAATTCATTGTCTTCATGAGCAAGAAGCTGACTTGGCCTAAATGAGAGAAAACTGGACATAACATTTGTTCAACAAAATGTTTAAATTCAAGCTTTAAAAAAAAATTATGTCATACCTGCTACTCCAGTATTGGGCAATCATTTGAATTTAAGTTTATATGGTAAATAGTTCCAATGCTGTTAAGACTCATCAGTAAACAGGAGGGCTCAGCCAATATGCAATAAGCAGGATGAACAGCTTCATTATGAATGCAGGGTTGAGAAAGAACAACACCCCAGATCTTAACCCAGTGTCCTCAGGTTTTAGAACATTAAATTCATTTACAAATCACAAGAATTTTTCTTCCAACCAGGCAATATTTGGAAGGTAATTTTATTGATGAAGCAATATGTCCTCACTACCTTTATATATAATGATTTATATAATGATTTATACCCATTAATGTTTAGTTTTTTTTTATGCTGTCCTTAAATGAGGACACTGGGTTAAAATGGGTTAATGATGTTTAATTGACAATCAATGATATAGAAACGTAATTGTTAAAAGAGCCAAGCAAAGAGCAGATGGTTCGATGGAGCAAAGGCTTCTATGAACCAAATCCATCTAGCATTTATAATCTGTAGACTCCAACATCCTTTGAATTGAGAATTTTCAAAGCTTTTCTTAAACAGAAACTGAAAGCAAACCACTCCCAATTAAATTTTTTTCTTTTATATTAAATGAGTAAAAAATAGCTTATGTCTGCAGTTTGAGATGAGTTTTTGTTTATTTAGTAATTTCTGTTGGTCTGGGAAAATAATTATGGCTATTTTCTCCTATATATAGTCTTCAGTTATATATATATATATATCTGTAAATTCAGATGAAACAGTGGGGAAATAGCTATTTTCAACATGTCATTTTAAGGCATGCATTCTTTAACCCTTTATAAACACACACACACACTATATATGGCGAAGTTAAAAAAAAAAAACAAAAAAAAAAAACACCAAGTCTAAATCAATAAGTAAACAAATTAAACTAATGATACACAGTGAATGTAGCAATAACAATCCATAATAGAATAGAATATTAAGCACTAAAACAGCTACAAATTACTACATTTGGATTTGCAATGAGTTTTTTTTTTTTTACTCTAGAATAATTTAAAAGATAACCATTAGGATAGTACATTAAACCTCCCCATTGACGAGCATATATAAATAGTAAAACTGCAGACATGGCCTTGAGAATGTGTTTAAGACTGAAATGCGTAAATGTCACCACCTTGTTCACAAATAATAATGTAATCAATAGAAAGAAGTCTTACTCTTTATGGAAGATTTCATAATCTCCAGTTGGTGGATCACTGATAAATAAGTGGAAAGAGATATTAGTCTTGATTTTCAGAGTCTTTTCATTGGGTGGCAAATAAAAAATGCAAGTTGGTGAATTTGGTTGGTTTATAAAATTCTGAAGTTCAATGGTCAGATACCTGTAAGGAGAAAGACAGAAAATAAAATGTCTTGGTGTGAAAACAAAAACAAAACAAAAAACAAACACACACAAAACAAAACAATCACAACCTAACTGGAAGTTGTCAAAGCCACTCTTTGGAGTGGGTCTGATTTTCTGTGTAGAGCCCAGAATACAATGTGCAAAACTTGGCTAACTCACACTTTACTCATTTTATTAAAAAGGAAGGAGAAGTGTCACGTGGTGCTTGAGGAATCCCATTTAAAAAAATAAAAAAAATAAATAGGCCAAAGGAGTGGAGAACTAACTGTCCTCGAGGTCATGTACACCTTTAATTTTGGCTTTGTGGTGGAACAAACATAACGATGCTCAGATGTGAGCAAATACTGATGACGACTAAAATTCTTTTTTCTCTTTGTAAACCAACTGAAGACTAATCCACTCAACAGACTGATTGGTAATAAAGTCACTTTCTCAATTCTTATCTGGACGTCTTATGGACAACATCTGCATTTAGACTTACCGGCGGAAAGTTCTTCTTGCAATCACAGCAGCGTGACTATCAATAATACATCTGCCATCGGTGGTAAGCATGGTTGAAGTCAAACATTGATTTCCAGTTGCCAGGGCAACGACCTGCATATTGTTGTCTGAAAGAGACAAGTTAAAGCAAACATTTTCTTTTTAATGTTCATATATATATATATATATATATATATATATACACACACACACACACACTTGTTGAAAATACATATATACTTAGACAAGAAAATAATAAACGAAAACTTAAAATTCTAGAAGCTATCTACATCAAACAGTTTAAACCTAGCTTATATAAAATAAATTTCGATATCTCCACTAACATACTCCAATGCCAATAATTGACGGAAGAGGTCACAGTTACTATACTTACCCCCTCCACTCATAGTAGTAGCAATTCCCAGACCAATCCCCTCATGCCACTACCCTCATGTGACCAAAAACCTACCACCACCACTTCGTTCACAGCCTGCGGCCATCTGCCACGCAAAAAAAAAAAAAAAAAAAAAAAAAAAAATGGACCTGTTTAATTTTCTGTTATTCATTTAAATGTTCTATGTTCACCCTTTGATAATAGCTTATGTAAGCCGAAAGCTCAGACTTGATAAAAAAATTACTGCGATTTCTTGTCATCTTTTCATGACAACACTATCAAGCTAATCAGATCATACGAAAAGATCTCACACAAAATAAAGACAGAACTTGTCTATATTATCCAATGAAACCTGTATTAACGAAAAAATGCTGCCAAAATATACAATATATATATATATATATATATATATATATGTGGAGGGGGGGGGGTGACACCAGAAACCATATTTAATAATTGTGCAATGGTCAACTTGAAGTTTTTACTTTTGAAAACATTAACAGAAAAATTTTAAAAGCTTTGATTATTTTTTAATTACCGAGGAAAAAAAAAAAAAAGATTTTTTTAAATCCCTGAACAACTTGTGTGAAGTCGCTATCATACAGAATCAATATAAAATTCAGTATGAGAAAGTGCCGTAAATTTGGGACACGTTTTGTTTCATTTTTATTGTTTTATGAAACCCTTAAGCACACATGGGCACGTAGCCGAGCGTTTAGAGTGTTTAGTTTCTGAACATGAGGCCTGGGTTCAAATCTCACCAAGGTCAATTTGTCAGGAAGGTGACGACTTTATGTTAACAGTCTGCAGGAGGTGATCCCAGCATGTAGCACTTTTGGAAAATGCCTAAAAAATCATACTACGGGTTGACCCAAGTCTGGCAAGTGAAATTGGATAGCTGTTGATTGGTGTGCAGCACACCAAAATCACAAGTCATTGTGACCAAGGGTCACCCTAGTAGCCAAGCATCATTGCATATGAGTGGCTAACCATTCAAACCCTTATTTGATTGGAAACAAGGTGCTATCGACAAAGGTTGAATTTACAAACCTTTTCCATAGTTTATCAACTGGCCAGTGATCGGTAATATACAGCATATGTATCATACCAAGCAATTTCCAAAAATCATGATTTGTTGAACTAAGGAAGTTTTTGGAAGATGAAAATTTAGAAAAAGTCTAATGTGATTCTCAATTGTTGGACATTCTTCCACAGATCTTTCATCTAAAAGAAAAATGTTTCTGTAGTTCAAGTCGCCCGGTTAACACTCCACCCATGTCTATTGAACAGGTGTAGAGGCTCATCCCTTGTTCCCTGTTTAGGATGTGGTTTCTGGCTTTCTTTTTTCCAATCTTTTCACTTTTATGTAGCCCCCTGCACATCAGTGGCCTCACCCCTGTTAGCAAATTTTCTCTCACATGAAAGCAGTGTTAATCTACAACAAAGTTGTCTAACACCAAAAATTTTTAGAAAATTGTGTAAAATGCAAAGCAACAAAGTATGTTGCCAATATTGAGCCACCACCACCAATAATAAAATTCTGTTAAAGACAGTTCATTTCTATTAATGTCGTTTGTGTGTGTATATTATATATATATATATATATATATATATATATACACACACACACACACCCTCAAGTGAATAAGAAATGAAATAAAATTAACGTTCAAAACATTAATTTAAAACAGCTATGAATATTTATTATCAATTATAGTTTAGAACATACAAATTATCTATTACAAAGTGTACATTTTGTTTTGACATTGAAAGGACAATGTTTCATTGGGTAGAGTGAAAAGAAAATGGAAATTATTATATATTGGTGAATTATGTGTGAGAGGGTAGGTGGGGTGGGGTGGGAAATTAGAGTCGGAAGTTGTCAGAATTTGAATGAAAAGAAGGAAGGGGTAGAGGATAGAGGTGGTTAATGGACGTGTTGAAAATTCTATAGACAGATTAACAGTAGATGATAAGGTATGGTCCTTACGACTTTTATGGTCAGTCCTTTGGGTTAAAAAAAAAAAGGTGTGTGTGTGTGTGTGTGTGTGTATATATATATATATATATCTCAGCATGCAGTGTGGGTATACAAGAATCCAAAAGAGTATCCTGTACATACATTGGAAGGATAACTAAAAGAACACTAAACATATATGCATATAAATACATATAGAGCAAATATAAGAAAAATTAAGGCAGAACCATGAAATATAATGTGTGCCTTAATTTTTCTTTGTGTGTGTGTGTGTGTGTGTGTGTGTGTGTGTATATATATATATATATAGTAGAACAGATATATTGACCGTGATTTGTATAAAAAACATGTATAGTATTGGTACACTGAACGATTAAAACATTAAGTTGGCACATAGCAAAAGTTTGTTGACCTCTGAATTAGGCCATCAATGCAGTCTCAGTTACAGAAACTCAAATCTAATTTTTCATGAATTTACGAAAAATGATTGGTAGAAGATTATGCCACAAAAATAAAGTGAAAGTAGTGTCAAAAAGTTTTGAAATTTGATGTATTCATTTTAAACACAAGATAAAACTATTGCAAGTTTTCATATGTACTTACTAATTAATTGTACTACTGCAGCTACAGACTTTTCTTTATTCCTAAGATCTGGAAACTGTTCCAAGTACATGTAGAGCTGTTGATAGACGAGATCTGTGATTTTCTGACCCATACTCTTTTCTTCAGGAGCAGGATTCTAAAAGACAAAATTTAGAGGTGCGAAAAAATTATGCCAGAGACAGTATTTTTTTTTTTGTATGAAATTTTGGAAATAAAACTGACTCAAGAATATCTATATATAGATAAATAGATATCTACATATTCATATTCCTCCCTCTTGAACAGGAGTAGAGGCTCATGCCTTGTTTCCTGTTTAGGAAGGGGTTCCTGGTTTCTTTCCTCTCCTTAGGTCTTGATAGTAGTGCTATCGTAATCTTTTTGAAATGTGTGTGGATGGTGGTGGTGTCTCGTCATTCTGACGGTACCGGGTTGGCAGTTTCCTGGTAGCTGCTTCCAGCTGGTAGTTAAGAGCCAGAATTCTTACAAAGCATCTTGAGAGGCTGCTCTGATCAACAGTTAAATAATATCGGGTTATCTTGTAGTACCATGTTGTGCATGGATGGGTGTCCCTGCAAGTGCTTCCAGTGGGCAACTCCGAGGCCACATTATGTTGAAGTCTGTACCAGTTTCCTTACTACACAGGTTGCATTTGACATCCAACTGATACTACTACTCTAGGCCTCTCTTAAAACTTAACTAGCTAAACATAATTTATCTAAACTTATTAACATCTTAAACGTCCATGGTATCTGTACCAACTTTTGCAGCATTGACTCCTTTATCAAAGTAAACTCACCTGACATCTTAGCTCTTTGTGAAACTAACCTTGACCCCTCCATTCCTTCCTCTGATTTCTATATTCATGGTTACCTTCCCCTCTTAAATAAGAGACTAATGCTAATACGCATGGACTTGGCATTTATGTTGGCAAACATTTCCCTCTAGCTAGGGTGATTTCTCTTGAATCCCCAACTCATTCCTACATGTGTCTCCGTCTCTCTAAGCTCAGTTAGCTATCTTTTCTTTCTCTACAGAGTCCCATCATCTCCTGACTGCATCTCTAAAAATATTCCTCTCATCCATTCGCCCATATATTTTAGTTTGGAGACTTCAATGCCCACCACACCAAGTGGCTGGAAAACTGTCACAGATCTTGCTGGTGTTCATACCACAAACTTTTTAATCACTCAATCCCTTACGCAAGTAGTTGATTTCCCCATGTGTTTCTCTAATAACACTAATGGGACTTACTTATTGCTAGATCTGTTTCACTTCTATCCCTGACTCTTGCCATATTATGCAGCTTTGCCCACTTAGAAACTGATCATGCCGTGGTTTCCGTTAATATCTCCTTTCACATCCCCTCCTCCCAGGAATCCCAGACCAGCAGAATATTTTACTGCTAATTGGAGTAGATAGCCTAAACTAACGCCCGGTTCACACTCCACCCACGTCTATTGAACAGGTGTAGAGGCTCATCCCTTGTTCCCTGTTTAGGATGTGGTTTCCAGCTTTCTCTCTTCTAATCTTTTCACTCTTACGTAGTCCCTTGCACAGGGTGATATGATCAAAAAAAAAAAAAAAAAAAAAAAAAACCAAAGAGTAGACTGGGAATCATTCTGAGATTTCCTGTGTGATGTGCCTCAGAACAATGTCTTAAGTTTTCCTGTTGAAGACTGTGCACCCAAGGTCCCTTCATGGGTGAAAGCTGGCATCAATGTTTTCATCCCAGTCAGGAAGTTAAGATTTAAACCCCATTTGTCTCCTTGGTTCTTACCTGCTTGCTCGGCTGCTATTGCCCACAGAAATCACTTCCTCCGGCTTTATTAGAGACATGCATCTGACCATGATAGGTGCCATTTTGCCTATACTTGTAATCAGTGCAAGAGGATCCTAAAGGAGCCTTCTAACCCTCGACTGTCAGTTTATATCCAAGACTATTGTTGCAAAGCTTAGTTTTCGACTAAGTTTGCCCATTTTTGTAAATGGCTCAAATTATTTTTCAGTATTCCTTTTTGGGATATATATATATATATATATATATAAGTTTTATTCTGGGAATAGTATGCATGTATATTAAAAGATGATAATGAGGGCGAGAAAAAAAAATTTTTTTTTTCTTGTCCCAGTTATCTTATATATATATATATATATATATATATATATATATATAAAAATGGTGAAGTTGTGCTTGGAGCCTCCCTTATTTTAGGGAGTAACAAATGGCTAGATCTTGGTCTAGCAAACAACTTTTGTCACCAGGTTCAGTCTTTCTTGCCTTATTGGTAAAAAAAGTTTTAAAAAAGGGAAGTGAATGCCTTATCCTAATTTTCGTTTTTATACATTTTATTTTGACATTTTGTTTACCAGGACTCTACAAATGTACACACTTGAAAAATCCTTCAAGTATATAGACTAAGTTGTTAAGCAAAAACTTTTCCAGAGTGACTTAAGATCTTTAAGTCACTCAAATTTAAAAAAAAAAAAAAAAAAAAAAAAAGGTCTATGATGTCATAAGCAAATATTTGACTAAAACAACTGCTTCCAATTAAATCAACTAAAAGGTGAAATTGATAAGACCAGAAAAAGGTATCAACAAAAGCAGTTTGCTTACAGATAAAATCTTTTGGAATGATGGAATTCTACAATTGCTCAAAAGATGACAATGGAATAAAAATGGCATGTTCTTCAATAGAAATAATAATGTTGAGAAAATAAAACGTTTCTGAACTTACACTTGGAATAGTCAAGTTTAACTTTTTAAGGGCTCCAATTCCTGCCAATCTCTTTGCTTCTTTCTTGTTTCCAGCAATTCCTTCCGAAAACAATTCGTTGTTAACCAATACGCAGGCCTTAAATCTACAAGTTTCAAAACATTTTATTATTCTAATGTATTAATTCAAATGATGTGAAATTTAAAGAATACAGGACATGCACAACACACAGGTATAACATCAGGCTACCTAGTTTCAACCGTGCATTATCTTCAAGAACTAGGTGAGAAAATCCGAAAATAACTCCAACTTCAGATGAGTGAGAAGTGGAGGGAAAAAAGGGGGGGGGAGGTGGTGGAAATAGAACTCAATTCTTACTCCAAAGACGGGAAAGAATCTTAAGATGCCTACACTCAACCATGATTTCTGTTCATTTAACTAGATGCCTCTGTTCTTATGTCATGATGGCCAACTTCTCGTCCTGGCACAATCCTAAAACAAATATTACAGTTTTTTTTCCAGTTTTAACCCTTCTCAATATACGCCACTTAACAGTTTTTTTCTCTCTCTCTCTCTCTCTGGAGCTCTTCAAATTTCCACACAGTCCACCAGCTTGGTATCATTCCTGTGGCTCTTCAATCTAAATGAAGAGGTATGATTATAATATCGTTACAGCTGCACTAGCATGTTGGAAAGGATTATAAAATCCAATAATGCCAAAGTCAAAACTATGGAAGTAGGTGATAGAAGTAACAGGAACAAGAGTGATTGTCCTTTGGATGGTGAATGTTGTACAGAAAGCATTATCTACACAGCTGAAGTCAGTGACAAAAGTGGAGAATTTAAGTGTACATCAGCTGTAGTGAAGGACCATTTAAGAAATGATATTATAATCATATCTCTTTAGATTGGAGAACCACAGAAAGGCTACCAAGCTGGTGGACTGTGTGTGGAAATTTAAAGAACTTTATGGTAAAAGCTCATGTATAAAGTGGTGTATATTAAGAAGGGTTAAACCTGTAAAAACCACCACCACCGGCAAATATTTGTTGTAGGTTGTACCAGGAAGAGCGATTGGCCATCATGACTTTTTTTTAATCATATCACCCCAAGCAAGGCGGTAACGCCACTGATGCGCATGGGGCTACTTAAGAGTAGAATGATTGGAAAAGAGAAAACCGGGAACCACATCCTAAACAAGAAACAAGGGATGAGCCTCTTCACCTATTCAAAAGACGTGGGTGGAGTGTGAACAGAGGAGTCTTGTTGAATGAACAAACAGAAAACATGGCTAAGTGTAGGCATGTTGAGAATGATCTCTTTGGTATTTACAAACCAGGATGAGTCCCCCCACCTCTTTGGAGTAAGAATAGAGTTTTGTTTCCACCTCCCACTCTTCTGGAGTTGGTATGTATTTGGAGTTGTGTTTTGTACTTGATACTTCATGGTAGAAACCTGGGTAGCTTTAATTATTGAGTATATATTTGGTTTTTTTTTTATATACCATTGGGAGCAGTTGTTTACTGCCTTCCTATGTATTGTTGTTCATACACAAACATCTGTTTATTACTTGCTGACATACACACTTAAACAGACAAGTTTTTTTTCTTCTACATTTAATATTCCTCCATTGCTTTATCCTATGTATCTGACAAATGAAACCATACCTCGATCAACATACTATCTCAGATTTTTAAATCTGAGATCTTTAAAGAATCTCTGAAGAAGCTTGTTAAAGTGAAACACGTTAGGAAAGACTTTTCCCTACTTGTTTTTTACTAATATGTCAGATTTATTTAACCTGACAAACATGCCCGTTTATTTTTAATAAAATCCGTTCATACTCACGGATAATCTTTCGTGTATTATAATTGAAAGATGTCAGAAATGAACTGTAACGTTGACAGATGCTATCATTCATTTCTCAAGGTACCCAAGTACTTTCAACCTCTTTCAGAGATTAGCTTCAGGAGTGTGAGTTATGGTAACAGAAAATAACTGCAAAACTGTATTGCTAAAAATTACTGTAAATTATTTTTTTTGTGCTTCAAATATAACAGTTGACAAATTGCTAGTGCTTGTGATTATAGCAGACATAATGTTTGCAATTTACTTAATCTGACATGTCAAAAAAAAAAAAAAAAAAAAAAAAAATGCTGCCTAAATACTCAAAGATATATATATATATATATATATATATATATATATATATATATAGCTAGCTCAGAGGTAGAATCACCGACTGACGCCAATTCAGTCGGGTTTCAATCTTGGGTAAAAAGCAATCGGATATCTAACTGTACTGATGAGATGTGATACAGTGAAACAAATCTGTCTGCGGATGACTATATATATATATATATATATATATATATATATATATATGTTTAGGCATAAGGCAGAAAATTTGTTTTTTTGTTGAGCATAAAATCTACAATATGCAGAGTTATTTTCAGAGAACAAACTAAATGCTTAAGCATAAATGCACCAAGTATGTGAAATAGAGCATTTGTAGATATAGACAATGGCCATGCAGTGTTGATTCCTGTCAGTTACATGTTACAGATAAATCTTCAGGCCAAGTAACACTACTCCTTTAGTGGATTACAAGGAAATAAGAGAAGTGGGGGAAACGAGAAATCAAACAGTCTCACTTCCCTGGGCTGGGGGTGTTTGTTTATGATCGAAACCTATAGGTTACCTATTTATGCTGGTAGAGAGGCTGGGCAAAGGTCATATGCAAAGACCAAGTTTATGAGCCCCACACCTACATAAAGATATTTACCAAACTTGCACAAAAACATCTTGAAATAAAATAAATTTATTCAGCAAAATCACCATAGTCTTCAACCACGGCCTCCAGCCGACTTTGGAATCTTGTTCAAATTTGTAAATTCTGCCATAATCCATGCCTTTAGATCTTCTATGTTACAAGGATTTTTGTTAATCTTTTACTCAACTGCACCAAACACACAATCAAGGAAGCTGCAGTCTGGGAAGTTACGTGGCAAGACACAAGAGGTGAAGTAATCACAGAAATTATCTGTGAGTCATGACTGAGGGGGTTTTTTTTTTTTTTTTTTTTTTTTTTTTACTTGTCTGGCATGATGCAGAGTCCTGTTGCTAGACATAGGTCTTCCAGCAACCACCCTCTTGACTCCTCAATGCCCTTGGCATTGTATTGAATAATTGCAGATTCTTTGGATTTTATCTAAGGCCTTTAAATGCACAGCAAATGCATCAGTCCAATGCCTGGACAAAGATGACATAAGATGGAATCTACCAAGTAAATTTGTTAAGTGCAAAAGTGAACATCTCCAAGCAAAAGAAACTGGAGAGATCTATATATGCAACTGATCTTAACCAAAATATTTACACCTAAAAATGCACACATATGAGAGAGGAAAAGAAACCATTATCAAGTTCCTAAAGATTTTGTATTCACTTCACTTTAATATTCTAAAGTGAAAAGCTATTAACTTTCCTCCCCATCAGATACAGGTAAAAAGAAAGAAAAGAGACTAGGTTCTCTAGCCAAGCTGTCAGTTTAGAAATTCACCCCCCGCCTGCCAATATGTCATGTGCATGGCAGGCTAAGTTTTGAATTCTGCAGTGGACTGAGAAAAAGTTTTTGACCCAACCCACTCCAAAATTTGACCAAATATTTTGGTGGTGGAGGAGGTGGAAAATGAAGAACTTTTCAGTAGCCATTCATGTATGAATTCATAACTTTGCGCACAGATACAAATGCTGCAATAAGAAAGACCTTTAGTAAAATATGCAGAAAGGTAATGAAAATCTGCTTTAACCATTTTTCTTTTTTGTTTCATTTGGAAGATTCAAAAAGTTTTGAGAGACTCTTGTGGCAGCAAAAGAAATGAATTAACAAAAGAAATGACTGCTCTGTTACAAGTAGAGAAATTCAAAGAACTCGGAAATCCTTACCCCATTGGTCCTCGTTCATCAGCTACAATAACTTCACAGGATTTGCCCATAGAAGCCATTAATTCATAAAGCCTCATAACAGGATGTTTTTCTTGTTGGCTGTTAGAGCCATTGCCACTGATGCTCTGTGGATGAAACTCTTGGCTAACTGGGAATTCATTTGCACCTGAACAAACAGGGTCTCCTTTCACAAAAGAAATAGGTGTTTAGAATTTCAATAAAAACTAAGTGAAAACAAAAGTTTGACATTTAAATAAATGTAAATTTATCTAAGTATGTTGTTTCTGATGAAGGACCAAGGGTGGTTTGAAATATAAAATATAGTAGAAATAAATACTGTCAAAAAAAAAAAAAAACAAACAAAAAAAAACAACAAAACATTTTCAAACTCAAAATGTTTTAATATTCTTTCCTATATATATATATATATATATATATATATATATAAAAACAGAGCTATGATTTGGTCTTTTTTTTTTTTAACTTTCTCTTTGCTGTAAGGAAACAAAACAACTGCTTGGAATTTATGAGGAGTGACAGCCAAGACGAGATTTTCATTATGCAACAAGGAGACATTGAAGTGTCAAGCATTTACATACATTTTTATGAAGTTAGAGTTTAAATTTTTAAACCAGTAGAATTTTTCTCCTTCAGTAAATAAATTAAAAATTTCCTCATCAAAACTGAGGAGGAACATTCCAGGTTTTGTAACGAGTTATTAGTTGTTCAACCAACTGCATTTAGAGAAAACTATGCGATAGGCAGAACTGAAATTTGACATGCCTTTTGCAGGGTCCAATTGGCCACTTGTTAAGTTTTGGTTGGTATATAAAGAAATAATATTCACAGACTCACCATCTTCATTCTTTTGAAGCACAGCTATATCGAAGGCTTTTTTTGCAGCATTCTTTTTTGCTTCTTTTTTAGTCATACCGACACCTTGAGGAAACCTTCTGCCATTAATTTCAACTTGGACTGCAAATATGGCTAGTGACTGCCTAGGATCAGGTATCACCTCCACATCGTGAAAAGCCAACTACAATTCAATAGAATACACATTAACAATGATAGTAAATCAAAATATTTGAGCAGAAAAACATCTTAGTATTAAATGATAATGTTTAATGTGGATATTTTCTTTTTTTATTTCTACATTAGATATATTACAGGTTTTAGTTGTTCATGATGGTAGATATGTATAGAAATATACATTTGACAAGTTAGTCTACAAGTGAGTGTGGTAGTTGTGTGACCAAAGTAAAAATTTAATTTTTTTTTCTTATTTGTGATAGAGAAAGAAGTAACACCTGGAAAATGTATTTCAATTTAGTTAACATTAAATTTATAAGTAATATAAGCAGGTTACACTAGTTTACAGATTTCAAAATAAGGGTTACATCAACAGCATTGGTTCCTCAATTAACACTGTATATTGAACCCCCAACAGAGACTGGTGTTCTTTCATGCCTTGAATCTGATGCAATATGGAAAAGTTTCCTATGGACAAATAGGTGTTCAATGAGGAATAGGTTTGGAGACTGTACCAGGAAGGAACATCTTACATAAATATAAGTGAGGGAAAATTCAAACTCCTGGCACCCCCAGGAATGTTCATGCTACACCACTACTCACATGAAGGAAGAAACTCATCTTATCACTGAATGCTACAAATCCCCATTCAATCTTCTGAGAGGAGCCTTCTGCAACAACAGCAGAAGTGAGTGTTGCTTATTGTAGCATAAATGGAAGCCAGGGGGGGGGGTCACATATATTTTGATCTGTGGACATTGTTACAATAAGTCTATGTAGAGAAAATATGGCCACCTAGAAGAACCCAATCTACAAGTGGAGAAATGCACATCTAACTGCTGTTGATTATGGAATGACACCTACTTGCAGTGGACTATTTCCTCACACGAAACCTTATTTCAGCAAATGTGACCAATGGTACAAGTATTATATCACAAAGACTGATTTTTTTATTATTATAAAAAACTACTACCTGTCAACATTTGCTCTGATGACATACCCAGAATGACTTTTTTTTTTAGGCATATTTAAAAAAAATAAAAGATTCACTACAGCAATTGCATCATTGGATTATTATTTTCTTTGCATAAAAGAAAAAAGTTCAAATTATTGTAAACTGAATTCATTTACCTGAACCTTCATTTGACTTGCATACTCATGTAGGCATTGGGCAGGATTTTTGGTTTTAGCCCTAAATTCTTTGATCAGAGTACTAGAAACCTTCCCCAAGTTGTTACTTCGAGCAGGTAGCATATCAGGTGGAGCATTATTCATGCCAGGAATGTATCGGGGTTGTTGTTGTTGCTGCTGTCTGATCTCATACTTCTGATACACTTGTTGTGTAGCTTGAAACATGGCTGAGATAAGAAACAAGTTAGAAGTTTATTTGAAATTAAGACATTCCTGCTTGCCAAATAATTTTCATAAACCTACTCTGAACTTAGGAGTTATGGTTCCAAAAGACTTAAGAGAGAATCTGAGAACTTTAAAATCTGAAATTAAAAAAGTAAATGTCATGCCTTTTGCAAATGCTTAATACAAACAAGATCAGGGAATTTGTGGGAAGCCTTGATAATCAGGAAAAAAAAAAAAAAATTAGATCTGATTAAAAAAGTGCATTCTGGGAGGGGGGGCTTCAATAAGTAAATTGTGAATTTTTTCCTGAAATGCACTTTAAGATGTGATGGAGGTTACTACTACTAATAGTAGTTATAATGGGGGGGGGGGGGTTAAAGTTGCATTTTATTTTTCTTCTTAACTAGAAATTTTTATTTATGAAGTTATGAAAACTTCAAATCAAAGTTACTATTTTCAAATGGGGGGGGGGGCTTAAGGATTTTTATTTTCATACTTTAAAGATACATGATCAAACTTTTTTTTAGTGTCAACATGGAACTAAATTCGTGTTTTTGCAGTGAAAGAAAAAAAAAATTGACCAACTTTAATGAAACTTGCAAGACTTATTTAGAAGTAAATGAAATTATTTTTTATACATTTGTTATAGTCTACTTAATTTTATGAAACTGAGAAATTCATTTTATTACTTAATGTTTACAGTGGTTATAATGGAAATATACTTGGAGAATTTAAAATCAAATTGATTTAATCAAATAGGACCATTAATTGTAGAAAATCTCCACTGAATTATGAAATAAAAGTGCCAAAATTCAGACCTTTTTTAAATCAATAATGAATTTACGAAATTTGTTTTTATTTAAATTAGAAAAATTTATAAACTTAAATCCTTTGAAATTCTGTATTAATTTGTAGCAGACAAAAGTGAGGTTGTTATTGAATAAAAAATGCATTTAATAATCATAAAAGATGGAAAATCTCACAACTACTCCCAGTATTTTGAAAAGAATTTGGAATTTCTGTGTATAAAAATATCAATATTTGTAAACATTGACAGCCATACGCAACATTAGAATGGAAGATTAGTTTCTCTCAACAAGTCTTCATAAGCATATGAAACTAAAGCACCTAAAATTCAATAAAATATTAGGCTACTTAAAATTAAGTGGATAGGTAAGAAAAACAAAATTATACAAGATGATCATGTAGTATGTTCAAGTAATTTTGTAGTTCTGTCCCCCTTATTTAAATTTCCCAAACATCAAGCTGTCAAATCATTCAACACAGACCAACAACGTTTTTTAAAAATGCTTTTCTGCAATATTCTAAATCGACAGACCTGAAGGAGACTACCACCACCTTTAAATTTGTTGTTTTTCATTTTACTTTTATCAGGGCAATCTTATTGATTAAACCCTAAACTTTTTTTTGATTGACAAAAAACAAACAAAAGACCAAAAAACAAACAAAACAAAAAACAAAAACAAACAAAAAATTTGGAAAAATTTCAATATTTAAACAAATTTGGGGCTCAGTTTCTCATACAACCATATGTCATTTTTTTTGGGGGGGGGGGGGGATTATCAAAAAATGTCCCATTCCTAATGGTCATACTTTTCTTGCATTTGGAACATCTCTAGCAAACTTTGTATTTTGAATATGCCTTTATAGACATAGCATGCCCACAGGAGCACAACATGCTCTGTGCAATTAACTTTTTTTTTTTTTTTTGCTTACTAAAAAAAAAAAAAAAAGGGGAGGGGGCAGAAGTCGTTAAAAAAAAAAAAAAAGTTAAATAAAATAAAACTGGTTTCAAAATGGAGGATCAATTTATAACATGAGAAATTGAGTGCCAGAGAAAATCATTAGTGTTAAAATTGCAATATGAACTCTGGTAAAAGGGTTACTGAACATTAGGTTTATAAGTCCCAAAAATTCAGTTCTTGTCCTTAAGGACACATGGCATCATATGGCCCGATGGTTATAGATGTTGATTAATTCCTGTGACTTGACCCAAAGAATTATGAGTTCAATACCAGGCTACAGCAGTGGTGAACAAGTAACCTACAGGGTTAGAGGGAGATAACTCATGACTACCATATACAAATGGTAGCAAAGATGAGGACAATAGTCCAAATAATGTCAATTTGGTAAATACCACTATTGTCAGATCTGTTAATTTTACAAAATTTTTAAAACCGAGAATGAACTTTTGTTTACAAATGTGTTGATCGCTCAAAAGTGGCTAAAAAGTTAAAATTTTAGATCTGTTTAGAACACAGAATATTTTACTCACTGAAAACAGTAAATTTAATCATTTAGCTTTCAATTAAAGCTTCAAGAAACTTATTTTTAAAAATTCAGTTTAAAACTCAGATACTGAGAAAAAAATAAAATAAAATGAGAGTGGAGGTACCTAGCTCAGACCTGTTTGTGTAAGCTTATAAAATTTTAAAATAATTAGAATTTTACTGTATCTTTTATTTTACTATTCGGAGCAGATTTTCAAAAGAAATGGGCAACTGAAGGAATTGGATTATCCAAGGAGGCCTGAGTTTATAATTTTTCGCAACAAAATGTGTGCGCGGGGGTGGTGGGTTTAAAAAAAAAAAAAAAAAAAAAAAAGTCCTAAACTAAAAGTTTCATTAAAATCCAGCGATTATTTGAATTTAATTTTTTGCAAGAATTTCGAAATTAATGTTTTCTTTTTAACCGTACAAAAAAAAAAAAAAAAAAAAAAAAAATAAAATAAATAAATACAAAAATAAAAATAGATAAATAAATTCATTCGTGAATAAGTCATGAAAGTTTCATTAAAATCCGACAATTATGATTTTTGCAAGAATTTCAAAATCAAAGTTTGTCATTGGAAATTAAAAAAAAAAAAAAAAAAAAAAGTTAAAAGTTCCCATCTGGGCTGACGAAAACTATTAACGTTAAAAAAAGGATTGTGAATATTGAAAAAGCATTTCAGCCTTTTCTCTTAACATTTTGACTGAAGCTGAAAAAAACTTAAGCAGGGTGTCTTTATTTTTTTAGCGAGGAAAAAAAATTAGTGGCGGGGGTATCTTACACATATGCACTTTTGGTGTTTTACAGTTTATTCAGTGTTAAAGAAAACACTGCATTCACGATGTTTTTAGTTTCTTACTGAAACATTTAACCCGATAGCTAAAAATGAAACTTTTTTAAGCCACCACGACCTCATTTCATTTATAAAAAATAAAATCCAAAAGAAAATAACTCAAGCAGAACTGAATTTGATTCTTTCGAAGATTACGTCGCCCCTCCTTTTTTAAGAGTGAAAAACTATTTTTGTTCTCTAACTTAACTAAAAATGAAGAGATGACGCAATACATGAAATTATCACTGACTTCGACATCTTTTAAAATTCTCCATACAGGAAGCAGGAGACTAAGTTTGATAGACCGATTTTTAACAACTTAGAGCAAATCATAGTGGCTTATGACAGTTTAATAATAATAATAGTAATAAAAGTATTTAAAAAGGAAATAAAACCTTATTTGTTGAGTGTTTACTGTTTAGTTTTCTAAATAACTTATAAAAAAATTGGATAAAGTTTGTTTTTTTTTTTTTTTAGACATCCGGAAAAAATGATCTTAGTTATTGTCGAACGATTGAAAACCAAGTTAAATAAATGCGGAAGTTTAATAACACAGAAAGAGTGAGTATGGACGGGGAAAGTTTTCCAGTCGATGAAAAAGTAAAAAAAAACAAAACAACCTGATGGTTTGTCAGATTTTTAGAAGTTGTGGGACAGGTTGGACCCGAAACTTTTCATTTTTCTTCAGCACTTCCTTCTTCTCTAGTAACAATAAATAAAGCAATCAATTTCAGTAAAAAGTCTTACACATTTGCAGGATTCTAAAGCAGAAAAAGCACAAAATTAAACTCCAGAAACTTTGTGCCACGGATTAAACGAATATTTGCAGTAGAAATAAAAACAATACTTCCAGTTTTTAATTGTAAAGAAAAATTAAAAATAAAAAGCAAACCACCTTACCTTCAAATTAAAAAAAAAAACAAAAAAGTCAATACGTTGAATTAAAGTAAAAAAAAAGTTTCAACATCAAGCAGAAGAATAACATATCAAGGAGAATAAGTTAAGTTATGTGTAATTGATAAGTAATTACAGGTTTTTTTTTAATGTTGTGGTTAGTTTTTTTTTCGCAGTAAGTGGGTGGCTATCGAACAGCATAGAGTTTAAAAAAAACTTTTACTTAAACCAATCGAAGATAAAATTTAAAAGTGAAACTAAAAAGAATGTCGAGATAAAAAAATAAGACAGATTCTTTTTGTCCGTCGATATTTACCGGATATAGATTAAAATGCAAGAAGACACTAATGTAGAAGTAACCCACAAAACAAAATGTTTGTCAGGTTATATTTTTCTCCTTCCTCTTTTTTTTTTTTCCTTCTTTTTCTCTCTGGGAATTTATATAAAATTGTACGTCGAATTCTCAATTTATAAAAATGAAATCATGAATTTACAGACAGCGCCATCTATTGCAAAAAAAAACAACAAAGGGCAAGTAATTCTAAGTTAGTGACATCAAAAGCCAGCAGCAGAATTAGTGTGATACATGAAATAAAATTAAATTACAGAATAATTAATACAACAGTTTTTGGTTTAAAGTTTTTTTATATTAATTATTTAATTATGAAGATGTTCATGAAATAATTCCGGGATTCATTTCTTAGGTAACATTTAAGAAAAAAAATTAAAGAAAATTGTGTGTTACATTTTCTTCACATAAAAGGCATTTTATTTTTAAACTACAGGAATTCCCCTTTACTAAAAATAACGCCTTTTCTTCTAATCTTGCAAGAGATTCTCAGACATGAGAACACCTGTTACGAATCCGAAATAGTTTTTAAGAGACTCGCCTTCAGCCAATATGTAGTTAAAAAATTATATGTATCATTGCACTGAAAGAAAGTTGTTAAAATCCCTTTTTCTTAAGATTTTTTTTCCATGAACTCTTGTTTTCTCAGAGAAAACAGGTATTTATTTTGAAGCAACTGTTAACCTTGGAGAGTTTAAGGCACCTAAGAAAAAATTTGGGCAAGGCCTTATTACAATTTTTATATTATGAAAAATATTTTTTGTTACTTTAAATGTTTCTTCACATATAAAATTTCACTTTGAGTAAAAAGAGCCTTGTCTTTTTCGTTAGCGTCTTCTATTTTTTTTAAAAAAAAAGTACTTTCTCCTCTGCTTTCCATTCTCTCTATCTTGCCTTTTTTTAAAAAATTTTACCCGGTTTTGTAATACATAGGACTAATTTTGTATGTGTGTTAGAGCGAGGATGAACGAATTTATCAATAAGGCCAATACAAATAGTAAAATTGAGTAGGTTTGCGTATTAATAAAGAAAAAAAAAAACAACAACAAAAAAAAACAAAGACGATCTGAAGTAGCACAGGTTCTTCCACTGCATGTTCTTCGCTGGATCACCACTGTAGTAGGGACGGTCAGCCATGTCCGGTACAAGGCCAATTCACAAACATAGCCGACTATCCCCATAACTTGGAGTTGAGGAATCATAATCAGAATTATCAGAAGGTTGAAATTTGGGTGTTGGAATGTGGAAGAATAACAGTATTTTTTTTGTTAAAGTAGAATGTTATTAATAAAACAGACTACATCAATTGTAAGAGTTAAATGTTCAAAGAGAAAATGTAGTAAGGAGTTAAGTATCCAGAATTCTAGTTGTAAGTAGCAAATGTGTTTATGTAGAAAGATTAACAGGTTACTAATAATGTCTGTTCCTTTCCTTCTTTTATGGCCGGCGAGAAAGTGAAAAGGAAGGTAAAACTATTAAGTCGGCAAATTATTTTTTCTTTAGTCGCATCTTGCGGTCTCGTATCTAATTTCTGCCCTCATCTGACTGACTGCTTCGACTTTCTTTCTGTTTTTATAGCCAAAGAAAGTTTTAACATATACTTGTTAACCTTTCTCTCAGTTTTGCAAATCGCTTCCTTTCATGGGTTAGAAAATTAATTCAACATCTGATTGCAAAATCCGGCTTCGTCTTTTCCTTTCAGAAAGGGGACAATCTTTTTCCTATTCTGCAAAATCAGGATTTCACATGTAATTGCGAATTTTTGTAAAAGTGAAAAGAGACGATAGTTACTTTTAATTTCTCTTGTTTACTACAGATCCTTTGCCTCTTTTCATTACCTAAGGCGAAGATGTCTCCTACCAATATAATGTTCGGACGGAGCTTTTTTATGAGCCTGATTTAGGAAACAGTATGTTTAGTACAGGTTTGAAAAAAAAAAAAAAAAGGTAGTATACTGGAAGAAAATGTTTTGAGAAGAGCATTCGTTCTCAAGATTATTTTCGGTCAATCAGAAAGACAGAATTTGAAACCGGTAAACAATTTTGTAAAATGCCATAGTAAGCCACCTTTAGTATATATAAAGAAAGATGTTGCGGAGTTGAGGTTGCTAAATAAATTTTGATATAACAGAAGGTATTTTTTGTGGCTGTGTTCAATTACTCCAACAGCATATTTTATTTTTATATGTAAGGTACAAGGTCAAAATCGAGTAACCAACAACTCTTCATTAACAATAAGTTTTATATACAAATAAATACAAATATTACAACAAAGTTTTTGAAAGGATTAGAAAATCTGAGTTCAAGTGAATGTTGGGTAAATATGCTGAAGAATGGATGGAAGTAGTACAGCTCAAAATTCAAGATTTTCTGTTTAATCAAATGTTCTTAAATGGTTTGATTTACTAAGATTGTTTAAAAGAGTCAAAAGAATTTGAACAATCAGAAATAGAGAAGAAAGTGGATGTAAAGTTATTTACCTTGGATTGTATTTTGTGTTTGTTGAAAGTTTTCTTGTTTGTCTTTTATAAATTGAAGATTCTTTTGCTGCATGCCTTTTCTGTGTATTTTTCATAATATTGTTCACTGAGAATGAAGTTTGATAATGTATTGTTGTTAATCAACTTATAAACTACTAGCAGTATAAACTATCTCATCGATTTTCGTTGAGTGACATGCAAAAGGTCGTACAATAAGGTGCCTACTCTTTGTTTTCGGAATTCTCACAAGATTTATTGCATGAAAATACAATTTTGGCACAAGATTAGAGGGGGCAAAAACTGAGGCTGGTCATCACTAACTATCCTATACATAGCTTATCCGACTCACGGCCCAATCACTCTTTACAATTTTCCATTCACCATAAGGACCCATCCATCCATGTAATGAAACGGGAGTGGGGGATACATGAAACAAAAAAAAACAAACAAAACATGCAAAAATTTCAACTTAATATACAAAACAAATAAATTGATGTTAGTTGGACCAGTCCAACCCACAAAAATAAAGAGGCCGCTGTATTCTGTCTTTATGACAAAATCAAGAAGCACTCTGAGGGAGGTGGGATGGAGAGAAAAACTAAATACGGTTGGGAAAGTAAAAATTCTGACCCAGACGAGATAAAACAACGGGCTTTAAAAAACTGGGGGAGGTTGGGAATCTTGACCTAGATCATAACAAGAGGAAGCCAGAAACAGGCCAGGAACAGCACCTACTCACATTAATCAGGTACACAAAAAAGACTACCTTAATTAGGGGAGGGTTTCACAGGAACCCACCCCGATGTGGCTTCTTTTTCTATGTGCTTTGTCTCTTCAGGCCGTAGGCGATTATGGCCTTCCACTTTTCCCTATCCCTGGTGGCTCTGAGCACGCCTTCTCCTGTTACACCATGCAATCCTCGTTCCGTCATCCACCTGATTAGGTCCTTCAAATATGTTATCCGTTGCTTTCCCCTGTCTCTTTTTCTTTCTATCTGGCCTGTTAATATCAGATTCGCCAAGCCCTCCTTCCTCATTGCGTGTCCCAGGAACTTCAGCTATCTCTTCCTGATGCTCAATATTAATTTCCTTTTTGTTTCCATCCTTTTAGGAGACCTAAAAGTGAAAATCAAGGCTAGCCCCGTTCACGCGAACCAGGCTGGGCACAGATACTCACCTTTTGCTGAAATCTGTCGAAATCAAACGCTTTCTATCAGTTTGAATCTTCATTCCGAGTTGATGTCCAAAATATCAAATTAAATCCTGATAAGAAAGGCGCTTCCCTCGCAAGACTTCCTCCGTCTGCGTTGTCCAAATCACCATTCGGGCCGTGTCCAGCAGCGACAGAAACACCATCCGTTTCACACTAAAGTACGGGGACCACACATTGTCACAGGTGTATCAATGGGCACGAGCTTTTCGGGAGCGATACAAGCCGTCAACTCGTCGACACGGTCCCATAGAGGGCGAACCGAGAACAATGGTAGAAGGCGTGCGAAGCCGTTTCTTCCAAACCAAGGTTACAGCGTTCACAATCTGGCAAATCCACCAGGCCCCATATAAAGGCCTTGTCATTGAGAGACAGTCTATTCGGAGCCAGTCGCCAGGTAAGCGAAAACTCAGTGTTCGGAATTCTCATTAAGGGCTTCGTTTCGTGCCACAGAATTTATATTTGGTCTTGATCATGAGACCGGCTCACTTTGAACATTCTAATTTTTAGCGCGAACTCTTGTCTATATGCACGCGAAAGGAAAAGTGACCAATCAGAAAACATTTTGACAAGTAATCCACTTTTAATGGGTTTATTTTCAATTTGTCATATTACTTAACAAATTTCATTCGCGATAGATAAATTGTCATCCCGACCGCGATTTTAAAATATTCGTTTTACTTTTAAACCTTCAACTATTTCACAAACATTAAATCATAAATTTTTGTGTACTTATTCTAGAGTAGGGCTCTACAAAGTCATCATCAGGTTCATTATGATTCTGTTAGTAAGTCATTAGTCAGAAGTGCAAATAACCTTAGCAGTAAGTCGAGAAAAGATTGAAGATACTTTGTTACTCGCAAAATCTCCGGGGAGGATAACCCATAAAAACTTATCACATAAAATTTTGAATTTATTTATTCGAAGCAAACACGTACCAAGTTTCCCTTCAATAATACGATGTCAAAACAATCTCTTCACTTATAAAAAGCTGTACTCACATTTGAGTTTACACAAACGATATTAATTCAGGAAAATCCTTCCATTCAACAAATGGACGCTCCCACTTCAGTGTAGCTATATTAACCCTGAACAGCTCAACAAAATTTAACTGCCTCTTGGGAAATTCACTGATACTGTAGCTATAGGGAGCTGATTAATGCTTCTTTGATTTGGCCTTGTGTTATACTTAACCGAACTTCCTACAGCTTACAAGTTTTATGCAGAATTACCATCAGAAGGTTGGTTGTCGGCAGGTTGGAATATGTGGAATAGTGTAAGAATAAAAATATACATTTTGTATTTTAAAATAGAAATTTATTAAAAAGCAAGAAAAACATAAGTTGTAGGAGTTAATGTGCAATTAGAAACATTAAGAAGTTGAGAGTAGAGTTCTTCAATGATAAAGTTATGGGTATCAAGAGTTGAAGAAAATATTCGTAGTAGTAATTGTTGAAAGAGTATATGCGTACGTACGTACATATGTATGTGTTTATTTGGTAGCAATGTCTTTGGATGGAGAAGAAGAAGTAAAAGGAATCAGTAGACGGGAAGGAAAGAGAAAGAGGACAATGTTCGAGTCACTTGAAGTTGAAGTTATATTTTAGATATTTCGTCTCGCGGCTCCCATCTGACTCTCTGACTAACTGACGCTGATGAAGTCCTTTTATTGTAATCTAGATTTTTTGCACTTACCCGCGAAGTTCTTTTTGGTCTTGCAAGTCGCTCCCATTGGTCAAAAATAATTTTAACACCTACTTGCGAAATATGGTTTCGACTTTTTCTTTAAGCACATGGTCAATCCTTTTTCTATTTGGGAAAAACCAGGATTTCACACGTCATTGTGAATTTTTGTAAAAGTGAAGAAGGTTGATTTTAATTCTTAACTTCTTATCCACGAGAATATTTCACATTTTCGACCGAGAAATTTTATAAGTTCTGCTACTAACGTAAGTTCGCCACCTTTTTTTTTTACCGAAGTTAATTTCTTTAGATACTAAAAAATGTACTGAATAACCACTATTCTTCTTTTTCTCATATATCATTGTAAATAAACACATAAATATCACACTAAGAGTCCATTTATTGTGCATTTAAAGAGGCATTAATCCATGTTTTTGTTATATATGGGAAAAATATACAGTGAGTCCCGATAAAAATAAATTAAATGTAAAAAATAAAATAAAAATAATTCAAATTAGAATAATGCATTCGCACTTTCGTTTAAAATTCTTATCACGTTCGTTCTTTAAATGTTTCCCGATAAAAAGAGAAAGAAGAAGAAAATGCCGAGCCAGGCCGCAAAACGCCGGACGTTTGCTAGACCAGAACCTACTAATTTGTGACTGGAAACTGCTATTTTTTTTTTCATAGATTTTATAATTAAATTTGTATTTTGTTCTTAAGGAAATGACTTCTCTCAGCAACCTTTATATTTCGGGACGCCAAACTACTTTCTCAATTTCAATCTTCATCAACTTCGTGAGAACTACTCTCAGATGTTTATAATGAAGTGGTGAGTAAAAAATAAAAACAACTCTTTTCTTTACTGATTGCAAATTCGCGAGCCAGTGTGAAAATATATTTTTTGACCAGTAGGAAAAAAAGATTGCCTCCGTGAAAAGAAAAAGATCAAGGAAAATTTCGCAAGAAATTGTGAAATATTTAAAAAAAAAAAGAAAAAGAAAAAGAAAAGAGAGCGATTGACAGAAAACAACAAATTGAACTTTCAATGACCCGTGTCATATGTCTTTCCGCTCAAAAATGAGTGTATGTTAATAGCTGACCACGTGATCGACTTGACTACATATTTCATGGTTTTCGGTCGGTCGGTCATTCAAAGAGAGAGAGAGAGAGAGAGAGAGAGAGAGGAGAGAGAGGGGGGAGAGAGGAGTAGAGAGTGCTCAACACAGCCATACTGTAACAAAAACTAAATATAATGTTCTGACGAGATATGGTAGACCTGGTGTTCAAATATCAAAACTGGTTAATTTTATTCTACTTTTGGTGTGTGCGTGTGTGTGATTATTTTTATTAAATTGTTAAATCGGCTCTCTCAAACCCGAGTCTGTCCTGTTTTCTATGACTGGTGGTAATATAGTGGCAGCGACGGAATAATTCACGCCTTACAACCCTCAAAATGAGGATTGATACCAAGAAAAAAAAAAAAAAGAAGGGCAGCAGTCCCACATAAAATGTTTCAATGGCGTCCGGTATTTGGAATGACGATAACGCGATGAAAATAAAAAGTGACCTCGTGCGTGAAAATGGCGGAAGAATTCCAGTCAAACATATTGCCAAGCTGGACACTAAGAATAATACTTCAGAAAGATGAAAGCTCTGGAAATAGATGTGAAATAACTACAGCACCGCGAACAAACTGCGTGGACAAAAAAAGGAATACCAAGCGGCACTATTTATTCACACTATTCGACCAGACGCGTTGATAGTGTAGGGAGCGTCGGCAATGCTTGCGAAATGGCTTGTGTCAAACATAACCGAACTCCCCACATTTAAAAAAAATCAGAAGGTTGAATAAACAAAAAAGAAGAATAAAAGAGTCTCGTTTCTATTAATGAATGTAAGATTTATTTAACAAGAATTAATATAATTTTTTGTTAATTGTGAAGTAATGTTTGTTTGAAAGTTCTTCATGAAACTTTCCTTGAATATGTGTGTTTTAGAGTTCAGTTTTAATTTGTACTCTGTGTACAAATGTAGTTGGCAAATTGATATCTGTTTCTTTTTCTTTTTCTGGCTGTCGATAAGTGAATGAGAAAAGAGGAGAATCAACCAATACAGTGTGAAAGACAGTGAGAAAATGCATGTCATCTGTATCTGGCATCTATTCAGACGATAATAATTCTTTGTGATGTTCTTTCTTTCTTTGTTTTCAGTACAGGAAGAAGAAGGAGAATCAATTTACGCAGCATGAAAGAGAAGGTGAGAGGTTAAGAAAATGCAGGTCGACTAGACCTGTTGTCGGGTGGACAACTCGTGACCCTTTACCGAAAAAGGGAAAAATCACTCGTACTTATACGTTTGTGGAAAAAAAGAATTGGATCAATTTTAAAGATTTTTTCTTTGCTCTTGATTAATTAATAAATGAGAGATTGTATCTATTTTGTTTTCAAAATTTTATTTTATCTTTTTCACAGATAGTAAAATTGTGTAAGCCAATTGTCTAACAAAAAGACTTTTTCTATTGGTGAATTTGTAAATGTAAACGTTATTTTCATTGGCTCCTGAAAAGATATAGGCGTGTATAAGCTCGGATTTTCTGTGTAATTAAATATTACGAAATCCGACAATAAATTACAACGGTTTTCAATTCGCTTCAACGGAAAAGAAAGGTGACTTGGACACGGTAATAGCCAAATTTGATCAACAATTTATCGGACAGACTAACGAGACGTATGAACGATGTCTTCAACAAAGAAACTAGGAACAAGGTGAGAATATTGATTCAAATCTAACTACGCTTCCTAACCTAGCCATGTCTTGTCATTTTTGTGAACGCTTACAGTACACGATTCTTTGCTACGCGACCGTATAGTGATGGGTTTAATAGACAACCAGGCATGTACAAGAATGACACAGCTTTAAACACTAAATTTCAAAGAATGTATTATTGGCATATACCGAAGTTGTGAAGCTACGACGGCACATTTGAAAGCTATGGCAGACCTGAACATGACAGACGAAATAAACAGAGTTACAAATAAACAAAGTTACTAAGAGAAATACCATAAACAGGGACAAACAGACTGTAATTTCTATGGCAAGACGTACAAAAAACAGAAAAAAAGTATATACCGTGATCGCGTATGGGGCCAAAAATGTAAATTTTGCAACAGTAGAAACTATTTTGTACTGAAATATCTGAGGAAACTGTTGTGGGATCTCACCTTTTTATGGAATAATGGACTCTCCTGATGTGTACATATAATCCTGCCTATATAGAGAACGGCAGTAGTTAGAGAGTTAGTCGTGGTGGACAAGCGGTCACGCAAAATTTGTTGCTCCACGAAAGACTGAGTGATCCGTACACTGACGTCCCTGGGTGTCAAACCCCAAAGAATTATTAAGGGAACAGGGTTCTTCATGTGGGGCATTCTGTTACCCACTGCCAAAGATTGTGAAGAGATGGTTCGCCGTGATCTAATAACGAATGTATACGAAGGCCGGCGAAGGACCTGCGTAGCAGTCTACGAGGTCCCTCCTCAAGTTGTTGGGGAACACCTAGCTGCTTTCTTAGGTAAATATGGCCAAATCGTAAGCGCTACATCTGACAACTTCAACGGGGGATGGAGCTTCGATATCATCGTCTGGCCTTTGTCTCCGTCTCCAACTGTTTGGACTTTTGTGGCCGGAAAATGCCGGTCATCGTGGCCGGCAGAAACCAACTTGTTGGAAGTGTGGTGAGACTGGTCACCTTGCCGCTTCCTGTCCAGATAAAAAGGCCTCCGGACTTCCGGCCACTACCGACCCAAATACCCTTCGGCTTGATACTGATAGTTCCGCGGCGCCTGTAATGGGCCTGCCAGCGGCACAGACCGGTAGGGTGAAACCTTCGGTTGGGGCTAGCTCCACACAAACCTCGAACCCATCTCCTTCCGCAAATGCGAGTCAGGAGAAGGAGGAAGGGGAGTGGCGTGTCGTTGGCAGAGGCAGAGGGAAGAGACAAACAGCGGGGCCTCAGTCCCATGAAGCTCCCAGGGATAATGACACCTACATCCCCATTCCCTCTACCAGTTCCAAAGGCGACAACTCGGCGTCTTATGCATGTATGGCGTCCGACGTGCAAAAACTAAATGAGCCTAGCTGGGAAAAAATCATAAAACTCAAACAACTTAATGAAAATCTAAAAGAAAAATCAACTAGCAAAAAGAAAGCAATCCCAAGGTTCTCACTATCTGCCCCCTCTAGCCCTTCAGCAAAAAAAAAAAATAAAAAAAATAATGGCCCTCTCCTCCAATGACTAAATCTTTGAACCCTACCCCTTCCAAGATGACTACCCTAAAACAAAAGAAAAATAAATCCCCATCCAAATACACCCCTGTTCCCAGTCCCATCTCTAGTCCCGATCCCACTCCTTCTCATACCCCAAAACAGACACACACACACACACACACACAAAAAAAAAAAACTAGAAAAAAGACTACGAAGTCCTTCATTAGAGGGTGTAAAAGCCAAAAAAGCCTAAGGCTTTATTTAACAAAGGAACGGATATATGTAAAGTTTCACTTGAACAAGCGGATCGAGCAATTGTGCTCTCAAAAAACAAAAAAAAAAAAACAAAAAAAAAAACACATTTTAAGACTCTATTAAATTTCAGAAAAGTTTACGGACAAGATGTTGAGGATCCGAGGAATTTCCCTAACGCCAAACGGATCCTCACTGTTGTGAGAGCAGGACAAGGTTCCCAAAAAGTATGGGAAATGTTGGCTGAAGGTAACGAAAGTTTACCGGCAGATCCTCCATTATCCTATATCAGGGACGATTTCTCCAATAAATTGTCACAATTTTGTTCATGGAGGCTCCCAATTTTTGTTCACCCCTCTCTATATAGAGCAGTGAAACTAACATTTCCTTTGGACATTGGTGGCTTGTCTCTTGATGGCACTATCAAGACTGAGATGAGCCAAGGCTCAATGGGACAGGCCGTCGGTGTCCTGTCACCTGAGATGTTTGGTGCAGTTCCTCAACCCTAATCGGACTGATAATGGCTCTCTGGTTAGCTAATGTGAATGCCCGGGGCCTGAGATCAGAGTCATGCAGAGCGTGTCTCAGCCGTGATCTTCAGCGCCTCCGTGTGGATGTATGTTGTATACAGGAGACCCGTTTTTCAACTCGCGATCATGAGGATATACTGTCTTGTAGGTTCGCCCTCTATTCAGCATGTTTTGATGGACACTCGAGAGGTGTTTCCTGGCTAGTGAGCAAGTCCTTGAATGCGGTGTGTTCCCTTGTCTTCGCAGATCCGGCAGGCAGACTTTGTGTGCTGGATGTTACTATAAAGGATAAGTCTCATCGTCTCATTGGGGTTTATGCGCCCAATGACCATGCGGAGCGGCCGGCTTTGTTTCGGCAGATCGAGCCGTTTCTGACGACATCTCGTCGGGTAGTTTTAGCGAGCGATTGGAATGCCGTCCTTGACCGCGATATAGATCGCATAGGGGAAACATCGGGTACTAACAACCCGGATGTAAAACCATTTCGGGACTTTATCGATAGGTGTGATCTTGTCGATAAGTACCGAAATGAACCCCCCCCCCACCGGATAGAGTATGGACTTGGACTAATAGGGGCAGCTCGGCTACGGTGGTGCGTGCTAGCTACATCGACCGAGTTTTAGTTAAGAGAGTCGATGTAGAGCTCTTAGGTTGTCCAAGTTTTCATTCGACAGTTTACTCGGATCATAGGCTCGTTCGGGTTCGTGTAAACTTAGATAAGCCTAGGTGTAAATTGGCTGGTTACTGGAAATTGAACTGTTCATTGCTTGAAGAGCAAGATTTCCAGGACCAGTTGAAACTAATGATAAAGCGGGAAATGACGGGGGCTGTGGTTGGGAATAAGTGGTGGGGATCTTTAAAATCCAAGAAGGTCGTTTGCTGCTGAATATAGCCGTCGACTCAATCTAGAAAGATTAGCAGCACAAACGGCAGTAGAAGCTAAAGTTGATCGGGCTATCAAATCCCGTGTTAGTGGGGACGTAGCCTTAGCTAGGGCAGAGCAGGCCTCCTTGCTTGTCAAGAAGGATCAAGTTCTGGTAGTTAGGAATAGGTTAAAGAGAATGTCTCCTGAGGCAACGAATATGGCCGCAGAATTGCGTGTAGAGGAATTGAGAAATACTGGCAAAAGGCATATCGCGTGCGTCACATTGCCGGATGGGAGAACCGTGACTACAAACGCGGGCATAATCGAGGCTTTTCGTGACTATTTTCAGGAACTGTTCACCAGGGAGCCCGGTCTGAGCACTGATTAGTTCGATGCCTATTTGGCCGTGTGCGGGGGTCCCGTAACAGAGGCTGAGATCTGGGATGCGCTCAAGCTGGTTGGCCGGGACAAGTCTCCGGGATTGGATGGCCTTCCTTACGAACTGTACTTGAGGCAGTCGCCCGTTCTTGTTCCCTTGCTGGCATTGATTTTCAACAACTGGATGAGGCAGGGGTATTTACCCCAAAGCTTCAACAGGGGTGTGATCAAGTTGCTGCGCAAAAACAAGGACGGTGGGGATTCAGTAGATAACTTCAGGCCTTTGACGATGTTAAATACAGAGTTGAAGATTTTAGCCAAGATCTTTGCCAGCCGTTTGCAGGCTGTCCTTCCTAGTCTGATTCGCCCTGAGCAGACTTGTGCTGTGAAGGGTAGGACTATTCAGGACAACCTTCATTTGGTACGCTTGATCATTGAAAAAGTCGACACGGAAGCCGCGCTGATCAATTTAGATCAGTCCAAGGCATTCGATAGGGTTGAGCATCGTTTTCTGGAGTCTGTCCTTTCGGCGGTTGGTTTTGGGCCGAATTTTCGCACCTGGGGCCGAATTTTCGCACCTGGATCCGACTTTGCACACGCCCCGCCCCGTGTGCGCTGGTGGAAGTGAATGGAGTACGATCGGAACCTTTTCTATTGACTCACTCTATTCGTCAAGGTTATCCGCTCTCGCCTTTGCTCGACGTTCTTGCGTTGGAGTCTTTCCTTCGCAAGTTAAAGGCGAATCCGGTCCTTGCGGCATTGCATTACCTGGTGCTACCACCTCGGCCGGGTATTCTGCCTATGCTGACGACGTTTCGGCTCTTGTGTCGAGCAGAGCCGAGATTGACGAACTCAGCAAGGAAATCGGAGGGTATGAAGCGGTGACAGGGGCCAAGATCAACCGCAATAAGTCTGTTGGCTTGCGGTTGGGTGCGTGGAAGGGTGTTTCTCTTCTCGGGCCTTTCCACTGGACGGACGGGCCGGTCAAGATTCTCGGTGTCTGGTTCGGTCCTGATCTCCAGTTGGAAATGAATTGGTCGGAGGTACTAGAGAAGACCGAGGCTGCAGTTCGTCTGTGGTCTGAGGAATCTTTCCTTAAAGGGGAGGGCGGAAGTATGTGTTTCACACATCTACCCGATTCTCCTTTACTGACTCTCTGTGCTTCCACTCCCGTATACCACATTAATGACATTAATCAGGGTCTTGTTCTCCTTCCTCTGGGGAGAAGGCAAGGCTCCTAAGGTGTGTCGCGAGATCTGTAGCCTCCATCCTTCTGAGGGCGGTCTGGGAATGCCTAGCGTTGAGATTCGTCAACATACGCTTCGCATTGCCTTCCTAGACCGAATGTGTTCGCAAGTGGATGAGAATGGTGAATTCTGGAAGGAAGATTCCCGCAAAAGCTTCCCATCCCTAAGAAGTGTGCATTCGTGCGAAGAGGAGGCCGGCCGTTCACCTCGAGGCGAATGCTCCTTCTATCGTGAATGCCGGCGAGCACTCAGTTTTCTCTTACGGGCGACAAATGGCCTCTTTGGCGTGCAGGCGTTGTCCCTTCGGGCATTATATCGGGTGCTAGTGAGGGGGGGGGCGTTTGGGATCACCTGACTGACGAGCTCGGTTTGACGAAGCAGGAGGCGCGCTCTATATGGCCTTGGGCGCCCTCACTAACAACGAGGCATCCCTCACCTGGCTGGTGATGCGAAAGGCTGTCTGGGTCGGCAAGAAGCTTAAAGCAGCGGGTTTGGTTGTTTCGCGAAACTGCGTCCGCTGCGGTGAGTCGGTGGTCGAGACTTTGCCTCACGCTTTCTTTCATTGCAGTGTCGTAGTACCGGTGTGTAGGTGGCTTGAAGATTTCATGGTTCGCATGCTGCGTGGAAAGTTCTTTGTCCTGGAAGTCGCTTCTGTTTGTAGCAATGTGGTACCATCGTTGACTAGGGCGGAGCATTATGTGTTCGTATGCTTACTAAGTTTTATAAGAGTCGTGATATGGACAACGCGACAGAAGGAATTCTATGGGGACGAGAAGTTTTCCTCTTCCCAATTGAGTTTGTTCTTTAAGCATCAGCTTAAAGTCAAAATCAGGACGGAAAGGCGACGACTCCCTCCATCAGAATTTGGCAAAAGGTGGGTAAATCTTGCGCGAATCTGTCGAGTGAAAGGAGCTGACTTGGAGTGGCATTTTGATGACGGTTAGGCATCAGGATATTGGGGATCCTGGACTCAACATTTTCAACCCCACCCGAAAGTAGGATAGTTTAGGTTTTTATTTTTTATTTTTTAACGATGGTTAAACTTAGCTAGGGTATGCATGGTCATTGGCCCCAATTTCTATTTTTTGTCCTCTTTTTTCTTGGTTTAATTCCCCAACCCATCCCTTTTTAGGTGACTAGAGATGTTAGTTCCCTGGTAGATGCGGGGCATTTTTCGTTTCATGTGAGTTTATTTTCGCATTTGTTATTGTGTTTGAGTGTGCGCGTGTATAACTGTGTTAATATCTACGAGCCCCGCTAGAATTTCGCCCAGCTAACTAATGTTTCTGTCACGATTAGAGATTGTGGGGGGTTTTATTACTAACATCAGTTTTATTTAGTTTTTGTATATATTTTCATTCATTGTATAAAAATCATTGGGGTTATCAATTTTAAAAAGTTATCCCCCCTACACACAGACAAATTGTACATATGGGTTTAGTTAGATTTTCACAGAGTGTATTGAGGCATTATGGTGTTTGTAGCAAAAATGGTACGTAAGAATGTGGTGTTTTGGTGCCAGGGATATTGTATTGTCTGCTTGGGTCAGTGAGTGAGGCTAGCTAAGTTAATGTAAGACAGATGAAGACCAGTCATTTCCCATTCCCCTTTTGGCCTTGTACCGTATTTTTTGTATTTTACAAAAATAAATATTGTAGTTAGAGAGTTAGTAAGGAGTCAGTTGGTCCGGAGTTGTTTTGGATATAGACTCATTAGCAGACATACTATTTCGCTGCAAGACTGTATATATTGATTTCTACTGATGGTATTCCTGAATTGACTAACCCGTGTTCCAGTTTGTATATTTTTGGTCAATATAACTTTTCTATCTCCATATCCGTTTTTGTTATTTATTATTTTGTGTGTTTCTCAACCAAAATCTACAACAGAAACATTCTATGGAAAAAACAGTTTAAGCCTAAGCATAAAATTAACCGTGTTTTTCAAATTTTCCCAGTGATACTGAATGTGAATATGTGTTTATGTGTAAACACGGAGAGAGAACGGTCAGATAAGATTATATGATGCTACAAAAAAGGAATGTGAAGGAAAATGAAGTTCCACGTGGACTGTAGAGCTACTATCAATGCCCAGTGCCTAATATCAATAGTGTTTCTTCTAAATTAGGTAAAAAATATATATTATCCAAAATTGACCTTCTACAAGCCTACCACCAAATACTCACGAAAGAAGATAAAATGAAAATTGCAGTGGTAATACCATTTTGGCCTCTTTGGGTCTGTATATATGCTGTTTGGTCTATAAAATATTACAGCTAAATTTCAAAGATTTAAGGTCAATATATTTCTCCAGGAAAAGGGTGGTTTCATAAACGTGGACTATGTTCTAGTTTCTCCAAAACAGAAGAACAACATTACAAGAATTTAAAAAAGGGATTTTACAAGAGAATAATCTAAAAATCTCACTGGACGAGTCCCAGTTCCTCAGGAAGGAATTAGAGTATTTCTGGGCTGTCACATTAGTCCAGAAGGCTTAACTCCCACAACGGATTCAAAATCAGCAAATACAGTGACAGATGAACTTTGTGACTAACCAGCCCTCGTTGAGTAGCAAGAGTGTGACATAGAACTAAAGGGATACATAGACATCTTGACATCTTGACATAGACATCTTGACATAGACATCTTGAAGAATTACACTGTTGGCAACAAAACTATTTTATGTAATATTTCGACACCCTACCCAAAACCATTTATTCCATAGCAGGGCTATATATGATACCTTCCAAAATATGTCACATGCAGGACCAACAGCCACAGTAAAACTAATCAAATTCCGCTACGTTTGGCTTAACATGGATAAGAACAGACACTCATGGCTAAAAAGTGCCTCAATTGTCGACAGAGTAAAGTTACTGACTGCACAAAATCTTTGGTAGTTCCTTTCTTATTCTTTACGCGATTCGAAACTGTCCGTATCGATATTGTAGGGCAATTAGCACCAAGCATAAATCATAACAGCACATACTCACCACCATTAAGGTACAACTTAACATGCACAGACAGAGCTTCTCGGTGGGCTGAAGCTACACCTGTGCAAGACACTATGGCCACAAGAGTCGCTGTGTTTCAAAATGTGCGGATATTTCGATTTGGAGTTCTCCTGTATGTTGTCATCGATAGAAGAAGTCAATTTGAAAATTAGCTTTTTTGAACTATCGAAACAGGCAAATCTCCACAGACTAAGAACCAGAGTATATCATCCACAATTCAAGTAATTGAAAGGCAACAAAAGACACTTAAGTCTACTATAATGGCAAGAAAGCAAAACTGGTTAACTGCCTTGCCAATAGTGTTACTTGGTTTACGAAATCTACCAACAGATCAAGGTTACTCATCAGTGTAAGGGTTCTGGCCACGGATATCTATATTGACCTTATGCCACACATGGCTGAAAACACAAATATTTTATAAAAATTAAACACCAACAGAAAATTGAATAACCAAACAACCGTTGCGTGAGCGTTCAGGAGGTAGGGTCCCGTTACGTGAGCGTTCTTGGGTTAGGGCGGTAAAATCAGTCTTTGCGGATCGCCTGGGGACGCCACATGGTGGTAGCCTGGGCGCGTGGTGGCTTGTTTACAAATGAAGAATATTGAAAAGTTCTACAATATAATCGTATTAAACACTTTTTAATACAACTGTGTACTGGGTTAATTTTATTATGACCAAAAAGTAAGTAATTAAGTAATATATATATATATATATATATATATATATATATATATATATTTGTGAATGAGTTGTTGCGCGATCGGGGTTTTGCCGTATGGTGTCTTCGGGCGATTTGCAATGGCTAACTTTGCCGCTTTTGGGGGGAAGCGCTCACGTGGCGTTTTTTTTTTTTTTTTTTTTTTTTGAGCGCTTATGTCGCAGGGATTTTTTAAGCGCGCAATTTTCTATAACGTTTTCATCCATGGTTGTATGACCATAATAAATCCCCGTTACGTAAGCGTTTAAAAAATGCCCGTTACATGAGCGTTCTTAAAAACGCGGTATAATCAGTTATTGCAAATCTCTTGATGATACCACATGGAAGAAATCTAGGTCGCGTAATAACTCGTTTACAAATGAAGAATATATATATATATATATATATATATATATATATATATATATATATATATATATATATATATAAAGTAATGCATGCAAAAAGTTTTTGTTGAAAGTTTTCACATTAAAGTTCGCATAAGCACAGCTCAAATCAACAGATAGCTTGAAAGATAGTAATAACTTTTTTTTAGAAAAGAGTCGTTGTATCTTTCTTTCTAAATTGTAATGCATAGCGTGTCGTATAGGCGAAGTGAAAAGGAAGATAACGACAGAAGAAAATAACTTGACAGCGTTTCAGAGTTTCAGTGTGCTGCTGACTGTTGATGTCCATTTCTTATATCTGTTCAAAGGCACAGGAAATTTTTTTTTAATCATATCACCCCAAGCAAGGCGGTAACGCCACTGATGTGCAGGGGGCTACATAAGAGTGAGAAGATTAGAAAAGAGAAAACCGGAAACCGCATCCTAAACAGGAAACAAGGGATGAGCCTCTTCACCTGTTCAACAGGTGAGGGTGGAGTGTGAACCGGGCGATAGTTTAGTCTATCTACTCCAATTGAAAGAAAAAAAAAACAAAGTGAGAAGATTAGAAAAGAGAAAACCGGAAACCGCATCCTAAACAGGAAACAAGGGATGAGCCTCTTCACCTGTTTAATAGATGTGGGTGGAGTGTGAACCGGGCGATAGTTTAGTCTATCTACTCCAAGATGAAAGAGAAAAATTAAGTAGCTGCCACAGTGAGAAAGATTATAAATAAGAAAGAATGGAAAATTCTGACTCGACTTCTCTCCTCTCTTCCTATCCTACTAATCAAAAGTTAAAATTAGCTCATATTTATATCAAACCATCGGATGAGAAAAAAAAAAAAAAAAAAAAAAAGGCCCCAAACTCTTTTCAATTTTCTTGTCTTTTGATTGGTTCAAAAATTACCCTACTTTATTAAGACGTCCGCATTAAGATTAACTTAATTGTTGTTAAAAAGGGTTGGTTAATTTAAATATGTAAGAAATAGTTGAATGGTTGTGGGTGTGAGCATAAGTTGGATTTTCTGAGCAATTAAAGTTTGAACATCCGACACCAGCTGTTGCAGGAATAACAGTGAGTTCAAGCCTATCGTTGAAAAGGACTTATAGGATACAAATCCTATATCATCCAACAGTTAACTGAAACACAAAAAGTAAAATTGCACACCCACAAAATCGGATCAGAATGACTGAAAACATTTTATAAAAACCAGACCAAGGCAAAATTCACAATTAAGTAATTTAATTTTGACGAATAGGAAAAGTATTGACCACACAGTGAGAAAAAAAAAAAAAAAAAGACGAAGCCAAATTTCGCGATCCAATGTTAAATTAATTTTCTAACCAATGAATGAAAGCTATTTGCAAAACAGAGAGAAAAGTTAACAAGCCTATGTTAAAAAGCTTGGGCTATAAAAACAAAGAAAAGCGAATCAGTCAGTCCGATGGGAGCAGGGATTTGATAAGGATGTCGTCACAATGTAAGAAAGATATTTCAAGATGCCGACCCTGTCATGTCTCGTCAATATACATTCGTTCTTTCTCTCCTTCCAATTTTCCATTCTTCGCTTTCACTCACACGCCGTCAACGAAACAACAACAAGACATCTTCAGCTGACTCCGAAAAACTAACGTCCAATAAGTACAATTTTCCTTTGTTGCTTTACCTTTCTTTTCACTTTCTCGTCGGCCATAAAAAAGGAAAGGAACATAGACTTTATTATTATTCTATTAATCTCGGCAGTTACACAATATGACTTGCTACTTACAACTACGAACTCTTGATTCCTTTAGCTTCGTACTAACACTGTCATTTTGGACATTTACGTAGTAATTTCATTTCTTACAAATTTTATGTTATTCTGTTCAGTTATAAAATTCCACTTATTTTACAAATAAAATGCTTTTATTCTTTCAAACTGATGATAACTTTTAATGTTGGGATTGTCGGCTATGTTTGTGAAGTAGCCTTGTACCCGACAAGATCGACCGTCCCAACAGACTCTATGGAGTTTACCAATGAAAAGGTTCAGCAATTAGCACAAGAGATAAGACTCGAACGTAATTTTTCTCTGAAGGATGCCTACAAGTGTTTCCAAAGCCTTTAATTCTTTCAAAACTAAATAAACGTACAACACATTTCTGCTTACAGGTCGACAGAGTGAGTAGCCCTTTAGAAGCCAATTACGTTGGACTGAAAGTAGAGAGACATGAAAAATATTTTGTTATTGAGCTCTATTCTGGACATCAAAATCAAAATGTATCTTCGGACAACTGTGAAGCCTGTTGAACACAACAAAAAATATTTGTCTGGTCTAAAATCAAAGGGAATAGCAACAACTCAGAATGACACACCCACAAAGGAACTATCAGCTGCAAAAACACCCCAGAATTAAGACTTCTTCCCAGAAAAAAACAAAACAAAAAAAGAATAGTTTAAAAAATCAAAATCAACCTAAAGCCACACGCTCAGGAAGACGGGTAACATTTTCTATAAAGAATGGGTTTATTTCTAGTAAATAATGTTATTTACAGCTCCGCTTCTGGATGGGATGTATTGTGGGAGAATGAGAATAAAAAATAAAGAATTTAAATTTTTCGATAATATATTGAATTAAAAAAAACAAAAAGGCGTTTCCGGTCACGTGTGAATTAAGAAATCGAAATTAAATGTGACATTCAAATCTATAATTTCTATATGAAATACACCAGAATTTTTTAATTAATGGAAATAATAAATTTAATCATTAAGCTTTTAATTAAATAAATTTTAAATGAAATCTTTTAAGAATGTTTTTTTCATTTTAAAAATTTCATTTTAAAAGTATGTATCGAAAATTTCTGCCGAAAAAGTGGAGGTACCTAAACATTTTCTTAAAAACGGCCATTTTCTTTAAAATTAAAACATTTGTAAACATTAACAAACAGAAATGATCGATTTTTTATGACTCCTCGCCTCACATAACTCTGGGAGATGATCGTTCGCTTCTCACTCCCCAACGAAAATATGGGACACCCAGTAGTGAGTTCGATCCTCACTAGGCGTCCCATAATTTCGGCCTTGTGCAACATCTAAGCTGCGCTTAGAAGATCACCACTTCCCAACGAAAAGATTCGGCCACCCGTCACTCAACGTTGAGGTCGACCATTCTATCTCTTCGCATCTTTGTATATGTGTTAAAACAATGAACATTGATGATTCAATTTCAATACAACCCTCCACACCACGCTATTCGATTATTCGTAATATCGCCAAAATAAAATTTTAAAATGAAATTAAAAGCAAAAACAAACGCTGACATGAAGAAGTTTGCAAAGCTATAAAATTTTTGTTGAACTTTTTAAAATTATAAAATTCACACGTGACCGGAAACGCCTTTTTGTTTTTTTAATTCAATATATTATCGAAAAATTTAAATTCTTTATTTTTTTATTCTCATTCTCCCACAATACATCCCACCCAGAAGCGGAGCTGTAAATAACATTTACTAGAAATCCATTCTTTATAGAAAATGTTACCCGTCTTCCTGAGCGTGTGGCTTTTAACAAAAATGAATTTCAACTTTTCTTAAAGTAAAAAGCAGTTTCACTGATACAAAACAAAATAAAACATGAGTAAATAAAAAAAAAATATATATATATATTGAGCAAAGAATGGGGCGGCGGCATTGGCGACAATTTTGAACTCGATAACAAATCATTTGTGTTCTTATCTCGCAATCACATTTCAAGAACAAACATATTTTAATTTTATAAACTTTCAGATTTTTACTCTTTTTGAAAAAGTTTTAAAATATTTTTTATACATGTGCCAGTTTTAGATAAACTGTAACGTAATGTAATGTAGGTTTTTAAAATAAAAAAAAATTACTAGACATAACATTAAAAAATAACAAACAAACCGAACAACTCAAATAAGTTACCTGAAAAATGCAAAAAGTGGTTAACTGGTATATTGGCGATTTTGTGCATCCGTACAGTTGTTGTTGACGTCACTTCCGCTTTTGATTCAGTAACGCACATGTTAAAAAGTTAAAACTCATCGTCGTATAGCACCTTCACGTCTCTTTCTTTTTATATTTTTTTTTCTTTGAAGTACTAACTTAATCATTTTAACGGACAAAAATTAACTAATAGCTAAGTGTTATGTTTTCAATCAAACAGTCTTTAAAAAAAAAGGGTAAAAAAAGTCGTAAATATTCAAATTCTTTTTTTATTATTTTCATGTTTTTAAGGTGCGTCATTTCTTCAACATGTCAGTGTTTCACGACGAAGTTGAAATAGAAGATATGGAATTCGATGAAGAGACAGAAATTTATCATTTTCCTTGTCCTTGTGGAGACAGATTCGAAATAACGCTTGAAGAATTACGAAGTGGTGAAGATGTCGCTAAATGTCCAAGCTGTTCTTTGCTACTAAAAGTTATATACGACTTGGATTCATTTTTAGAGAGTGAAGAAGTGGTTCCAATTATGCCAAACAGAGAAAAGGTTGTTGCTACTGCCTAATTAAACACATTTTAACTTAAGGTAAGAAGTGTACAAAGCAAACTCCCTCTCTAGTCTACATAAATATTTAATGGTTCCTTTGTTGAACAGTTTTATTTAGCAAATGAGAACATCAACATTTCTTTCATTTCATACAACCAACCTGAGTTCTCTTTTTTATTAACAAGCCCAAATGGCATAAACATTGTCGTTAATTTAATTAAAAAAAAAGTTTAATCGAAGACATGAGGGGATTATCTTTTTTGTCGTTTCCCTCCATTGGTATGTTCACTGGTACCTTCTCTTTTAAACGTAAAAGTATTTTTTTAAAATTTCTTTTGTATTTTTATGGGTGGTGGTGAGTGCATATTATTGCGCTTAGTAAAGAAATTGTCACAAGTTACTTGTGTAATTGTTTAAATTAAATATTTTTTGGGCTATTTTCACTTTAGTTTTAACTTTTTGAACTTTTGATATTTCACAAAAATTCAACCCCAAAAAACCGAAACGCTTTGATTGAAGTTCTTAAATTGATTTCTTTAAAAATTCGACAAAAAAAAAACAAACAAACAAAAAAACCACTTTAAAAATTTAATTTTAATTTTCTACTAATGAATGAAAAATGAAACCTATTTTTGTTTTTTATTTTAAATTCAGCTTAAAAAACACGTTAGTATCGTAGAAAAAAAAAAGAAAAAAAAAGGCGAAGTGATAGAAAAAAATTCTAGCTAAAAAAATAATTTTTAAAGTTTGAATAAAAAGTCACAATTGACTTTAAAAATTATTTTATTTTAGTGCTTTTTTATATAATTGGGAAATGTGGACGATTTTTTTTTTTTGCGCTGCGAATGAAAACAAAATTAAGAAATTCGAACAAAAAACGATTTTAAATTATTAACAAAGGAAAGACAGTATAAATTGCAGTTGCCATTAGGGAGTAAATTTTAAAAAATATGATTTTTTAACAATGATTTTCAAATCAATACTGTAAATCCTTTAAACAAACAAAAAAAACCCCCAAAAAACAACACATAGCGAAAAACTGCAAGTGTTAAAGTTTTTTCCTCAAATTTTAAAACATTTTTGTGAAACAGTCTACAAAAAACTTTTTCTATGAATGAATGAAATGAGTAAAAAAAAAACCAAAAACAACCGTACTACTACTGAACTCCAGTGTTTTCGTTAGTCACCACACACGCACAAAAAAAAGAATAGTCCATGCCATAATAATTTTAAGTACAGAAGATTGTTTTTTTTTCCTCCTAAAAAGTACAAAAAAAACCCAAAAAACAAACTTATTTTTAATGACCTTCTGGGCCTTTTTCACTAATCCAAACCACAAAAAAAGTTAAATTTAAACGTAGATTTTTATTATGTTCTAAGGGTTCTTTATTAGAAATTTGTTGCTTTTAGACTGTCTGATGGCATTTTTTTTTTTTTTACTTTGTTTTAAAACGGCGCTTTTAGAAAGTTGGATTAAGAAGAAAAAAAAAAACGGATTATCTGAGTAAATCCTAATCCATCTCCTCTTAAATGCAGACTACCAAACACTTACTTTTACAAATTAAATGACCACCTCATAAATGACAGATAAAAACACTGGATAGCCACTATTCAGCTGGCAATATAGTGAGTAATGCACAATTCTAATCAGGGACATGTGAATGAACCACACTAAATGATAACATTTAAACCACTATCCTTTTGAATGTATGACAACACAACAGTTATGTGATAGAAATAGACATCTCTCGAAACACATGTGGCAACAGCAGTGAACCAAACCACATCATCCAGCTAGTCAGAAAATATGCAAAAGTACTGTTCAGAACCACAGCTTAGCTAGCTACAATAATCATATGTGAGGTCACTCATACTTTGAAGGCTGAATCTATGTTTCCGTCCACCTAGTAATCAGGTACATATTGCTACAATAGATGTCAGCTATTCTGATCTTTGTTTTCAGGATCAAGAAATGAAGCCTTCTCATGATTCAACTAACTGGGTTTTCAGTTATGACTGTAAAAAAATCAGATAGCCTCTACTATGGTCAACTACTTACATTATGGTGTTGGATGAGTTTTGAGTAACTAGGCAATTTAAACTATTGTACCTTTAACTGCAAGTCTTCATAAATTCTAGTTTTGTACATATTTTTTCTCAATCTAATTAATGTTTTTCTACCCCTAAAAATTTAGTGCCTGAGATAATTGTTCCGCTGGCCCTACCAATTGCTGCCATCACTTATTTAACTTAACTTTTACTAGGTTGGTTTTATGACATGGAAACTGTGAATGGGCTGATGTCATTGAATTGGGGGTTTCATCCCTGAATGTTACCTTCAACAGATCCACTGGTGTATCACCCCATTATGTTACCACTGTTATATGTATGTAAACACGAGTTGCTTCCCCTTGATTGTGTGTACTCCCACTATTCCCAATTGCCTGCTACCTTCCACTACAACCAAGTGGTATATCCCAGTAATAGAAATTACTACTGGGACAGTGTTAATAAAGTTTTGGTTACGTTAAGACCCATGTCTCTCTGCTCTCATTGCTTTTACTAATCTTTACTAATATGCTTCAGTCATGCATCTGTATTAACATAATATAAAATGGTGTCAGGAAATAACAAAGAACCATAACACTCACAACGCCTACTGAAAAAAAAAAAAAAAAAAAAAAATGGAATTTCTGCCGCACCAAAAAGAACTCAACTTTTCATCCGACAACCTTGGACAGGAATGGGAAACATGGAAAAACCAATTCCAGCTATTTCTGCAAGCTACAGAGTCATATAGAAAACCGGAGAAGGTTAAAACATTGATACTTTTGACCTGTATAGGAAATGAAGGAAGAAAAATCTATAATACCTTCAATTTCGAAAATGAAGAGCAGAAATACGACTTGGAAAATGTGATAGAAAAATTCGACTCACACTGCCAACCGAGAAAGAACTTAACCTTTCTCACTTACCAATTCCTTACTTGCAAACAGAAAGAAACACAGGTTTGATGAATATGTCACCGAACTGCGGCAAAAGGCAAATGTGAATTTGGAGAGCTCACAGAGAGACTTACTAAAGACATTCTCATATGTGGCATAAACGACAACATGCTTCGAGAGAAAATGCGAGAACCGTCGTTGGACTTGGGAAAAGCTATCCAAGCAGGCCTCAGTGCAGAAGAAACAAAATGACACTCTAAAATAATGGCCACGTCGGACACTGAAAACATATCAATTATTCGGGATAGGAAGAAAAATAAAATAAAAAACAAGACGTCTTCCCATGCAACGTTCAAGCAAGAAGATAGAAGGCCCGCCAGACAGCATTGGATTGAAAAATGCACCTACTGCTCTGGTGCCCACCAGAAAAACAACTGCCCCGTATACAACAAAAACTGTACAAACTGCGGTAAAAAAGGCCATTACGCTCGAATGTGCCGAACAAAAAAGAAAAAATTATATAACATTGGACAACACAGCTCAGACCACGAAGAGTCAGTCCATTTTAACTTGGACGCCATATTGAAAAAAAAATGTACACATGGTTACTGACAAGTGGAAGATAAAGTTACCTTGTAATGAAACCTTTATAAACTTTAAAATAGATACGGGTGCTGAAGTAAATGTTATACCTGTAAAAATATACAATACTATCAGGCCAAAACTAAAATTAGAAAAAACTTCAATTACATTAACAGCACAAAAATACCCATAATTGGTAGCTGCATGATATGTCTACAAAACAAAGGCATGAAGATAAATACACAGTTCATCGTTGTGGATACAAATGCAAACTCTGTAATTAGTGCAAACACAGTGGAAAATTTGGGTTTAATAAAAAGAATATATGAAGTGAATAAGACGGACATAGAAGCTATAATTGATAAATATAAAGACTGCTTCGGTGAAATTGGAAAATTACCGGTCACTCACCACATAACAGTAAACCCAGAAATAAAACCCGTCGTAAATCCACCAAGAAATATCCCATTTGGTATGAAACCAAAATTAAAAAAGGAACTGGAGAGAATGATGAAAATGGGGATAATAAAACCCATTGAAGAACCTACGGACTGGGTGAATTCTCTAGTAATAGAGAAACACAATGGCAAACTAAGATTATGTTTAGACCCCAGAGATCTAAACAAGGCGATAAAAAGAGAGCATTACAAGCTACCTATGGCAGAAGAAATTTTTGCGGAAATGAAAAACCCCAGGTACTTCACAAAGCTAGATGCGTCTAACGGATACTGGCAAATTCCCGTTGACGAAGAAAGCTCCAAGCCTTAACTTTTAACTTGCCATTTGGTCATTACTCCTTCACACGCCTTCCATGGAATACACAGTGTCTCTGAAGTTTTTCAAGCACAAGTTGCAAAAATAATAGAAGGAATAAAAGGAACCAAGAACTCACAGGGCGATATCATAATATGGTCGGAAACCCTAGAGGAACACATGGAACTACTGGATGAAGTACTTAGCCGACTATGCAAAGCCGGTCTGAAATTAAACAAAAGTAAATGTGAATTTGCAGCAAAACAACTGACTTACTTAGGTCATTTAATCACCCACGAAGGACTAAAACCAGACCCTTCCAAAGTAAAGGCGATTACACACTGTTTAAATCATAGAAACCAACAACCGTCTGAACACCTAATGCACCATGAAATACCAGTAACACCTTGGATGAAAGTCGCGACAGACATTTTTTATTTATACAATAAAGCATACGTAGTGATTATAGACTACACAACGACATATTTCGATATCCACAAACTTGATGACTGCAAATCACGCACAGTGATCAATAAAATAAAAAACACCTTCGCAAAATTTGGTATTCCACAAATAGTGATCAGCGATAATGGACCCGAATACGCATCATCAGAATTTAAACAATTCGCTAAAGAATGGGATTTCAAACACATCAAGACAAGTCCGAACTATCCACAATCAAATGGACTAGTAGAAAGAAATATACAAACTATCAAAAGAACGTTAATAAAGTCCTTTGAAAGTGACCAAGACCCATACCTAGCAATATTAGCACTGTGGACCTCTCCATTAAAAGATAAATCGCCGTCACCAGCCCAACAACTAATGAAAAGAACGCTTAGGACAAACCTTCCTAACATCTTGCACAATAAATCAATGAAAAGGCATGATGTAGACAAAAAGGTCAAAGAACTACCAACACTAAACAAAGACGATACTGTTCGTAATCGTTCCCAAGATAATTGGAAACTGAAAGGAAAAATTGTCAAAAAACTAAAAGAGCCTCGTTCGTATCTAAGACGTAACAGGCATTACCTCTTAAAAACAAATGAAAACCCAACACCCAAAGTTACATACGACTATGAAAACATATTCAATCAGGAAAATAGTCGACAAAGACCAGTCGTACCACAAACAGGCACGGAGAACACAACAACAACAAACTTCACAAAGAGAGGAAGAACAATTAGGCTTCCAGCCAGATACAGACATTAATTAAATACAAAAAAAAACCCCCCAAAGATGTTATATGTATGTAAACACGAGTTGCTTCCCCTTGATTGTGAGTACTCCCACTATTCCCAATTGCCTGCTACCTTCCACTACCACCACATGGTATATCCCAGTAATAGAAATTACTACTGGGACAGTGTTAATAAAGTTTTGGTTATGTTAAGACCCATGTCTCTCTGCTTTCATTGCTTTTACTAATCTTTACTAATATGCTTCAGTCACGCATCTGTATCAACATAATATAAAAACCACTGGTTGTCAGCCAATTAATGCTTTTTATTTTTTTAAGATTACCAAAATGAAAAGTTACGACCAACAATTTGGGATCCTATAACATGTATCTAAATGCCTTGCTAAAGTATGTTCTTGAATATATTGACTGACTAGACAATGAAGCAGACCACTACTTGATAAGAAATCTGCACCATTTTACAGAGGTCCACTAAAGGTGAATGACATTGTTATATAGAGCATATGCTGACATAGCATTCTCTTCTCACCTGTCTCTGATTGACACGTTTGAAATCCTCAGAATCAAATATGGCCTCAAGTAAAAAAAAGGGTGGGGGCAAAACTAACTGGGTATATTGCACCCATGTTCAACATATCATGCTGTAACCACTCTACTTAAAGCCCAATGTTTCACTTGTATAGCATTTGTGCACTTGGATACCCATGACTCCAGATGTGGCCAACCAAATCAATCGATTCCCAAAATGTGAAGGTTGACAACACTTGACAAAGAAAAGTTTAAATAATACTGTAGAATCACTTCTACACGCATATACATACTTATACACGTATCTCCATGTACACACACATATACGCACATACTTATACATTAGTACTGCACATAAAACCTCTTTTTCCCACGCTTCATTTAGAAATATATAAGCTGATGTTCACACGTGTGTAGACCAGTTGGAATCTGTCTTTCAGAGCTAACAGTTCGAATGGCGTTAGTTCCTTTCCAACTGGTCTACACATGTGTTAACATCAGCTTATATATTTCTGAATGAAGCGCGGAAGAAAAAGGTTTTCACTTGCAGTGATAATGTATAAGTATGTGTGTGTACGTGTGTACATGCATGTAGAAGTGAATCTACAATACCACCACAACTAATCATGCCTGGTTCAAGACATCAGTGGCACCAGAAAGTAAAACATGTGAACAGCTTCTTCCGTAATGCAGAGGCTTTATCTTGTATAAATCCATGGCCACATATCAATGAAGCAGCTACATATCTCCACATTTGTATTTGATGAATCCTAAAGATACTCAGGAGCTGTTATGTTAAAACTAGCAGTATAACCTGGCGTTACTTGGGTGTAATGAAAGCTTTAAAACTAATCCATGGTCCTGGAGCTCAGACTCAGCCTAAATAATATTTGTGTGGAGTTTGGTGAGAATTGGATAAAAATTGTGGATTTGTATAAAGGACATACAGCCAGATAAACAGACACACACACAAACATCGTCTTTTTTATATATATATATATATATATATATATAATCGATTTTCTGCACCATTGTAAGAACCGAAACTTCCGAATATCATTTCTTCTGTCTTTGTTTATGAGTGTATCAAATTTGATTAAAATCGAACCACTCCTTCTATAACCCGATTTTTTCGATTATCGATTTTCGATATTTATCAGGGGTACCGCGACACAAAACCTAGCTAAGAACACTCGCAGATGCTTATAGTACAACTGTAAATTTTCAAGAAAATCAGTTCAACTGTTTCAGAGTCTATAGGTAACAGACACACACACAAAGTTCCATTTATAAATCAGTTTAGATAAGCATTCGTTATCATTCAGAATGTTGTTGCTTTAAAATATCTAAAAAAAAAGATATCCAAGACTGACTGTCTGAGAAAGGTTAAAATGTTTTAATTCTCCAAGATTATAATGCTGTAAAAATTTGATCTTAAAACCACAAGTTCATAAACGCAACTTAATTTTTTTCTTTTTTAGGTGACTATTTTAAAATATGCTTTTTTTAATTTTATTTTTTTTGTTAAGCTGTTCTTTCTTGAAATAGACAGAAAAAGAATTGCTTGGATTAGTGGATTCTGTATATCTTGTTTTTATTCTTGTCAATCCTTTAAATTTACTAAGTGTAATGCTTCTTTTTCAGAAATTTGTCTATTTACCACAATTTTCTTTTAGTTTGCAATTATATTTCTAGAAAAAGAATCTCTACTATTAGCTTTCTGATTGTATACTTGAGAAGGCTAAAGAATGGATTGGCTGAAACATTCTTGTTTCCACAAAATCACATAATGAATCCAAACAACTTTTGAGTTATGATACTTAAAGTCAGTGATCACAAATAGTCCAGTCTCAGTCCTCCACTATTTTATTCTTGTTGGATAAAATTAAAACACTTTTGCTTTTTAATAGAGAGAATTGGTTTGACAAATAAGAAAAATAACATTTAATATCAAATATATTGACAATATTTTTTTTTTAGAAATCTGTTTAAATTTTTGTGAATAAAATATATATAAAAGGGAAGGCTACTGTTTTTTTTTTTTTTTTTTTTTTTGTTTTTCCCCTCCTGTGCTTTTTAGGGAATGTAGACTATGAATTTTAGCATAGTACTAGATTGGCAGTAAGGTCTTATCATAGAGTTGAAATGGCTAGATGCAACCATAAGTTATATGTTAAGTTGCTTCTCGTTCAAAGTTGATAGTCAAAAATTTCAATGTAATGTCAATCATTTTCTTCAGTCATCTTAATTCTTATTTTGTTGTTCTCTCTCCTTAGAGTTTTTCTCATATTCTCTAACACTCAGTAAATTCTAGCTTCCTAGTGGCTTTATTGTGCTGCTTGGGGTGACATGAATAATAAAAAAAATAGGAGTCAAGGTTCAGGGGTTTATGCAAATTATTAGTGCAAAATAAGGTGGTTTAAAAAAAATTTTTAATTAAGCTAAAAAAAAAAATTAAGATCCCAAGTTTTTTTGTTTTGTTACACAATTTGATCATAGAATTTGTAAATATTCCTGTATATGTAATAATTAGGATGAATGAAATTCTAATAAGTTTTTATCAATTAAAAGGAAAAACAGATTTCTCTTAATTCTGACTTTTCTCACTACCAAACTAATAAAGGAATTTATTTAGACTATGCCAAGTTATATTTCTTAGCCATACTTTTGAATTTTGAAAAATTAACTTAATTAAATTGTACATATTTACTTATTTATATAAACACGTGTGTGTGGATATAATCTTGTGCTAATGAAAAAAAAATTTATTTTACAGAAATTCTCCTGAATATTTGTTTCACCTGAGATTACTAGCTGCTTGGTTGGTTTTTGTCCTCAACCAGGAACAATGGGAATCGAAAAACCTGATCCAGGAGCTCAACCTGTCAAAGTGAAGGTGGACCCTGATCGTCCACAGGCGTTACAGCATTTTGATTTTGTAGACAGTGATGAAGAATGTAGTACTGGAACAAGAAAGATGAGGAATCGTTCAACTGGGCAGGGCAGTAGTAGACATGGTAATGCTGCTTGCACTCCACTTGTTACCACTACAACGATCACCAGTTCTAGCAGCACCAATTATTGCAGCAGTCAGCCAAAAAAATTGAAATGTAAACATTCCCTACCCAAAGCTAGCCAAAGTAGTGTAGCAGACAAAAAGTCTACTCCTGACCCTCCTTCCAATCGGAAATCAATGTCAAAAGGTCATTCTAATAAAACGGATGTACTGAAAGATGTTGTTCCAGAAGATGGACAAATCCCTCCCCAACAGCCGGATGCAGCAGCGACAGCATCTCCTTTAAAGGAGCCTCATGTCTCTTGTGGCTTAGGGTCAGGTGATGCTTCTGAATCAAGTTTACGTCCAAGTCTTTTGGATGAGGTGTTGTCTGAGAAGAAACTGTTGTTGATGAGGTCACCTCACGTGATAAAATATTTCAAGAGGCATCAAAACTTGCTGGCCAAGCGGTCAAGTAATATTTTACAATTAGGAACTCACAATTTGATGGACAAAGCTTCAGGTAAAAGTTGACGCAAGGTCAAAAGTTTATTACAAAAGAAAATGAAAAAAAATGTTTGGTCTGTTGCCCAGACATACTGAATTAAGTACACTGCTTCTGAAAATCTCTGAGTCGTCCGAGTTCCTTTTGGTTTTTGAGATATGCACATGGAATATTTATGCACCAGGTAAATATTACTTGTATATTTAGTTCTGTACATAGTATATTTATATTAAAAGAACATTTAGAAGACAGCGATTATGAAAAATGACCAAATACAAAATCCTTATTTTGTATCTGTTATTTTTAGAAATGTTTCAAACACTTGTGCTTGTGTTGGACTCTCATTGTAGGAACTATAAATTGTCTATCATGTTTGGGTCGAACTGGCCTTGACAACTTTATTTGTTCCTGGTGGAACCTCTTACCATGTTCATCATGTGCGGCAACAAAGATCTATTGCAGGTGGGGTAAACAGAACAAAACGGGAATGCATGAAGTGCATTTTGTAAGATGTCCTGCATTCTGCTGCTGTTAGTTGGGACTCGTGCCCCACCTCCCCGCAAAAAACCCTCCCAGCTTCTGTACAATTAATACGTATGAATTCCTTGTCGTTGGTTAAGGGGGATACTGATATACTTTCAATATTTGATCATAAATATAAAGGTGACAATGTGTATATCTTGAAAAAACAAATGGACTTTCTTGGACTTTCTGAGTACATATTCAAAATTGGTATATTCCATTCAGTTTCAAGTACATGTTTTAGCCCACTAGCAAGATTTTATTTTTCAGTGGATATTTGGATTTTAAAAAAAAAATGCATAAATTACAACAGCTGCCTTCATTATACAATGATTTTTTTTTTTTTTGTTTGTTTGTTTTTACCATTTTAATGTTTTAATGTTTTACTCTGTTCCGGTGACAGTTGTATTTAGTATTTCTTCTGGGAATATTGAACAGAACTTTTTATTTGATCTATTTTTCATTCTTGGAATTTTTTTTTCTACTTTTCAATCATAGAATGCAGTATTTTGCTCTTTGTATAAAATGCTAAGCATTCAAATTTAATTGATGAAGCATTGTAACTTATTTCATTTTATTTTTTGTTGCTTTTTATTACAATTATAGTATTAAACGTATTACTATTAAAATCTCTCTTTTTATTGTAAATCTTAGATTAATGTTCTGATTGTTTAATAAGCAGCATGAATTAGAAATAAGATTTTTTATGATGTCTACTGCTTGGTCCTTATTGCCTAATCATTAAGGCAATGCTAAGGAAAAGCACTTTCACGGATAAGGAACATGAGTTCAAACCTTGCCAAAGGCTTCTTCTTTATATCAATTGTTGAATGTATCACAATTGTTGAATGATCTGGAACTTGCACTAAAATGCAACAAATTTAAGATGAAAAATGCTAGCTAAAATTTTATAAAAACAATTCTGTAGTCAGAAGAAAGGCAGATAAAATTGAAGTTCAGTTCAGAATGGCATTGGGCATCAATTAAGTTATTTGTTGGCTATTTTTGAGGTGCCATTGCTGGAAATTTGAAAGTAAAAAGTGATGGCACAAAAAACACTGATAAAATTGGATGTTCAGCCATTCTTGATGACACAACAATCAAAAAATCCCTGTCTGGCAAATCCTCTATATTTAGTACTGAAGCTATAATCATAGACTTAGCTTTAGACATTATAGCAGGCTATGAGCAAGAAAACTGAATAATTTTCTCAGATTCACTATCCATACTTAACATCACTGAGAAACAAAAGCATAAAGAATCTTTTGTAAAATTATTAAACATGATCAATCACGTCTGCTAGAAGGAAAAAAAAAAAACTAGTCTTCTGTTGGGTACCTAGCTATTATCAGCATCATCAGAACTGGAAAAGCTGAAATGGTAGAACATTTCATATTTGAAAATCCCCTATACAGAATTCAGAGTAACTATAAACTTAGACATTTTAAACATGAGCGATGGAACTACAGCCCAAACAAGCTCTATAAAATTAAACCCATTCTAGGAGAATGGTATAAAACTTTCTTGGAAGAAAAATTTATCCTCTCAAGAATCAGAATACGACACAACCATATCACTATCTCATTTCTCTTGTTTTAAAAAAAAAAAAAGAAAAGAGAATTAGAATATAAAGCATGTCAGGAGGTATATATTGTAAAATATTTTTTAATCAATTGTTGTAACCAACATTTTTGAAACCTGACTAGTGTGGAGGACTTTTTCAAGAAGCTAAAAGTAGAGACTGAAAGCCTAGTCTATACCATAAATTGTACCACTAACTCCATTCTAGCAACATAACTGGAGAGTGATAGAACTGGCAACCCAAATGACTGTTTACAAGACATATTTAATAGAAAACATCTTTTCAGCATTTAAAGGCTCTGTTGGAAATGAATGGTGGCATAATGTCACCATCACTAGTGATCACTTTAAACATCATCATCATCATGTTTACTGGATTTATCATCCAACTTTTTTTCAAACCTGCTGCATTGTCCTTCGATTGATACCCAAAAACTTTTAAATGTTCGTATTGGAACTTCTGGTGCAAATACGAAACAGTTCATCATGCCATTTCTAAATTTCTGGTGGAGTGAATTGTTTTATTGTATTCTAACTGATCCTACTGTACAGTTGACAAAATCAAAAACAATGCATATGTGTGAAATTAAAAATAAAATGGTAACAATTTACCCATCTCGCCCTGTAGAAATGATTTTAGGCCAATTTGTTTGCCTCGATCTGATGATCGCACATCCAATTAAACTTGTATAATTAATTGATTTTTTTCTCACTTTTTCTACATCAAAATGACTTCTGTAGCTTTATTACCTAAGTGTTAAAGCAATCTATTTGAAAAAAAAAAAAAAATTGAAAGTGATGAGAATTTTCATATTTGAAGAAAGCAGAATATGAAAAGAACATCCTGGAATTTAACTGTCTTGGAATGATTTAAATATTTCAATAGTACCGATTACAAAAACAAGAAAATTAAGTATAAAATTTTAATAAAAATGTGATTTTTTTTTGCTTTTCTCTTTTAAAAAGCCTAAACAATATCTCCCTACATATTTAAACTTAAATCCACACTTAATTTTAGTCTTTATGGCTAATTAAAAATTGTTTTCATAAAGGTAAACAATCAATAACAAAATTATTAAAAAAAGAAAGACTGGCCCAAAGCAAAATGTTTTTTATGCTTTAGTAACATTCAAAATGTTCCTTTTTAATGAACTGCTGTTGAAGAAACATTTTTCTCTGAATGACTTTTTACAAAAAGATATGCTCTATTTAACCAGTTTAAAATATATTAAAAAAACTTTTTTTTAATTGTTTGCATTTTTCTTCCTTAAATTTTGATTGGAACTGGGAATTGACTTGAACAAGCATTTTTGATATTTACAAAATGTAGCTGATTATGTTACAAGGTCAAGGACACAAATGAGTGTGTAAGAGGAAGGTTTTTTTTTTTTTTTTTAAAATTTTACTTGCATAGAAAAATCAATGGTTTAAACATTCAACTTCATTACTGGTGCAAACTATATTTAAAATACAAGCAACCTAAAGAAAAGTTTTTTGAAAAAAAAAAAAAAGAAAAAAAGAAAGTTGGTTATGGAATGTTTTTTATAATTTCTATAAATGAAATGCAATGTATATTTTTAACCCTTACCCCACCCACATTTTATCTTGAGTTTTCTTGATGCTGACCAGTTGAAATGTGTACTGTTTAAAATAAATAGGGCATCTACTCAAATATGGATATCTAGTAAGATATAATGTTAATAAAAATGCTGTATTGTGTGTATAATATATATATATATATATATATATATATATATTCATCAAAAATTATGGCATGAATATGTTATATACACTCCACCCATGTCTATTGAATAGGTGAAGAGGCTTATCCCTTGTTCCCTGTTTAGGATGTGTTTTCTGGCTTTCTCTTTTCCAATCTTCTCACTCCTACGTAGCCCCCTGCACTTCAGTGGTGTTACCGCCTTGCTTGGGGTGATATGATTAAAAAAAAAATATCACTACAAAAGTAGCTATTTTGTTTCAACACTACTTGTCTTATCAAGTGATGACTGTTTGGCCCGTTGGTAGCAGTTCATAATGAACCACCAGACAAAGCATAATCTTGTGTGGGTGCCTAGGTGGTCTTGTGGTGTGAGGGACAGCATCCTGAGGAGACAACCAATGTCTGGAATGCTTGGGAGTTTCGTACAGAACCCACTTTTTATCACTGGTAAGCACTTGATTGAATAAGGATTTGGTAAGGTGACGAGAAAGCAGGGACACACAGGCTGCCACTTGTCTGTTGTGGCCCGCCAACAGCGTTTGCAGAACCCACTTGCTCAGTTTGTACGTCTTAATTAGGTGGTGCAGGTGAAGTCTAACTGTTTCATCGGAGACGCTTAAACTGTCTTGCAAGTTCACCACACGTTAGATTACTGTCCTCTTTAATGGCCTTCAGGACTCAGTCATTCAAGACCTGTGGTCGTTCACTGAGAGGCTCATCATGGGGAGACAAATCTCCTGACTTGAATTTTCGAAACCAATGTCTTTCAGTACGTTCATCCACAGCACTATCCCCAAATGCTTGACATATGCAGCGACTTGATGCAGCTGCTGCTAAGCCCTCTTTGAAATCATAAAGCAAACAACCCCGAACAAGATCTTCACTGTTCGGCTTATAACTGATGGCCAGGCATGGTGCACATGTTTTTTATAATGTCTGATGTTCCTACTTTCAAAATTGAAAACAATTGCTACACTCACTTCGTATGTATTTCAACTGCATTCGATGACTAATCAAAAAACGGACAGAACATAGTTCACAGTCAATCCTCCATATCTTCCTACCCAGGAAGATACGGAGGATTGCTAAAAAGGCATGAAACACCAAGTCGTGCTAAAATGTAGGATAATATGTTTATTTCGATCCCGGCCAGAAGCAAGTGGACGTCTAGTCACATTGATAAACCATGATACAGCGAAACAGGGTTGTATGTGGATGACTAGATTCCAGACGGCACTATCACGTAGGTTCTGGGAAATGAAGGAGGAAGGGCAGGACCCTATAATCAGCTGGAAATTAATAGGCTCAGCTTGTACTCCTAAAAGTTTTCGTGATAGGTGTCGTCTGTATTTATTGGAGAAGATTCTGATTTTGAAGTATCCTCATCAGGACTTACTTTTGAACTTTAGAAGGGAATTTATAAACAAGTGCCGCCATAGGGCGGATTTTAAAATTTAACTTCTAATTTTTAATTTTTAAATTCTAAATTTTTCTATAATTTTTTTAATATTTTAAAAAAAATTTTTTAATTTTAATTTTAATTTTAATTTTTTTTTTTATGTGTATGTTTGTGTGTGGATGTGCATATTTGTATATATATGTATATATTTGTATTTATGTATGTGGGCTATATGTAATTTTGAAAAAAAATTTTTTAGCTATTTAAATGCTCCTTTTCATAATATTCATTAATATGTATGTGTGAGTGCATATGGAATATATATATATATATATGTGTGCGTGTGTGTGTGTATATGTGTGCATGTATGTGTACACATGTATATTGTGTGTATATGAATTTTTTGTATATAGGTGTGTACACACATATATGTGTATGCCCATGTATATGTATATAAGTGTGTAATAAATTGAATGTATGTATGTATGTATGTATGTATGTATGTGTATGTATATATGTATTCTTATTCGTTAAATTGTGTGTGTATATGTATGTATGTGTGTACTTCTATAGGTATGTATATATAATAATTGTAATTCATTTTTTTTTTTTTTTTTTTACCTAGTGTTGTCTTTATTTAGTTTAATTTCAAATGACCTAATTTTTTTAAAAATAATTTTATTTTAAATCCTATATCTTTTTATTCCCTTTTATTAATAATTATGCCTTTTTAAGTAAAGGCCTTTTTCTAATACTTCAACGTTTTGGGGAAATTAGGTTTTTGAATTTGTCCAGCGTCTGTAATATTTAAAAAAATTTTTTTCTTTAGTTTCTTTCTTTTTCCCTCCCTTCCTTCTTTTATCTCTCTTACCACCTTTTTTCCATGTTGCTTTAACTGACGTCGATTTTAACACGGCTGTCTGTTAATTTTTAGTTACATTCTCCCCTTTTTTTTGCGAAACCAGATGATGTCAATTTTTTTCTTTTCTTATTTATTTGATTTTATTCTATCTTTTTCTTTTTCCTTTTCTTTTTCTTTCCCTTTATTTTTATTTTATTTTATTATTTATTTTTTAATTTCTTTGCAATCTATTTAAAAAGGAAAAGTAGACTAATTTTTCTCCAGTTTCTGAAAGGTTTTTTTCTGTTGCTGAGGTGATGTGTCGTTCCCCGTGGGGATCTTCATATCGAAATGGCCATTCAACATCTTTGAATTAATCCTTTTTTAATATATATATATATATATATATATACGTGTGTGTGTGTAAATACACAGTAATATATAAATATTAATCAGGAACAATGCTCAAGAGAAAGAGGCACGGGTAGCAGCTGACTGCATTTGAAACATTATCAAAAGCAGAACTCCATAGTCACCTGAGACTGATGAATGCCTAATATATGTGTGTAGAGATTTGGCAATGGTATACACTATTATCAATCTTGGTAATAGACAAATTTTTTTGTCCAATTTAAGACAAAATCGTCTAAATTATGAACATGTGCACAATAAAAGATTCTGATGTAAAGTGATTCTGACAATGAAGTCAAACTTAGCCTATTCAATTGATGCATTTTACAAAAACACTTTACTTGCTTCCCTGACAGCTACAGTCTCTAAGAATTTAAATGCAATGTCAATTGCCATCTCTTATCTCCTTGACTCGCATCCTTTCCCTGACGACACTTGTATCATGTTCTTCTCCCTTTCCATTCTACACTCACACAGCTCTCTTCACACCAGTGTTTTCATCCTTCTCTTACCTGTTCTCTGACACCCACTGTAACTCTTTCTCATCACTCTCCTCTTATGCAACCCCCTGCGCATCAGTGGCAGTACTGCCTTGCTTGGAGTTGAAATGATTATAATAAAAAAATTATTTGTTATGCAAAAATGTTGTTTCCAGTCATTATGAGTAACAGTTTATTAAATTTTGGATTCAAAAATAAGTTGACAAATATTTTTATATCAGTTATTTTCATCTGTTTTTTGCTAACTGACTGGTCAACAAGATCTTTATTTAAAACATTGTAGATTTTTTACCAAGTTTAAAACAAGGTCACAATTGTGGAGCACCTAGTCAAATTTGAATTCATTATATTTGACAATTAATCTGAGATGTAATATATTACCTTGACTGGCAAAAATATGATTGACAAAATATATTTTGTCTATGGATAGTGGTAATAGAGTGCAATATCAAAGCCAGAAAACACAGGCAACAAAAAAGGTGATAGCCAATAAAGATATGATTAACATCAAAAGCAGAAAGCATAGGTGACAATTGGCTTGAAAGATGATAGCTGGCAAAAATGATTGACAGATGTATCTGGCCATAGATGACATCAAGGAATGACCTGGTAAAGCAAAATGCATAGAAATTTTGGGTTATATAAGTTTGGTGTTTTTGGCTAAAAAGAGAAGAAACCAGTGAAGAAGAGAAGAGAGAACTTCTTCCTGGCTAGCGACAACTCCTGTGTATGCATGATTCTCTCTGGTTACCCTCCTACACCACACAACTGTCACTGATGAAGAGTAAAAATATGTTTATATTTTTATATATACGTGTTCTTTGTTGTTTGTCAGAATGATTGTTGTTCATTGAGATCCAGAACCAGGCAGTATATAACTAATTACAAGCTATTGCTTTATATCTAACTCTTGGCATAGACATTTCTTGAGTCTTTTTTTTTTTTTTTTTTTTTTTTAATCATCTCACCCCAAGCAAGGCATTCCACTGCCACTATTGCGCATGGGGCTACATAGGGGAAGGTAAAGAGAAGGAGTGGTTAGACATAGGGAATGTCAGGAGAAAGGTGATAGATGAGTAAGGATAGCGAGGATGAGTGTCGGGCAGATGGGAAGAGTGTTTGATAGAATGGGAGCAGGTTAGTGTGTTAGGAGGTGTCTATTGACCTTACATTTAAACTCCTGGAGATTGTAGCCGTCGGGGAAGCAATCGTTTGGAAGAGAATTCCACAGTCGGGAAGTGCGATGAAAGAAACTGTTGGAGTAGAAGTTACGGCTGCATTTTATCGATTTCACTGTAAAAGGGTGGGATCTAGTTGCTAATCTAGTATCTCGTGCAAATTCGTATTTAGGGGGCACCAGTGATCTAAGTTCATCGGAGCAGAAGCCGTGAAAGTATTTATAGAAGAGACACAGCGAAGCCACGTCTCGCCGGTGGGAGAGAGACTGCAGGCGGTCTGCCAAGTCGGTATCTATCACATTACAGACCCTCCTCTGAACCTTATCGAGAAGCCCGAGGAGAACAGCAGGGGCACCCGACCAGATATGGCAGCAATATTCAATGCACGGGCGGATGGTAGATTTGTAAATGTGCAGGATAGATTTAGACGGAAAAAACTTCCGGGCCCTACACAGAGAACCGACTTTCATAGCAGTGGATTTAGCAATGGATTCGATATAGTCATTCCATTTGAGGTCCGCTGAAAGTGTGAGACCAAGGAGGCGTAGTGTTTTACTCTCTGGGAGGCAAGGCCTGGTCCATGCTAATGGGAGGTAGGTGAGATTGTCGATGATGGTTAATTGACAGTAGCTTCGTTTTAGAAGCATTAAAATTTACTAGCCATTTCTTACCCCAGTCCAATATGGATTGGAGGTCTTTTTCAATCTCGGCTGCAAGTTTAGCTTTGACGCCTACACCAGATTTTTGTTGGAGGCGAGAGTAAACTGTGGTGTCATCGGCGTACAAACCTATTTGGGTTCTTATGGAATCAGGGAGATCATTAATATATATCAGGAAGAGTGTAGGACCTAAGATGGAGCCTTGGGGGACACCTGCGTTTGTATGGTAGTTCTGAGAGGCATGTCCGTTTAATACCACTTTCATTGTGCGGTTAGAGAGGAATGACTGGATTAGTTCAAACAAATGTCCAGTTATACCATAGCTCCGCAGTTTACATAGAAGGCCAGCATGCCAAACTCTGTCGAACGCCTTAGATATATCCAATGCAACGGTTCGAGCTTCGCCATTCCTGTCGAGTGCCTGGTATATGTACTCGGTGATGGTCGTTAGCATATCAGCAGTAGACCTGGTGAAGCGGAAACCATATTGCTTGTCCGAGAGGAGCCTGTGTGCTGTGAGATGCTGAACCACCTCGGCGTTGATAATGGCTTCGAACACTTTGCCAAAGATCGGAAGAAGGCTGATAGGGCGGTAATTTGCAGGGTCAGAGGGTTCTCCAGTGTTTTTAAATATAGGAACTATAGAGGAAGATTTCCAACAGGCAGGAAAGCAGGAAGCAGATAGGCAGAGGTTGTAGAGCTTAGAAAGGATAGAGGAGAGTTCAGGGGCACATTTCTTTAAGACTATGGTTGGGATTCCGTCACCACCGCTCGCTTTGTGAGGGTCAAGTTTTAAGATTATCTTAGAGACAAGCGAAGGTGTAATGTGAACATCATTCAGTTGTGCCTCGGTTCTAGGTGAGAAGTCGGGTGTAAAAACTCCAGACGAGTCCAGACTCGAATTGTTCGAGAATCTGCGGGCAAAACATTCAGCCTTATCTGCTGGGGAGGTGAGGACCTCAAATTTGTTGATTAGCGGGGGTATTGTGGACTTGCTCTTGTTAAGTACTCTTTTACAGAGTCGCCAGTAGTCTTTAGAGCCGAATTTAGAGCATGCTATGCGTTGCTTCATTCTGGCAGCAAACAACATCTTAGCTTCGTTAAGTACCCTTTTACACTTATTACGAGCTGAAGTGAAAAGGCGCCTGTTTTGTTCCGACGCATAGTTACGATAAAGTCGGAAGAAATGATTCCGGTGGGCAATGGCAGCCGAACAAGCGGGTGAGAACCATGGAGACGAATGAGATTTAAGCTGGAATTTCCTAGCAGGGATGAAGGCATCAATGCCAGCCTTAACCCAGGAGGAGACCTCGGATGCACATTCTTCGATGGGAAGACTAAAGACGTTGTTCCAAGGGATGTCACAGAGGAAGTCTCGGAACGAATCCCAGTCTGCTCTTTGATAGCAGTATGATATTCTACTTGTCTGTGTTTCATGGGTCGGGCGGGAGTGGAGTGAAATATTGACGGACACTACAGTGTGGTCAGAGTTTCCAAGTGGGCAGAGTTGTCTGGTAGTGCAAGAGTCTGGGATGGAAGTGAAGCAGAGGTCTAGAAGTGAGTTCCTTCCGTTAGGGTTGTCGGAGAAACGCGTGGGGAAGTCCACTACTTGCGTAAGGGATTGGGTGATTGAAAAGTTCATGGTGTGGACACCAGCAGGGTCAGTGACAGCGTTCTTCAGCCACTTGGTGTGGTGGGCGTTAAAGTCACCAAACACGAATACATGGGCAGAGGGATGGGTAGAAATGGCTTTGTCAATATTGTCAGAAATGATGTCAAGTAACGAACAGTCAGGGGAGGAAGGAGAGCGGTACAGAAAGAAGAGATAGCTAATCAAGCTGAGAAGTGAGAGGCGGAAGCACATGAAAGAATGATCTGGGGATTCAAAAGATGACACCCTAGCTAAGGGAAGGTGTTCGCTGACATAGACACCAAGCCCATGCATATGAACATTGGAGTCCTTCCTGAAGAGGGGAAGGTAGCCAGGAACGCAGAACTCAGATGAGGGGATAGAAGGGTTAAGATTAGTTTCACATAGGGCTAATATATCAGGTGAGTTATTATGGAGGAAAGAATCTACGCTGGGGAAGTTGGTGCGGATGCCGTGTATGTTAGTGAAAGAGATGCAGACAGGTTTGGGCGTTTTCAAATGAGCTGGTTTAGTTTTGTTATTATGTTTGCTTTTTTCCATAGTAATTCAGTTAAGGAGTGGTCTTAGAATAGAATCAGTCGGTCAATCATTTGCAACTTGTGAAGGATGGAGACTGGCGCGGCCTACAACATAATGTGGCCTCGGGGTTGCCCACCGAACGTTCATGCAGGGACGCCCGTCCATGCGCGATATGGCACTACAAGAACCCCGGTATTATTCAACTGTTGATCAGAGCAGCCTCTCAAGACGCTACGCAAGAGTTCGGGCTCCTAACTACCAGTCGGAAGCAGCAACCAGGAAACTGCCAACCCGGTACCCTCAGAATGTAAAGACGTTGCCACCATACTCCGTAACTGCAAAGAGCTTCCAGCTGAACTAACACCAAGACCAGAGAAAGGGGATGAACCGGGAACCCCTTCCTAAACAAGAAACAAGGTGATCACCTCTAAACTCATTCAAAAGAAGGGGGTGGAGTGTGAGACCGGGCGATAGTAGAAACTATCTACTCCAATTAAAAAAAAAAAAAAAAAAACAAAAAACACAAAAACAAGGAAAAAGTGACTGAGGCTTACAAAGTTTTAACTTAGTAAAAGTCGAAAATACCCTTCAATAGCAAAATTATTTACACAAATTAAGTGACGAAAAAAAACAAAACAAAAACAAAGACAGCCAAAAGAGGAAAAAAAAAAAAATAAATAAATAAATAAAATAATTTCCAAGAAATTTCACAAAAACAGACTGAAAAAATGGACTGAATCCCAGTTGACTTACCACAAGCAGCTAACACTGTAAAGTTGATTTAATTCAATTTCTGAAGACAAAAATAGAAATTAAACCGTTTTTTACAGAATATAGTCGAGTTATGTTGCTTGCGTTCGCTTGCCAAACCGTTAAGAATTCAATCTCTCGAAGACAGAAATTTAAATCTTCTACAAGACAAAACTAATGGAAATAATTGAACCGTGATGCTATTTATCATTAGTCGAAAATACCCTTCAATAGCAAAATTATTTACACAAATTAAGTGACGAAAAAAAACAAAACAAAAACAAAGACGGCCAAAAGACAAAAAAAAAAAAAATAAATAAATAAAATAATTTCCAAGAAATTTCACAAAAACAGACTGAAAAAATGGACTGAATCCCAGTTGACTTACCACAAGCAGCTAACACTGTAAAGTTGATTTAATTCAATTTCTGAAGACAAAAATAGAAATTAAACCGTTTTTTACAGAATATAGTCGAGTTATGTTGCTTGCGTTCGCTTGCCAAACCGTTAAGAATTCAATCTCTCGAAGACAGAAATTTAAATCTTCTACAAGACAAAACTAATGGAAATAATTGAACCGTGATGCTATTTATCATTAGTCGAAAATACCCTTCAATAGCAAAATTATTTACACAAATTAAGTGACGAAAAAAAACAAAACAAAAACAAAGACGGCCAAAAGAGGAAAAAAAAAAAATAAAATAAATAAATAAATAAAATAATTTCCAAGAAATTTCTGTGAACTACAGTAACAACCCTAATCACCTGATCCATTAGGGTTGAAGAGGTACCACATGTACTGTTAATATAGCAGTGACATGTCTAAAGTAAGATGAAACCCTTCTCTCTACAGGCTATTTTTGAGTTTGAAGATTTCTTTTACTCAGACTGGTTGCTACCTCAAAGCAAGAGAGCCTAGTGGTAAGTATGAATTCATGCTTTTCTTAAGGGTATTAGTGTGAAAGTGAATACAATAATCTCAACCAGAATTTGGACTTTCTGATGTCGCTTCCTACTTTCAAGTGGCTAACCATTACCACCTGTATCTCCACAGTCAGAACAGTAAGAATTAAATTCACTCTTAATCTTAAGATGAACTTGTAAACATTTTTCTGATGAGATGCTTGCTTAAATAGCTGTTTGTGTTTCTCAATAAAGTGAAAAATACAAAGTGAAAGATAATTTTGTCAGGTAAAAAATTGCAATTTATGTCAGGTGAGGATGGATCCATGCTTTTCTCAAGGGTATTAGTGTGAGGATAGGCAGCAACCTGTTTACAAGAAATTCTTTTAATAGTGAATGTCATTCGTTCCTAATTCTCTCATGATGTTCACAATGATAGCTTCTTACAAGCTACTTGACTAGCTTGATTTCAAAAAATGTAATCTAGTCAAAGAATTCTCAGCAACATTGGTATAGAGCAATGGACAGGAAACTGCAAGGTACATTTTTAGTGTTTTGTAGGTGAAGCTTTTTAAGATCTATTTACAAATAAACAAGTTTTGTTATGAACTTTACATGATAAAATAATTATATTGTATAATAATTATATAGTAAGAACACGCACACACACACACACAGATTTAAGGTATTCTATATTTATGGTTCAAAAAAAGTGTTCAATACCCTGTGTAGAGCCTAAGAAAATATATGTTCATACTGCTTACACATGCACACACATGTGTGTAAGTTAATTGCCATATGTGATACACGCTTTGGACGATCATGTCTCGAAAGAGACATGACTGACTGGATAGAAGATTATCCGGTAGTAAGTTGCCATTGCTTTCTGTGGTAGACTGGTTGCCAGCCAAGGCTATAGAACCCAATCTGTCCTGTTATTTGACTCATGGCTAGAGGGGAAGAAATTTATATTATTACGTAGTAATTAGTGGGGGATCAGTTTATTATTTCATAACAATAGAAAACTGATCCCCCCACTTTATGACTAGTAGAAGCCTTAATCATGATTCCAACTATTATATTCAGTCAGTCAGTGCCATATGTGATACACGCTTTGGATGATCATGTCTCGCAAGAGACATGACTGACTCGACAGAAGATTATCCCGCAGTAGTTTGCCATTGCTTTCTGTGGTAGACTGGTTGCTGACCAAGGCTATAGAACCCAATCTGTTCTATTATTTAACCCATAAATGGAGGGAAGAGCTGGATTAATACCTTTCCCAAGGGTATTTGGGAAATTTGTCGTTCCAAGTCGATATCCACTGCACTACAACATATCCTTGATAACCAGGATATTTTTGAAAAAATAGCATGTTTAAGATGAGCAGCCTTTGTAATTAAAGAGCTTTATATCAAGAGATAAAGCATTAATAATAATAAATAAAACTCCTTATTCACTTATTTAAATTTAGGCTATTATCCTCATCTTTGTTGCTATCACAACATTTTGGCTATTGTGTCTCCTAGTCTTCATCAGTTGTATATTGATCTGAGTAACATGGAATTCTAAACTGAGCACTTTATTTAACTTATGGGATTGACTGTTCATGTGCATGTGTTAGTTTATCAAGATGTTTTAACTTAAAAATTTATGTAGATTTATTTTTTAAATTTGGTTTATATAATCTTTGTGAGTTTGTGTGGTTCAATTTGAAGATTATGATCACATATGATGCTAGTGTTTTATAATTTTTGTTTGTTTACAGAAGTAAGAATTCAAATTTATCATCAAATTATCTCAGTCTTTTTGTAGACATTTTTAGATCAAAATCTCTTCTCTTGCATTATTTTACAATACTTTACAGTTGACAGATTTATTTGACATTTAAAATAAATTTAAATTGCTTTAATCCAGGAGAAAAAATCAGGAAACTTGAGTTTTGCTATGCAGTGTAGCATATTATGTTGTGGTTTGTACTGACACAAAATGGCTGCAATTTTTAAACATTGTTCATGTCTGTATTTCCCTCACGTTTGATATAATTTCAGGGTGCATTGTTGAATATCTGACTGAAATAAAAACAGTCTGAATGTATTTTGTTCTAGATTCTGAAAATGAAGGACTTTGGTGATTAAACCGTTTGTTAGTGTTGATTCTTTCCTTAATTTCCTGTTGTTTTTTCGTTCACATTTTTAGCCAAACAATTTTTTCTTAGGTAGTAAATTATGAGCAATACTGTTTTTATATTTTTTGTTTTAATATTCTGGTATTTTCATGAATACACATACTTTATTAGTAAATTTTAATGGTGTTTGTTTTTAGCTATCCCATTCATTGGTCATTAAATTATTGGAATAATAATGAGACAAGACAAAAACCTTGCCTAATCATAATAGGCCCTGTAGTTATGGTGTTATGTAAAATGAGCTCTCAAATTATGAGAAGCAAGTTGAATTATTATTTCAAAATATTCTAGATGTAAACAAATCAGCCAAAAACTTTGTGTGAGTCCAAAAAAAAAAAAAAAAAAAAAAAAGAGAAAAGAAAAAGACAGGAAGAAACTTGTTAAAAATGATGTATAACTAAAATGTGTAACTAAAAATACTACAACATAGAGCAAGGCAATCAACAGTTATAAGTTGGAGTAAGGGAGACAACGCACAAGGATGTGCGTTGTGGCGCAATGGATATCAGCTCGAAACGAGAAATCGGGGAACCGAGTTCGAATTCCAGTTGAATTCCTTGCATTCACTTATGCACAAATACCTTTGGGAAAAGTATTCATCTGTCTCTTCCCTCCAGTTATGGGTTAAATAATAGAACAGATTAGGTTCTATAGCCTTGGCTGGCAACCAGTCTTCCGCAGAAAGTAATGGCAACCTACTGCAGGATAATCTGCCCAGTTAGTCATGTCTCTTTCGAGACATGATCGCCCAAGTGTGTATCACATATGGCACTCAACTGACTGAAGGGAGACAACTCACTTTATTCCTGTTAATCTTTTATGTATTTATTTATCTATTTCTCTATTACTTTGTTGTTATTTTTCTTTGCTTTTGTGTGGGAGAATGTGACACACTTGACATTATAAATAGGATAAGACCAACAAATCCTGTATACAAACATCATATATATATATATATATATATATATATATTTTTTTTTAATACTTAGTTTTTGGTCACAATAGGGTTAAACCAGTGCACATCTGTGTTAAAAAGTGTTCAATACAATTATATTGGAGAACTTTTGAATATTTTCCATTTGTAAATGAGTTATTACGCGACCTAGGTTTCTACCATGAGTCGTGTCTTCAGGCGATATTTAATAACTGATTTTACCGTTTACCGTTTTACTTTTTAAGAATGCTCACGTAATGGTGTTTTTTTTAATGCTCATGTGGCAGGGAATTTTTGAATGCACAATTTTTAAAATTAAAATTAAAACAAATTATGGCATTTTCATCCATATATATATATATATATATATATATATATATATATATATATATTCATTCATATAGATAGGTGTGACTTTGTAACCCTGAGTTTCACCCTCTTGAAACTCACACCTATCTATATGAATATGTCTGCTCTATCACTGATATTGAGCACTTTTAAATAAGTACTACGCATATATAATATATATAACAAGTTGCATATATATATATATTTTATTGTCATCTGCAGACAGATCTGTTTTGCTGTATCACAGCTCATCAGTATGATTAGACTCCGATTGCTACACAACCCAGGCTTGAAACCCGACCGATATGGTGACAGTCGGAGATTCTACCCCTTGGCCATGGGGCGTTCGGTGGAAGAGGGCAGTTTTTTTAGTGCATATCATATATATAAATTGGAGTAGATAGACTAAACTATCGCCCGGTTCACACTCCACCCATGTCTATTGAACAGGTGAAGAGGCTCATCCCTTGTTTCCTGATTAGGATGTGGTTTCCGGCTTTCTCTTTTCCAATCTTTTTACTCTTACGTAGCCCCCCGTGCATCAGTGGCGTTATCGCCTTGCTTGGGGTGATATGATTAAAAAAAAAATATTGATATTGAGAATTATATACATACACTTTTCACACACACACACACACACACACATATATATATATTTTCAAATCCCTTGTTCCCTGTTTAGGATGTGGTTTCCGGCCTTCTCTTTTCCAATCTTTTCACTCTTTTCTTTCTTTTTTTTTTCCCTCAATTGGAGTAGATAGACTAAACTATCGCCCGGTTCACACTCCACCCACGTCTATTGAACAGGTGTAGAGGCTCATCCCTTGTTCCCTGTTTAGGATGTGGTTTCCGGCTTTCTCTTTTCCAATCTTTTCATTCTTACGTAGCCCCCTGTGCTTCAGTGGTATTACCGCCTTGCTTGGGGTGATATTAAAAAAAAAAAATGTAAAAAGCATAACATTGAAACATTCAAAGCATTAATTTAAAACCGAGTTCAGTATAAAATAGAGCAATAAATATTTATTATTTAACATTTACATTAGAACATGTAAATAACTACAACTAAATTGTACATTTTGTTTCAACATTGAAAAAAAAAAACAATGTTTCATCATGTGGTTACTAATGATGGTAATAAACACTTTATTTAAAATTTATTTTATTAAGCATCAGCTCCATGTTTGTTTTGGGAAAATTTCCATATAAGGTAAAAGGTTTAATTAAGAAAGAAGAAAAAAAAAAAGAAGAAAAGAAAAGAAAGTCAAAAAGAAAAAAAAAGCATAAGAAATACTATAGAGAAAATAGAAAGAAAAAGGCAAAAGAAGTGTAAGAAAAATTTACAACCAGACAAATGAAGGGGAAAGTAAAGAAAAAAAAAAACAATGAGATGTTAAGAAAAGTTACACCAATGGAAAATGATGCTAAAGACTAGAATTCAAATTTGAATGGAAATGAATTGTAATAGTAAGTTACAATATTGCAATGGCATTTTTAAATGAAATCACAAACTCAAATAAAGTCTTGTTTTCTCTAAATTAGTAGAGCAACTATAAAATTAATGACAGCTAATATAAAGATTGGATATCGGCTCGGAACAAGAAATCGGAGAGCCGAGTTCAAATTCCAGTTGAATTCCTTGCATTCACTTACGCTCAAATACCCTTGGGAAAGGTATTAATCCGTCTCTTCCTTCCAGTTATGGATTAAATAACAGGACAGATTAGGTTCTATAGCCTTGGTCGGCAACCAGTCTACAGCAGAAAGCAATGGCAACCTACTGCGGGATAATCTTCTGCCCAGTCAGTCATGTCTCTTTCGAGACATGATCGCCCAAGCGTGTATCACGTATATGGCACTTAACTGACTGACTGAATATAAAGACTAAATTAAACTGACTTGATATTAAAAATTATAATAACAATAAATATGAAAATAAATATAAACATAAGAAATATAATAAAAATGTAAAAAATTAAAAATTAAACTATAAAGTATAAACCGGATATAAGAGACCCGTATATAAGAGAAACTCGGATATATGATAACTTTTATCCAGTTCAGACAACTCTATTATATCAGGGTTACACTGTATTAATAAAACATAAAATAAGGACCGCTATCAGTCCATTAAGAGAAAAAATAATCAACATGAGAAGCTAACATGTGGCTAAACATATCAGCAAATATTGGACACAATATAATGCCTAAAACTAAAATAGATCCAAAAATAATAATAAAATGTAAATACACAGATAATATAACATCAGGAGAAAGATTGTAAGCCAGAGTATTTTATCAGGATTGAAAAGTTAATACTTCAATATGTTTAAAATTCACTGTAGTTTCATATCTTTGATTTAGTAAGAAGTCATGTTTAAGAAACTTAATAATTTGCATTTTCTCCTGCAGACAGAGGAAGTATGCCTCGTTCACCAATCTAGAGATTCTAGCTTGTTTGAGAATTTTTTTTTTTTTTAATCATATCACCCCAAGCAAGGCGGTAATGCTACTGAAGCGCAGGGGGCTACGTAAGAATGAAAAGATTGGAAAAGAGAAAGCCGGAAACCACATCCTAAACAGGGAACAAGGGATGAGCCTCTACACCTGTTCAATAGACGTGGGTGGAGTGTGAACCGGGCGATAGTTTAGTCTATCTTATTCTTCTCTTTTAACTTTCAAAAATATTTAGAAAGCGTAGTCATATTTCATTTTTCCATATTAGTAAAGGATAAGAAAATATTATAAAACTGTTTTTTTAAATTAGTTCATTGTACTCCAAATTAAAGATATTAGTAACGCTTGGATTTTCTACTGACGAGATAGAACACATATACCAAGGATTTTGTCAAACACTTGTGAGATAAAGGGCATTAGGCAGGATTTTGATAATTCCAGAGTATTTCTGTGGGACAAATTGAGTTCAGCATTATAATTACAGTTATTGTTATAGAGTCAGTATTTTGTTGTTACGTAATTTGTTTTCTTTAAATTAGTAGAGCAACTATAAGTTATAGAGTGTTGTGATTGAAAATTTTACTGTAATACCCCAATGGCCGTCCCGAACAATTTCCTCCGGCGGCCGTTCTCCACGCTGTGTTGTTGCCGGGAATTTGTAGAAAATGTCGGCCGGACAGCTGGGGGTACAAGATTGACTGCAAGGAACGAACTTCCAAAATTTGGATGAGTTGAAAAGGAAGCTTTATTCGTTTAGAGTTAGCCTTGTCTGTTGGGGCAGGCGAATGTGACATACAGCTCTAACTCTAATTAATGGAGATCAACAAACCCAAACTGAACGAACCAAGACGAACGGAGACCCTTACTTCAAGTTCGCACCCGGCTGACTCCTTTCACTTCTCTCAACTGCTCAACTCGGAAAAAACACCTGAATTTATCTAAAAATCGACCGGAACAAGGAAATCCGGAAATGCTCTAGACCACCGGTGACAAACACCGGCGACTGTAAGTCTGAAATTTCAGTTATCTTTTTTTTGTTTATCTTAATAAGGCTTCCGCCGGAAAAGGCTTAATGTGAGGTCAAGATACAGTAAGGTCAGCCTTTGACCGGGTTAGACCACCGGTGACAAACACCGGCGACTGTAAGTCTGAAATTTCAGTTATCTTTTTTTTGTTTATCTTAATAAGGCTTCCGCCGGAAAAGGCTTAATGTGAGGTCAAGATACAGTAAGAACAGCCTTTGACCGCTGAACTTTATCACTGAGTCAATTTTCCTCAAAAAGAAAAAGTGTTTATTTATTTATTTTTCTCTTCTTTTTCACTTTTGTTAGACATGTTTTCTAAACTATTTTCTATTCTAATCTATTTTCTATTTTAATCTATTATAATAAAATACATATATATCTAGTTATCGTGTCACATTACTTAAAAGGATTACTTTTAAGAAAATGTTTATCAATTAAATAAAAAAATGATGTCCCAATTTAGTAGTCACTAATTTATTAAATGCAGGATTGTACCATATGATCTTCATGCTTCTGTTTTTCTTTCTGGAAAAACTATAATTATCTTCAAATCTAATTTTAAAAATCTAAACCCACTATTCCTAAGAATACATTGTATGTTAACATACAGTAGTTTGTGTGTGTTTAAATGAGATAGAATTGAGCTCAGTTGAGAAAGATATAGTGTGAGTCTTTGACTCAATTTGATCTCATTTAAGAACACATGAGACTTACCAAACCCTATCTAAAACATACTTGTTGATAATAAAATTATCATAGCATCATCAACATGCAAAAAAGACGAAAAATAATGGAGGCCTTATAATTAAAAATGAAAAAAACAAGACTCAGTAACATCAATTAAGAACACTCTAACAACATGCTTACTGTGTTTGCTACATAAAATACATTCCATAACACGTAAATAAAATTTAACCTCAAAAACAGCTAAAAGTAGAGCTGACAGTGCTCACATAATTAAAATATTTCGACATATAATTTACTTCCTCCCCCCAAAAAAGAGAAAAAGAAATCATAAAACCACGTAAAAAATAACCGTCACACTTTGTCTGTCATGAGCGACTGCTGCCCAAATATAAAATATATATATACATAAATATACATATCAATATACATATCAATATATATATAGTAATATTAATTATAGTAATAATACCAATATTAACAGAACTAATTCTGTCAAGACTAGCAATAATTAAACTACAAATGAAATCGTCTTGAAACCCACCGGGAACGAACCCGGTGGGAAAAGAAGGGGAAGAAAAAAGAAACAAAGTACTTGAACAAAAAGTCAAGCATTCATGAGAAAGAAAAAAAAAACCCAAGATGAAAACCTTAACAAAGAGCTCAATACGAAAGCAGAGTACACAAAGCACTCAAAGCGAAAGTAGACCAAACAAAATCTAAAATCTAAGAGTGAGCCAATAACCGACCACAGTTTCGCTTAACAGCTCGTCAGGGATATATATATATATATATATATATATATATATATATATATATATATATATCCGCATGAATAAGGAACGAAGAAAAATTTACAATGTCAAATTCAAAACATTAATTTGAAACTGCTCAATATATAATATAGAGCTGTGGATATTTATTATAAATTATATTTTAGAACATGTACAAATTTGTTTTAATATATATCCACTTACAAATTGTACATTTTGTTTCGACATTGAACTTTCAATCAGGGTGTGAGAGCAAAAATACTCATCTGCTGACAGATCTGGTTCTCTGTATCACATATATATATATATAAAAAAAATAAAAAATAAGAAAAGTTACCACTTCTGTGACTTACGCATAACTTTTCAGTTATATATGTTCATAAATTTATATATATATATATATTGTCATCCGCTGACAGATATGTTTCGCTGCATCACAGCTCGTCAGTACGGCTAGACTCCGATTGCTTTTTAACCCGACCGAATTGGCGTCAGTCAGCGATTCTACCTCTGGGCTATGGGCGCTATATATGAGTATATGTATATATATATATGTATATGTATATATATATATATATATATATATATATGTATATGCATATATATATATGTATATACATAAATATATATATGTATCTATATAAATACATATATATATGTATGTATATAAATATGTTTATATATATATGTATATATATATACATACATCTATATATGTATGCATATAAATATATATATATGTATATATATATACATACATCTATATATGTATGCATATAAATATATATATATGTATATATATATACATACATCTATATATGTATGCATATAAATATATATATATATATATATATAAATATATATATATATAATGTATATATATATATATATATATATATATATATATATATATATATATATATGTGTGTATGTATAAATATACATATAATAGCAGTATAGCCCGGCGTTGCTCAGGTGTAATGAAAGCTTTAAAACTAATCCGTGGTCCTGGAGCTCAGACTCTTTGGACGTTGGCATGAAAGACTAAAAAGCAATAGTTGTTTCCAGTTAAAGCGAAACCGTAGACTGAAAAAAAAAAAAATGAATTGCTGTAAGTCAAATTTTGATTTCCTGCTATCGATATCAAATAAGTTTTTTTTTGTCGTAAACTGAATTTTGAAAGCTAAATAAGTCCTCTGAGTAAATGGTATCATGGCTGAGACTAAGAACTACAATTATACCTACTTAGAGCCAAATCTGAAGCAAAAGTTAAAATAAAAGGGCTGAAAAATATATTGACATACAGGCAGATAAACAGACACACACACAAACATCTTGCCTTTTATATATATTATTCATTTTCTGCATTATTGTAAGAACTGCAACCTTGAACCGTCTGAATATCGTTTCTTATGTCTTTGTCTGTGAGTGTATCAAATTTGATTAAAATCGGACCACTCCTTCTATAACCCGATTTTTTCGATTATCGATTTTTAATATTTATTGGGGGTACCTTGACACAAAACCTAGCTAAGAACACTCGCAGACGCTTATAGTACAACTGTGTAAATTTTCAAGAAAATTGGTTCAGCCGTTTCGGAGTCTATAGGTAACGGACACACACAGAGAGAAAAAGTTCTATTTATTATATGTTTAGATGTGTATATGTGTATGTATAAATATACATAAAAGTGTATATGTTTATGTATAAATATACGCACACACACACACATATATATATACATATAAATATATGTATATATCTATGTGTGACACTATCTCCCACAAGGATACTTTCCCTTCTCCTGCGGGGATACTTTCCTTTAGTTGGTTTAAAACAACGGAGAGAGAAATTGATACTGGCCATATTATTAATGTTTTATTGCAATACGCGATGTGAGCTTAGGAAAAAATAATTTTAATTCCATCAGGTACTTCTAAAATCCTGGAAATATAAAATCTAACTATTCTGGGAAAATATACATTTCTCTTCTTTCTGGTTTGAAATAAACATTTCAGGTAAGCTGAAAACGGTTAGACAAAACAAGTGTCAGAATGATTGGATAAGGTCACACGAAGGCCGAGGTTCCCAGACAGACCCGCTGGTAAAGCCGGAATATGTGGGAACCCGTTGGCAAAATAAAGCCTTTCGCAAATCGAGTGGGCGGAAAACCATTTCATTGGCCGAAAGCTGTGAGCCGGCCGGATCCCCAGAGAGGATCGAAATTGGTTAGTTATAAAAATAGATGCTCGACAAGAAAAACTCAGATTTTGGGCAGAGAGCCACCGCCGCCAACACCACCACATTCTCCACCAGCTGCCGCCTCCGATTCGGTACATTCCGTCAGATTCCGTCAAGAACCGGAAAGAAATAGGGCTAAAAGACATTAAAAGACGTTTCGTTGACGTTAAAGAAAACAGACCTGTTCAAATTTTCACTAAAGTCTTTTCACGTATATATACGTGAAAAATTTGAACAGGTCTGTTTTCTTTAACGTCAACGAAACGCAGGAAACTTAAGACATTTTTTTAGGATTAGGAGCTATGATGCTTTTAGCGAACTTTCTCCCTCCGTTGTAACCGGCATTGGAGTAGATAGACTAAACTATCGCCCGGTTCACACTCCACCCACGTCTATTGAACAGGTGAAGAGGCTCATCCCTTGTTTCCTGGTTAGGATGTGGTTTCCGGCTTTCTCTTTTCCAATCTTTTTACCCTTACGTAGCCCCCTGCGCATCAGTAGCATTACCGCCTTGCTTGGGGTGATATGATTAAAAAAAAAAAATCACTTTCGACAACTGTATTCATGGGAAAAGAAAGACATTGTTTTTTTTAAATAAAGACATTCTTCGTAACTCTCCAGGCGTGTTCGACCTTGCTCATTTACTTTATTAATTTTTTTTTGGTGCCGTAATTTTTTTTTCTCAAACCACAAGTGTACACTAGTGTCCGGACTGGCTCAAAAGGACGACTATTAGTATTAAGATTGCGCGACGTGATCTCTGGGATCTAATCACAACGTGGGACAGCGGACTGTTGTTGCAAAAGATGTCCTGTAATCCAGCTTTTGTGGTGATATCACCGGACGAGATCGTCATGACCAGCAACGGCGACCAAACCAACCGTACAGCCGGATGGTAGTGTCACAACTGGGATCGTCACGACCGTCAGCGAGAACGAGCGTCACATTAGACAGACGGCCAGCCCGGCCTGAGGCGTCACAACTGGTGCCGTCTCGACCAGGATCTGGCCGGAGGGTTGCCAGCTGGCATGCAGTGTTACATATGTATATAAATATTTTAATTTTAATTTTATTATTAAAATGGTTTATAAAAGCATAATATCACTTCAGAAAATTTTTTATATTTCAGAACAAAACTGTTCTTCTTCAGGTGATATATTAAAATAAATGGTGAAAATGATTTATTTTGAAAATATAAGATGAATTCATGATTATTTAGAAAATTATGGAGTGGTAGTTGGAGAAAATGCTTTAGGTGTGTTAATATTGTTCAATCAAAAATGAGAATTATGTCACCATGGAATTTTAATATTCGGGTTATGAAAGGTTCAGGATGGCTTGTATATAGACATGTTATTTTTTAATTTCCCTGGGTAAGATACATAGTGGGGCCTTAGATTGTTTAAATGGGTAGGCAATAATTTTTAACAGGATGTTTTATTTATAACTTGTGCTCCAATATAACTTAAAATTTAATTTACTAAAACAAATTGTCCACAAAGTACTAGTTTCATTTAATTGATTTTCTAACCAATGGATGCGATTTGCAAGACCAAAACGACTTAGCGATCCAGTCTGAAAAATTTAAATGACTATAAAACGCTCTGGTCAATGTCAGGCAGTCAGATAGCAGCATCGAGATGACACACTAAAATGTAATGGGAGAAGCTTCAAGTCGACCCGGACCTTACATCATCTTTCTCGTGTGCTGCTTCCTTTTACTACTTCTTCTTCTTTCAAAGACACTCCTTCCAAACAAATGATCATACATACTTACCTATGTACGCATAAACTTTTTCCAGGAAATAACTACTACAAACATTTCTTCAACTCTTGATACCCTTAACTTTCTCATTGAACATGAACTTCTACGAAGTCTTGCTTATTCTTTTCTTTTAATGAATTGGAGTAGATAGACTAAACTATTGCCCGGTTCACACTCCACCCACGTCTATTGAACAGGTGTAGAGGCTCATCCTTTATTCCCTGTTTAGGATGTGGTTTCCGGCTTTCTCTTTTCAAATCACTTTTTCTTATTTTTTTTTCAATTAGAGTAGATAGACTAAACTATCGCCCGGTTTGACACTCCACCCACGTCTACTGAACATGTGTAGAAGCTCATCCATTGTTCCCTGTTTAGGATGTGGTCTCCGGCTTTCTCTTGTTAGATCTTTTCACTCTTACGTAGACGCCTTGCACATCAGTGGCATTACCGCCTTGCTCGGGGTGAGACGATAAAAAACAAAAAACAAAACAAAAAACAAAAAAATTTGTAAACTGTCAGGAGTTTGGTTATGTATGACAGAAGGCCGAATCAATAAATATTAATAATCTCCCTACGGCTTCAAAATTTGTGTTGCCAACAAGTATGTTCAAGGTAGGGCTTTGTAGGTTTTCATGTGTGTTTAAATGAGATCGCATTAAGCTCCGTTGAAAGAGATGTAGCGTCAGTCTTTGAGTCGGTTTCGTAGTGACAATTTTTTCTCATACCATCAACCTTATATTATTAAACAGTGGAAATGAAGTTTCTAAAGTTTAAAAAAAAACAAAACTTCATTATATATATATATATATATTGGAACCACAGAATCCTCCTCCGTGGTTCCTATGTATAGAAATATTGGAGAACCCTCTGACTAAGCTAATTATCGCCCTATCAGCCTCTTACTGATCTTTGGCAAAGTGTTCGAAGCCATCATCAACGCCGAGGTTATACAACATCTCACAGCCCACTGACTCTTCTCTGACAAACAGTATGGCTTCCGCTTCACCAGGTGACGAGCCAGGAAATTTTTCCTGTCTGAAGCAATCCTGCACATATACAAATCTACCATCCGCCCGTGCATTGAATATTGCTGCCATATCTGGTCGGGTGTCCCTGCTATCTACTTAGGTGTCCTCGACCAAATCCAACGGAGAATCTGTAATGTGATCGATCCCGACTTGGCAGCTAGGATACAGTCGCTTTCTCACCGATGCAGTGTGGCTTCCCTGTATCTTTTCTACAAATACTTTCACGGCTTCTGCTCCAATGAATTTAGTTCACTGGTACCCCCTATATATGATTTTCCTTGAGTCACAAAATTAGCAAATAGGTCCCACCCTTTTACTGTGAAACCAATAAATTGTAAACGCAAGTTCTACTCCAGTAGCTTCTTTTCTCGCACTTCCCGCCTGTGGAATTCCTTTCTGCATAGTTGCTTTCCCGACAGCTATAATCTCCAAGAATTTAAATGTAAAATCAAGAGTCATCTCCTGTCTCACTAACTTACATCCTCTCTCATGCTTCTTTTTCCGTCCACCCCACTCTCATCAGTATTCTCTTCCTTCTCCTACTCTTTTCCTCACACCCCTTGCAACCTCTCACTCCTTCTCATAACATTACTCTTATGTAACCCCCTGCACAACAGTAGCAGTAAAGTGCTTTGCTTGGGGTGACACGATTATATAAAAAAAGATGGAGGATGGTTAAATTTTGGGTGGATATATAAAAGTTTAGGTGGATAGATAAAGGATTTGTATTTGTTTTTTATATGGTTGGTACATATACTTTGCTAAATCTAAAGTTACATCGAGGAAATCTACTTTTGGTTGGTTTATTTGTACTATACAATCTTACAGCCTGTATATAAATAGTGAACATATTGGAGTATACAGGAATGATGGCCTTATGATAGTGAGGAATGCCACACATTTTAAAATAAATAAAATTAGAAATATAATATATAGAGAATTTAAAATATATACATAAATATGTTATAATATCACTACAAAAGTAGCCATTTTGTTTCGACACTATCCTTGTCTTATTAAGTAAGAATTCCATTTCAAGTTGAAGGGTTTTAAAAAGTTGAAGACTAGCCAAACCCCCTTAACCAGGGGGGCGTTATTACATAGACAGGATGGACCAATCAAAACAAAGCAATCTCTGATCGTAAGAATAAAAGAACAAGCACTAAAATTAGTTTGTTAGGGGCCTTAACATTAATATCTGATTAAAATAGAGATCAGCATTATTAATCGGCTATTAGATACACTTTATATGTTGAAGCGTGGACATACATGTATGCGTATATAAGTAAGCATAGGTGATTGCGCTAATATGTAGGATTATATGGAGATGCGTATTAATGTGCAAGTGAGTGGGCGTATAATGAGTTTATGGTTACTATCCGAAAATGGTAACTCCTCTTTGATCAGTCTAGAGATTCCCAATTGAGATAAGGCTAAGATCTCTGCTTTAGAGGAATGTTTATTTCAGGAAAGAAATTTATACCGAAAGGAACGAATATAGGATGGTCTTATGAAATGGGCTAATTTAGCTCATAAAATGAATTATTATTTATCTATGACTAGTCTAAAAGATGTGTTGAGTTCACCATTTAAAAATATTATATTACTTTGGATAACATTCATCAAGCTCTTTATGTAAATATAACACTTAATATTTTATATAAGGTAGGTCTAGTTGGGTTATCCTCAGCATTCACGTGCTCAACATCTCTTCCCCGCCATATATATATATATATATATATATATATACACGTATATATCACATATCACGTATATAGTCACGTATATATATATATATATATATATATATATATATATATATATATATATATATATACGTGACTCTTCAGAAATGAATCGAGTTCTCTCGGTGACTGGCGTGTGTATACACTGCTTATATACAACACGTTAAAATTTCCCTTCGCTGGTTCCATGCGTCGATGGCTTAGGGAGTAGCGACTCCGACTGAGACCAAATCAGTCGAGTTTCGATCCCGGCCAGAAGCAAGTGGATGCGTCTAGCCACACTGATGAGCTGTGATACAGCGAAGCAGGCTTGTATGTGGATGACTAATATATATATAGTGTATCAAGGCAGCAAATAATTTTCTAAACATATACTGTTAAATATAAGAGACAATGAATGTCTATTATGTTTAATCATGAGCCGTTCTAAACGTCGTATTTTGGCTTTAATTTCAGTTGAAAATAAAGACAAAAATTCTCCAACATTTGGATAATTTTTTATTAATTTGGTTCTAAGCTTTCGGCTCACATAAGCCATCTTCAGAGAGGTTATTAAGACGGTAATACAATAACATCCACCATCACCAAGGATTTTATTTTGTGTTGACATAAAACTCCGCTAAGCAACGGCAATAGTTACCAGAAATAACAAACGCAGTTTGCAAATTTGCAATGCGGTTCTATGACGTTACACCGCGTGATAACGCGAAATGACAACAGAACCATGTATTAAAATGCAATGTAATGTGTTATGACCGGATTTAAACGTGATTTTATTAAGTGTGGGTTGTTTGGATTTAATGTACATGGCCTCCAATATCAGAAGATTCTTTTTACTGTGTGTATTACCGTCTTAATAAGATTTGAGAGTATTATTATTGAATATTTTGCTAAGCGAATTAGCTTTGGGAAAATGTTTGCTAATCATGTTTAAGGATTTTTGTCCCAATTTAGTTTTAACCATCATATTGTAAGGAGGAGTAAAGCAGATTACTTTTTTGGATCTTGTCTTATGATTATTATCATCATTGCCAACAGAATTTCTGAATTTGATATCAGTAGCTCTATAAACGCTGTTTCTAAGGGTAGAATTATAACATTTGCTATGCTGATCAAAAATTACTTTGTTAGATGAGTTATTGCTGAGTCTAGATTCAGTAGAAGATGGTATATGCTTAATGGCTGACTGGGGATGGCTAGAATTAAGATTTATGTAAATTGGGTTGGAGTTAACCTTCATATCAGGTTGGAAAGTATTCTTAGGTCCAGAGTAACATCTAAAAAGTCTACCTGTTTAATGTTGGTGGTTATTTTTACTTTAAAGCCTAAATGTATTGTTAACCGAATAATTAGTATAATTTTGATTATATATTGGTGTGGCGGTAATTGTGATTAAAACGGATTGATTAGCTATTATATCTTGATCTTTTTAATTTTCTTGTTTTTTTTTAAGATTCCAATTTCTTATCCTTCCACTATTAACCCTCTAGGGCCATTCGTATCATATTTGATACAGTATTTCCCTATAAGGAAACATTTGGTATTTCCCTATAAGGAAACATTTGGTATTCATTTCAGTACTGCTTTCGTTTGAAATTTATAAAATATTTCTCTTAAAAAATTTTTCAGGAAAATATTTCTTTCAAGGCTTGTTTTCATACTGTATCAAATATGATACGAATGGCCCTAGAGGGTTAATATTTTAAATTTATTTTTAAACTAAATAATTAAGTTTAAACAACTAGATTTAAATAGAATAGTTAGGCTTACTTTTAAATTAATTTTTAAAACTTTATATTGTATTATATTTGTTTTGTTGAATGTATAATTAGTATAATTTTGATTATATAATGGTGTGATGGTATTTGTGATTACAACGGATTATCTATTATCTCTTAAATATTTTTAATTTTCTTAAGTTTTTAGACTCTAATTTCTTATCCTTTCACAGTTAACATATAATATTTATTTTTTATTTTCATTTTCTCCTGTCATCTTTTCTTTCTAATTTAAATTTATTCCTCTCTTCTTCTTTTTCTTTTCGTTTACGCTTTAAGATACTTACCTTTTCTCTCTCTCTCCCTCTCTCTCTCCCTCTCTCTCTCTCTCTCTCTCTCTCCCTCTCTCCCCCCCTCTCTCTCCCTCTCACACACCCACCTAACCCCCTGTCTTTACTTTTCAAATCTACGTGTCAGCAGTCTGACTTGTATAATGTATCTTTGGCATCCGCTCTTACGCGTGCTCTTGGATTATATGTTGCGTATATATATATGCTTATGTATGAATGTGTGTGTGTGTGTGTGTGTGTGTGTGTGTGTGTGTGTATTTGCCGAACTGATGTAATGATGTATTTTTCTTAAATTTTCTCTTTTAAGGGAGCAGTCTTTATTTTTATTCCGTTTGTTTTTCGGGGTCTTTGCTTATGAGTTTCATTCGTGTAAAATCTTCTGTACAATAAAGACGGAAGCTGATGATGGTTCGCCTGAAATAGGCCTACACTTTCGATTTACCATGAAATAACGTGCCTGCCTAATTTTTTCCTTATATATATATATATATATATATATATATATATATATATATATATATAATTCGAAGTGAAGAGGACTCAAGGTTTTTTTTTTATTTTGAGTGCTCTGGCATTTATTTTATTATAATAAAATAAATGCCAACAGTGCTCAATATAATGAGTATTATAGAGCTTATATTGGTGATCTAAACGCCCATTTGAATAATTGTGCACACAGTGGCTCCAGCTGAATCGAAATGAAGAGCTGAACATCAACGTGTGATTAAATCCCTGAAGAATAATCATGATTTAGTGATCTGCAGACCGGCTAAGTGTGCTAGACTGGTTTTTATAGACCGTGCAGAGTATGTGACTAAGATGATGTCGAATTTGGAAAACCCATCTAAATTCGTAAAGTTAGGCTCCGTTGATACATGTGATGCTACTACCTCAAGTGAAATAAAATTTCAGAAACAACTCTTGTAGTTGGGTAAAAAGTGGTTTTCTTTCTCAGGAAACTTCAGATGAGATTCGACCGTCCGGGTCAATTCGACCGACCGTCTATATGGGCTATTAAAAATTAACAAGGATGGGGTACCGTTAAGATCCATTCTTTCAATGATAGGATCAGTCCAACACAAAGTCGGCAAATGGCTTTCTTTATTGTTGGAACCTGTGTTGCAGCACCTGTTCATCTCAGACTTACCTGGATGTAAAAGCTTGACTAGACAAATTTCGTGCTTGTTATTAGGTTGTCCTAAAAGTTCGTAAACACTTGCGAAATGGGTCTATCTGGTCCAGCACAATCGAGAGAAGCGATGGTTTCAGAAAGGGCAAGATCGATTCGTCAAGAAAGTCATGTTGTGTGTTTGGTGGAACTTTGAAGGAATCGTGCATTTTGAGTTGGTTCCGAATGGTCGTGCCATCAGTGCCGAACTTTACTGTCAGCAACTTGAGCGGGTCTACGAAAAGTTGAAGCAAATGTACCCGGCTCTGATCAACCGAAAGCGCGCTTTGATGCAGCAGGAAAATACTAAGACACACACCGCCAGAAAGGCCAAAGACAAGTTTGAAGAGCTGGACGGCATTGAGGTTCTGCCACATCCAGCCTACAGTCCTGACTGTGCTCCATCAGATTACGGCCTTTTCCGCTCAATGCAACACTTTCTGAAGGGCCGCCGATTCGACTTGTTTGATGAAGTCGAGGAAGCATGTCAAGAATTATTTGATTCGAAGCCAGCTGAATGGTACTTTGACCAGATCCGAAAGCTTGCAGATCGATGGTAGAAAGTCTTGGAAAATGATGGTTCTTAGCAATAATTTTTGTTGTTTTTGCGAGTAAAATTTCAATTTTTTGCAAGTGTTTTCTGGTAACCTTAGATTACTTGGCGAGTAAAATTTCAATTTTTTGCAAGTGTTTATGAACTTTTGGGACAACCTAATATTTCTCAGCTGAGGTTCATGTATTGTTTCATACCGGCCTATTTTTCATTCTAGTCTCAAGGATGTTCTCCCTCCTCATTAAGTAAATTCTGTGATTTATAAGTATAATTGTGGTTGTGGAGCCAACTACATAAGAAATACTCAGCGCCTAGATATGAGCTTTAAACAACACATTCTAAGTAAACTCAGGAATCATACTTTGGCTTCGAATGAACTTATCCCAAATACCTATGATTCTTCTATATGTAAGCACCTTTTAAATAACAGAAAGTGTACTGCTGAATTCAGTGTGGACTGGTTCACGGTTGTGTCCCAGTCACACTCCGTATTTTACTTTAAAGTTATGTAGGCTCTGTATATCAGGTCCCGCAAACCTCTCTGTAAACAGCGTAAATTTTTGTTGGGACTTTGTATCATTAACCTCTAGTAGTCTTTCTCTCTCATATGTTTTCTCTTCATCACTTATTCCATGATTTATTTTAGTCTAATTCTATATCTCTCGATGAGGCCTGAAAAGCGGGAGCGAAACCGGTTGCTTCGTTTTTAAAATGTCTAATAATATTCAGTTACATACTTTCAGGTTCTGTACCTGTAAAAATGTCTTTATGCAAAAACACACACACACACGCGCGCACACACGCACACACACACACACACACACACACACACACACACACACATTATCCAATTAGTAATTTATTTATATAAGAAGTATTACTTAAGTATTGATGCCAGCTTGAATTTATTTTACATTCATGTAAATGTTAATTATTCTATAATAGTTGTTTTTCTTTATCTATTTATTTAGTTATATAACATTTACTTATATTTTAATATCATTTTCGGTCTTTCCCCTTTTTATTCCTAAAGTAAATTTTAACAAATTATTTTGATATCAACAATAGTCAGGCCCTATTTTAGTTTGAAACGGAAAAAAAATTGAAAAACTTATGCAAAGCCGAGCGAAGCCCGTCATTCATTTTTAAGTTTTTTTAATTATAATTGTCTATCTCCCCCAATCAGCGTTTCGTCTTGTCTGCAAATCTAACATACTTTTTCCCTCGTCTTTCTTCTTTCCTCTTGCCAACTTTTCTTCTTTCTTTTCTCTTATTCCCTTCCTTTTCCTTTTATTTTCGCACGCTTACTTTCTTTACCCCCCCCCCCCCCACTCAAACAAATGTTTGAATTTTCCATATTAAGGATCGCTGATGTAGCGAATTTAATTCGACAAAATGATCATACGAATCTTGTAAGTTTTGAATTTTTATAAGTAATATATATATATATATATATATAAGAAAAATGCAAATGTATGGCGGAATGTGTATCAATCAGGTCCTAAGATATTCAGTAAGTATTTTTTTCTAAGGCACCATGCGGTCATTAAGTCTCTTTTTTGTTAAGTATATTAGGGTTATTTATATGCTTCAAGATAAAAGCTTTTCCTAAAAGTCATGTTATATTTGTTCTCTTTACACACACACACACACACACACACACACACACACACACACACACACACACACACACATATATATATATTACGGAAATTAAAGAAGATTAACGAAACTGGTTATAAACAACCGACAATTTGAAATGATTTGTTTGAACATTATTTTTTACCGATACTCGTATTTAAGTAGATATTCTGTTTATAATCAAACAGTATTATATATTTATTTCTACCGGCCTGATTATTAACGATAAATTTTTATTACAAAAAGGTGTGTAATTCGGCAGGATTCGAACCTGCGATCCCTATTCACATAGGGGAAACCACCATATAGGTTTAATTTGACTGCGTTTAGACTGATCGTCATTCGTGGTCGAGAGGTCTATGACGCGCCAGATCATGGTGGCTTCCTCTATGTGGATAGGGGTCGCAGGTTCGAATCTGGCTGAATGGCATACATTTGCGTAACAGAAATTTATTGTAAATAATCAGGTCGGTAGAAATAAATACATGATACTATTTGATTATAAACAGAATATCTACTTAAATACGAGTATCGATCAAAAATAATGTTCAAGCAAATCATTTTAAATTGACGGTTGTTTATAACCATTTTCGTTAATCTTCGTTAATTTCCGTAACATAATGAGTATTGTAAATAATCAGGTCGGTAGAAATAAATATACAGTTTGATTAAAAACAGAATATCTACTTAAATATGAGTATCGATAAAAAATAATGTTCAAACAAATAATTTCAAACTGTCGGTTGTTTATAACCAGTTTCGTTAATTTCTGTAACATGATGATTATCGTAAATAATCAGGCCGGTAGAAATAAATATATAATACTGTTTGTTATAAACAGAATATTTATTTAAATACGAATATCGATCGAAAATAATGTTCAAACAAATCATTTCATAAAAATATATCTGTAAATATGACTATAAATATATATATATATAAAATTATATATATATATATATATATATATATATATATATATATATATATATAAAGCGCTCAATACACTGGTAGAGCAAATAAATAAGAAAGTAGTTAACCTAGGGAGCCAACGAACCTACCAAAGTTTCACCAAATTGGATCTTCATGGCAAGTTGGCTAACTAGGCTAAAATAAGGCGATAAGATATAAGAAACTCCGCAATCACGTGATCAAAACAGAAGACACTAATATATATATATATATATATATATATATATATATATATATATAAAATTAATGCATGTTTCATTAAATAATATAGGCATGTTTTGTCTATTTATTTTATGTAAATTTTTTTCATATTCTCTGATAAGCGTAATAACATTATCATTAAATAAAGAAAGAAAATTACAGTATTGATACATAATTTTTTTAATAATTCAATCTAAGCATTCGGCTTGCATAAGCCATTTTCAAAGATGTCAAATTACAGTTTATATCATAAACACGGACAAACCATGATGACAAACTGTTTTTGTTTACATGGAAGATTTCCAGGCAACAACAAACTCTCGTACATTTAAGACGCTGGAAGCGCATGTCGCTTCACAGCTATACATATATAAAATTATTTATACAAATATGTATATATATATATATATATATATATATATATAAATCTGTACATAAATATACAAATATGTATAGTTTTATATATATAAATACATATAAATGAATATATATATACGTATAAATATACATATAAATCAAATTATATATATAAATATGTATCGATAAAACTATATATATAAGAGCTGCCAGGGATAGGAAGACATGGAAGGCCATGATCACCTACGTCCTGAAGGAACATGGCATACAGAAGAAGAAGAATTATATATATATATATATAATTCTTCTTCTTCTATATGCCATATATATATATATATATATATATATATATATATATATATATATATATATATATTATTCTTCATGGTACATAGCTCTTAGCACATTTCCTCCTGTGACCCCACCCAAAACCCGTTCTGCCATCCACCTGCTCAGGCCCTTCAAGTATGTTATCCACTGCTTTCCCCTGTCTTTCTTTCCCTCTATCTGACCTGTGAGTATCAGATTCTCTAAGCCTTCTTTTCTCATCATATGTCCCAAGAACTTCAGCTGTCTTTTGCTGATGTTCAATATTAATTGCCTTTTCGTTTCCGTTCTTTGTATAAACTCATTATTGTTCACATGCCTGATCCATGATATCTGAAGTATCTTTCTGTAAAACCCCATTTACAACGTTTACTTCTAGTAATGAGAGGACTAATAACCTAGGAAAGATCCAAGCGCAATACTCCGAGTGAATGTGTCTTGTCCGCCTAGAGGTCAGGTAACAAAACTCTTCCTTGTGCCTGAAACATCGCATTTGCCAGGGACCAAGAGCCCCATGGCAGACACGCTCATATAATCGAAGACTAAAAGATCCATTGTGAGAAGGCGATAAATTGTTGTGGCAGGACGATACCCACAAAACGTGTGCTTAGTATCTACAGCCCAATATTCGTAGTAAGGGATATTAATACAAATATGACAAACACCAGAAGACAAAACAGCAAATAGTAGAAGAGAGGAGACGTTAACTCATTATAGTCGCAAAGAGCACAATCTCATACTAGTCGTCAATGCAACACCGGAATTCTCCGACTACTAGTAGTCTTCATTTCTATAGCTACAACGGTCAACTGACCATTCCATTCTTGAGAGCGCTAGAGAGGTGTTAGCTGCTCTACAACATAAATAAAAACATATAAAGAGGAAGAAGTGAAAACACTTATGGTGAGCTACAAACGACGGAGGTAAAAAGAAAAAACCAAGAGAGAATAAAATTAAAAGAGTAACAGACATTTAAATATTTATTACAAAAGGTTGCCATAAGGCAATTTACAGGGAACTTTGTAAGTGCTTTATGTCAATTTTTCAAATTTGACTTTTTTCTGTGGTCAGTCAAACACAACTCGTTTTCTTTAGTGATGTTTGGCAAAAGATTGCGAAGTCCAAACTGAAATCTATTACAAGTTTCCAATTTCAAGCAATAGAATCTCATTTGAGAAAGGCAGCGGAGGGGGAGAATGGTTTTTTCCAATTGGTTCTTTATCTTCACATCCTTTCTCTCTCTGCATTCTCATTTGCTGAGTACCTGAGAATCCAGTTGTTTGCCAGTCACGAAATAAACATTTTCAAGTCAGTTGCAGACTAATACCAATATCCAACACACACACACACACACACACACACACACACACACACACACACACACACACACACGTACATGGACACATAATTTAACGAAACAAAGATGTCTACTTGCTTCTAAAATCGTGATGGTAAGCCTGTCGAATTGTACCCGATCACCACTCCCACTTTGTGTGAACAATTCCGGTTACGCCTGTCGGCAGACAACGGTTACGACCCATGTGTGCTAAAAATAGCAACGACCTCTTTTCAAACAAACAAACAAACAAACAAAAAAACAAAACAAAAAAAAACAGAAAAACTTAATTTTCGCAACGAAACAAAAACAAAAGACCTTTAATTTCGAACCAAAATTAATTTAAATAGTTAACAAACACCGAATACACTTTTGACTGTAATTAATACGGCCTGAAATTAATTGTAGTCATTTATTTGTTTAGCGGGCTCTCGGCCAGGAGAGGCTCCGGCCCTCCGGCTAGGTCCAAAATGACCAATTAAGACCGAACAAGACCAGTTTAAGACCAGTTTAGATCGGTTTTGAACATATCCACCGAGGTGGATAGGTAATGTTTTGACCTAGGCGCATGCGCTCAGGTTCCCCACATTAAAAAAGACCTTGTGTCACGTCTCTCTCAAGTGGAGGAGAAGAGTAAATATCTCTCGGCTTGGGGGTGGGTAGGTCTTCCAGCTGGGTCCGAAATGACCGAATAAGACCAGTTTAAGACCAGTTTAGACCGTTTTTGAACCTGTATACCGCAGTGGATAGGTAATGTTTTGACCAGTACATGGGCGTACGCGCCTAGGTTCCCCACATTAAAAAATGCATTGTGTCACATCTCTCTCAAGTGGGGGAGAAGAGTAAATATCTCTCGTTTCCGGCCTTTCGGCTGGGTCCGAAATGACCAATTAAGTCTGAATAAGACCAGTTTAGATCAGTTTTGAACCTATCCACCGCGGTGGATAGGTAATGTTTTGACCAGTACCTAGGCGTACGCGCTCAGGTTTCCCACATTAAAAAAAGACCTTGTGTCACATCTCTCTCAAGTGGGGGAAGAAGAGTAAATATCTCTCGGGGAGGAGGGGGGGCAAGGAGCCTCATTGCATCACGAGGTTGACGCGCCCAGTCAAGTTGACCGAGCTTCCAGCGGCACCCTGCTCCCTCCTGCAGTCTCCAGCGGCACCCAGCTTACTCCTGCAGTCTCCAGCGGCACCCAGCTCACTCCTGCCATTTCCAGCGGCTTCCAGCTCACTCCTACAGTCTGCAGCGGCATCCAGCTCACCCCTGCAGTTTACAGCGACCTCCAGCTCACTCCTGCAGTTTCCCGCAGCTTCCACGACTCCGGCAGCAACCAGCTACCTACTGCGGCGTTTCACTGACGTCCAGCGACTGGTTCCAGCGCCTGCCAACGTCCGGATCCCGCTCCAGATACACGACCTCCATCGTCTTACCATTCACCGTTCGCTTAAGAAAACAATAAAGACCCGATTTGCATCGTTTCCAACTGACCCTCTGCGTTTGTCATCCTGACAAACGCAGAGGGTCAGTTGGAAACGATGCAAATCGGGTCTTTATTGTTTTCTTTGCTATTGCCGTTTCCTTTCCTTGCCTTTGTGTCTACTTTCTTAGATTGGCACTCACACCTCTCGGCTCTACCCTGCAACAAGCCTTAGTTCACACACACACACACACACACACACACACACACACACACACACACACACACACACTCTCTCTCTCTCTCTCTCTCTTTCTCTCTCTCTCTCTCTCTCTCACACACACACACACGTACATGGACACATAATTTAACGAAACAAAGATGTCTACTAGCATCTAAAATCGTGATGGTAAGCCTTAGCTCACACACACACACTTACACACACACGCGCACCCCCACTCTCTCTCTCTTTCACACACACACACACACACACACACACACACACACACACACACACACAGTAGGTACATGGAAGCATAATTTAACCAAACAAAGATGTCTCCTAGCAACTAAAATCCTGATGGTAAGCCTTAGTTCTTAGCATTGATAGACAAAAAAAAAAAAAAAAAAAAAAATTAGATCAAGGAAATTGGGAGCGGTGACCTGAAATAAAATTTTTGATAATTCATAGCAATAAACATAGAATAAATAAATAAAAACCATACGAAGAGGGAGACGTGAAAGCACCAATGATAAAAACTACAAACAGCGAGATAAAAAAGAATCAAGAGAGATTAAAATTCAAAGAATAGCAGGCATTTAAATGTTTATTGCACATGGTTGCCAGGCACTCCGTCTGTTTTCTGCTATCATCTCTAAACTGGATCTCAACAATGCATGCAGATATGACGGTATCCTTGCAATAGTCCTTAAAAATGTAGCACTGAACTGACTCTACTTCTCTCTAAGCTCTACAATAAATGCTTTTCTGTTTCTTCCTTTCTTGCTTGTTGAAAATCATCTCTGCAGTTCCTGTTTTTAAGAATTAGGTTCAACAATTTGATCCGTCTATCAACCTCTTTCTGGCAAAATACTAGATGTTCTAATCAACTTTGATTGGTTAAACATCTCACCTCGCAGGTTTTTTTTTAGATAAGCTATATGATTTTTGCTTCTTTAGGTCAAATGCTGATGTGTTATCAGTTATTGCTGAAAGAGTTTATCAAGTTTTAGATAAGAATGGTGAAGTTCTGGCTATTGCTTTAGACATTTCGAAAGCGTTTAGTAGGTTTCGACATATTGGCCTTCTTCACAGGTTAAAAGCTCATGGTATTTCTGAACACATTTTTTAACTGATTCAGTTTTTCATATCGAATTGCGAAATGAAATGTGTTTTGAGCGGCCACTTTTCTAGATCTTTTTGCATTAATGCAGATGTCCCCCAGGTTTCTATCCTTGTTGTTCGTAATTTTTATCAACGGCCTTCCTGATGTCATCAGTTCTCAATTCGGCATCTTTGCTGATAACGCAACTATTTATTCTTGTCTTAATAGTCTGAACGGTTCGATATGGTCAAATTGGCAACTGATCTAAAAAATTGATCTACATTCACTTGTTAAATTGGGTGAAGAAATATTTTGTTAATTTTAATGCCGCTAACACGAAACTACTCTCTTCTAATAGAATCCTTTTAAGCTTCTGTCATCATGGCAAATGCTAATATTCAGAAGTGTGATTCATTGCGCCTTCTAGGACTAATGTTTTCCGCTGACATAAAATGGAAAAATTATATTGAATCAACTACTAGGAAAGTTGGTTCACTGTGTCGTGCTAGACAACCTTTCTCGTTGTGATCTATCTAAATCTAAACTTATTTATAAATGGAACTTTGTGTGTGTGTGTGTGTGTGTGTGTCCGTTACCTATAGACTCCGAAACGGCTGAACCGATTTTTTTTAAAAATTTACGCAGTTGTACTATAAGCGTCTGCGAGTGTTCTTAGCTAGGTTTTGTGTCAAGGTACCCCCAATAAATATTAAAAATCGATAATCGAAAAAATCGGGTTATAGAAGGAGTGGTCAGATTTTAATCAAATTTGATACACTCATAGACAAAGACATAAGAAACGATATTCAGAAGTTTCAAGGTTGCAGTTCTTACAATAGTGCAGAAAATCGATACTATTGGAGTAGATAGATCTATTGGAGTAGATAGATCTATATATCGCCCGGTTCACACTCCACCCACGTCTATTGAACAGGTTAAGGGGCTCATCCCTTGTTCCCTGTTTAGGATGTGGTTTCTGGCTTTCTCTTTTCCAATCTTTTCCCTATTACGTAGCCCCCTGTACATCAGTGGTGTTACCGCCTTGTTCGGGGTGATACGATTAAATATATATATATATATATATATATATATATATATAAGGCAAGATGTTTGTGTGTGTGTCTGTTTATCTGCCTGTATGTCTGTATTTTTTCAGCCCTTTTATTTTAGTTTTTGCTTTGGGTTTGGCTCTAAGTAGGTATAATTGTAGTTCTTAGTCTCGGCCATGATACCATTTACTCAGAGGACTTATTTAGCCTTCAAAATTCAGTTTATGACGAAAAAAAACTTATTTGATATCGATAGCAGGAAATCAAAATTTTACGTACATCCATTCATTTTTCTTTCAGTCTACGGTTTCGCTTTAACTGGAAACAACTATTGCTTTTTAGTCTTTCGTGCCAACGTCCAAAGAATCTGAGCTCCAGGACCATGGATTAGTTTTAAAGCTTTCATTACACCTGAGCAACGCCGGGCTATACTGCTAGTTTTACATATTTATAAATCTACCATTAGTCCTTGTTTTGAATATTGTTACCATATCTGGTCCGGTGCTTCTGCTATATATTTAAAGATTCTTGATAAAATACATCTTGCGCTGGCAACATGCCTTCAGTCACTTTCCCACCGCACTAATATAGCTTCTATGTGCGTGTTCTATACATAGTTTCATGATAATTGTTTTAGCGAACTTTCGTCTGTGCTACCTAGACTTTATTTATCAGGGGTACCTCGACACAAAACCTAGCTAAGAACACTCGCAGACGCTTATAGTACAGCTGTGTAAATTTTCAAAAGAATCGGTTCAGCCGTTTCGGAGTCTATAGATAACGGACACACACACAAAGTTCCATTTATAAATAAGTTTAGATTTAGATAGATCACAACGAGAAAGGTTGTCTAGCACGACACAGTGAACTAACTTTCCTAGTAGTTGATTCAATATAATTTTTCCATTTTATGTCAGCGAAAAAAATTAGTCCTAGAAGGCGCACTTCTGGATATTAGCATTTGTCATGATGACAGAAGCTTAAAAGGATTCTATTAGAAGAGAGTAGTTTCGTGTTAGCGGCATTAAAATTAACAAAATATTTCTTCACCCAGTTAACAAGTGAATGTAGATCAATTTTTAAGCGCAGTACTATATTAGTGGCAAGGTTTATTTCTTTACAATTGAAATGACTAGATGTCACCATAAATTCTATGCTAACCGTAAATTCAATGCTATCGCTCTTCTCGCTTGTGGAACTCTCTTCCGGCTCCTTTCTTCCCAGTCAATTTTCGATCTTCATAATGTTTAAATGCAATGCCGATCTCATCTTCTGAGTACCTATTCGTTTATTGTTCTCATTCCTTGACAAGTTTTTTCCTCTTTTTAATATTTTTTTACACTCTGACCCCCTCCCTAGTAGTTTTATTGTTTGTCCGGGGTGACATGATTAAAAATAATACCATGCATTGTAAGACACGAAACGAACAGCTTTGCAATGAATATATGTTTTACATAGGTACCTTCACTCATTTTCAATACTTGAATTTCATTTGAATTTTTAAAAATAAAATTTTTTCTTGAAGATTTAATTTTAGCTTTAACTTTAAGCCAAGAGATTAAAATTAATAATTCCAGTAAGTAAAATACTCTGGTGTATTTCAAACCGAAATTATATTGATTGGAATCTAAAATCTTTCAGATTAAAAAAAAAAATTAAATTTTTCCGGCATTTTTCATCGATCAACACATTTTGTAAACAAAAGCCAATTCTTGGTTTTAAAAAGTCTTGCAAAAATAAAATATACCCTGCTGACAGTTTATTTTATTCAAATTAGCAAATTTAAACTTACCTTAATCTGATTTTAAACAACTATTACTTGCTTACTGCCTGAAATGTACTATAAAAGCGTTTCTTAATTACGGTAGCCCTGTTATCAGGGTTATCATAGTGTTAACAGTGGCGACAATCGACATGACAAATGAAAGTCATAAAAATGCTAAGTATGGAATTTGGATTTCAAATAATTTTATGTAGCTTAATCGTACGCTTCCATGCCACAAAAACAGGAGAACCCTATCATGGCTGTCAAACAATTTCTGCGACCACATCACCTTATAAAATGTATAAAACCCTAGACTGCATTCCCTTTGATTATTATGTGTAAGGCGTATTTGAGCGAAAGATCAACAAAACTTCTTATAACACCGAAGATGAACTAAAGGCAAGGATTAGGGCAACATTCAACAACTGAAGCAAGGAGACCGTCCGATAGAGTTGCAAAGGATTCCGAAATCGTCTGTAGGCTGTGGTTTAAGCTAATGACGATTTTATTGAATGAATTTACTCTTTAGTATTTCAAGATATTTTTGTGTAATTCTGGTAAATATATCTGTTAAAATGAGATGTCAGTGCTATTTTCATTTTTCCATAATTTATTCATCCATCGCACCCTATGTGTATGTTTGTGTGTGTGCATGTGTGGGTGTGGTATATAAATAAAGAATACCTAGAGAGCCAGACAACTTACCCAGGTTTCACCTAAACGGAACGTCAGGGAAAGCTGGCTCTTGACGATCCGTTTAGGTGAAACCTAGGTAGGTTCTCTGGCTCTCTAGGTATTCTTTATTTATTCCGCTCTACCTAAGTATTGAGCGATTTTTCGTTATTTGATTGCTTGTATCGAGGTTTTTTCATTGGGCTACCTGCTGACTCGGTCCGAGCCCTTTTGACTGATGTTCATGTACTTAGCTCTTTCTTTTTTAAAACCATTTTTTCCTTTCTTCGAAGATACTTGGAAGATTTTGCGACACGAGTATAGTTATTATCTTTATATATATATATATATATATATATATATATATATTAATGCAGGTTTCATTGAATAATATAGACAAGTTTTGTCTATTAATTTTGTGTAGGATCCGTTCGTACCGTCTGATATAGTTGATGGTGATATCGTTGAAAGACAACAAAAAATCACAGTAATTGTTGATTTTTTTATCGGGTCTCAGCTTTCTATATTATTCAAAACTTGTCTATATTATTCAATGAAACCTGCATTAATGAAAAAATGCTGCGAAAATACACACAATATATATATATATATATATATATATATATATATATATATATATATATATATATAATTATTTAATTACTTTATAAATTAGACCAGTAACAGTTGCTTTAAGAAGTTTTCAATACAATTACATAGTAGAACTTTTTAGTATTTTAATTTGTAAACGAGTTATTACGCGACCCAGATTTCTACCATCTGGTGTCTTCAGACGATTTGCAATAACAGATTTTACCGTTTTTTTTTTTATTAACGCCCACATAACGGTGATTTTTTTATGAAAGCGCAATTTTCAAAATTAGAAGACATTCTAACGTTTTCATCCATGGTCGTATGATACTAATAGAGATTTTTTATGTACGTGCAATTTTCAAAATTAGAAGAAGTATCGTTTTCATCCTTCGTTGTATGATCCTAATAGGTGTTTGAACGTACGACCATAGATGAAAACGCTATAACTTCTAATTTTGAAAATTGCGTGTCCATAAAAAATCCCCATTACTTGAGCAGTCTTAAAAAACGGTAAAATCAGTTATTGTAAATCGTCTGAAGACACCAGATGGTAGAAATCTGGGTCGCGTAATAACTCGTTTACAAATTAAATATATATATAATCATATAGTTATGAATTGAATGTACATTGCGACACGGAAATGTCTATGTTTCGAGATAAAATCTCGTCATCAGGCCATGTTGGATGCAATGGCAACCTACTGCGGAATAATCTTCTGCCCAGTCAGTCATGTATCTTTCGAGACATGATCGCCCAAGCGTGTATCACGTATGGCACTTAACTGACTGACTAGGAATGTCAATTCATTTTAGCTATATTCTAGAGTGAACTTAATTTTGGGTGCAAGTTTTGGAGTTGATTGTGTAGTTTATTCATGTCTCCCCTCGTTGACCTCCAAAAGATAAAACAATCATCTAGATATCTTTTCCATGATTTAGTGAATTCTGTGCGTATATATGTATGAATATATATGCGTATATTCATCTCTACATGTTTCTGTGTACCAATATATATTTGTATGTGTATATACTTGTCTATTTGTCCATATGTGTATGTCTACAGATCTGTATATGTGTGTCCATATCTTTTCCTCATTTAATATCTGAATAACTTTACAATGATCTAAATCTAATTATTTGTTAAACTTAGAATTTAAAATTCGTAATAGAAATTAAATAAAGTGAAGCTAATATGGGATTAATAATGCTGATATCTATTTTAATCAAATATTAATATTAATGTCCCAATAAATTGTTTTAGAGTCTGTTCTCATATTCTTCAAATTAGAAATTACTTCATTTTGATGGTTCCAAACTGTCTATGTAACAATGTCTCTCTGATTAAGGGAGTTTGGCTAGTTTTGAACCTTTAAAATTCTCGTACTTGAAATATATAAGGCACACATAGTGTCATTTTAACATATTTATGCTATAAATTCAAAATAAATATTATTAGGTCTACTTTGTATTGAGCACTTTAAGTATAGTGTTTCTTTAGATCTGGAATTTTATTCCATCTATACCTACCCTATACTTGTATATTGTTCAGTATATATATATAACTTTTCTGTTACACCCAATGGTGTGTAGGGCAGCGTTTTTGCTGTTTCCGTAACAAACTGTTTTTTATGGGGCAGGGTTGTTAGCACTGCGCCCAACCCCCGAACCTGGAGGAAGATGATTTTCTAAGCGTAGCTTTGACGTAGCACACGGCCGAAAGTAGGGGGTACCCAGTGAGGATTGAACTCACTACTCAGTTATAATGATTCTAGCGAGACGAGCTTGCTAACCATTACACCACGTCGAGATGCCACATATATATATATATATAAAATACGCATAGAAGAACTACGAAAAACATTACAAACAAGAGGATACCCCACCCACTAATAAACGATCAGGCTAGATTAAAAGTTGATTGAAATACAACTTTGTTTTATCTTAGAAAACAACAGTTCAGGAAAAACAGTTTTCCTTTAAAAGAATGTGAATTTTTATTGAAATTGATTTTTTTGAACAGTTCAAGATAACAATTTTTAATAACAAAAGAAACCGTGTAACTGTCTTATTTTATTAGTTTTTCATACAATGTGTTTTTATTGTAAATGGATATTAATTTTGCAGATTTCCATCATTTTGTTTTTTAGAAGAAGAAGAAGAAGAAGAAGAAGAAGAAGAAGAAGAAGAAGAAGAAGAAGAAGAAGAATCAGCAAAGTCGAAATTAACAATAAATATTTACAACAGAACTTGTTCTTCACGAATTTTACTTTTTATTAGAATCACTTATCACAGAATCAGTGAAGCATTACGAAAATGTTTCCCAATTTCGGGCTATTTTATGTTATCAAAACCTAGTTAACAAGTAAGTAAGTTCCCGAGTATTAAATTTCTACCCTAAAGGTAGACAAACACATTCTCTGTTCTGGTTATCGAGTAGGAATACAATACTCATGAGAATTAATTTTAGGTACTTCTTGAAAACATAAAAAAGCCTGGGCTTGAGAAGATTTATCCATGGGTGGAGAGCTTGCTAAACAACTTTGTAACGCTTCAGTGATTCTGTGCCATTAAAACAGGTTAAAGAAACCAGCAAATTATTTTCTAAATAGGAAATAAAAAGTGTGGGGGTCGTCCAGGGAGAATGGAATTCACAATTTACTCGTAACTCATAAAGAGAGAAAAGCTTTCTAACCATGATAGCACGTCGAATCAGTCAGTTAAGTGCCATACGTGATACACGCTTGGGCGATCATGTCTCGAAAGAGACATGACTGACTGGGCAGAAGATTATCCCGCAGTAGGTTGCCATTGCTTTTTGCGGTAGATTGGTTGCCGACCAAGGCTATAGAACCCAATCTGTCCTGCTATTTAACACATGACTGGAGGGAAGAGTCGGATTAATACATTTCCCAAGGGTATTTGCGCGTAAGTGAATCCAATGAATTCAGCTGGAATTCGAACTCGGCTCCCCGATTTCTCGTTCAGAGCCGATATCCAATGCACCACAACGCACATATGCGACCGAAAGTGTGGGATCATCCATTGAGAAAGGAATTCAATATTCACTCACAACTCAGGAAGAGAGACAAGCTTTCTAACCATGAACAAATATCAAATACGCCGACAAAATATTTTTATAAATATAAGTTCGAAAGTGTAAGATCATCCAGGGAAAATGGAACTCACTATTTACTCAAAACTCATAAAGCGAGACAATATTTCTAACCATGCAACCATGTCAAATACCACACAAATTAATTTTCTGAATAAAAGATCGAAAGTGTGGAATCATCCAGGGAGAATGGAATTCCCTATTCAGGCGTTACTCCTATAGCGAGAGAAGCATATAGTGTTAGAAAACCTGTCTAAATATTTGGTTGTCATGGTTGGAATGTCAATTATGTCAAATACCGAAAACAAATTATTTTTCTAAATAGAACATTGAAAGACTGGGTTCATACTGGGAGAATGGAACTCACTATACACTGTAAACACAAAACTCATAACGCGAGAAAAGCTATCTAACCATGACACCATGTATAATACCCCGAAAAATTATTGTTCTAAATATAAGATCGAAAATGTGGAATCATCCAGGGAGAATTGATCGCACTATTTAGTCGTAACTCCTATAGCGAGACAAGCTTTCTAACCATGACACCATGTATAATACCCCGGAAAAAATGATTGTTCTAAATATAAGATCGAAAGTGTGGAATCATCCAGGGAGAATTGATCGCACTATTTAGTCGTAACTCCTATAGCGAGACAAGCTTTCTAACCATGACACCATGTATAATACCCCGGAAAAAATGATTGTTCTAAATATAAGATCGAAAGTGTGGAATCATCCAGGGAGAATTGATCGCACTATTTAGTCGTAACTCCTATAGCGAGACAAGCTTTCTAACCATGACACCATATATAATACCCCGGAAAAAATGATTGTTCTAAATATAAGATCGAAAGTGTGGAATCATCCAGGGAGAATGGATCGCACTATTTAGTCGTAACTCCTATAGCGAGACAAGCTTTCTAACCATGGCACCATGTATAATACCCCGGAAAAAAATGATTGTTCTAAATATAAGATCGAAAGTGTGGAATCATCCAGGGAGAATGGATCGCACTATTTAGTCGTAACTCCTATAGCGAGACAAGCTTTCTAACCATGACACCATGTATAATACCCCGGAAAAAATGATTGTTCTAAATATAAGATCGAAAGTGTGGAATCATCCAGGGAGAATTGATCGCACTATTTAGTCGTAACTCCTATAGCGAGACAAGCTTTCTAACCATGACACCATATATAATACCCCGGAAAAAAATGATTGTTCTAAATATAAGATCGAAAGTGTGGAATCATCCAGGGAGAATTGATCGCACTATTTAGTCGTAACTCCTATAGCGAGACAAGCTTTCTAACCATGACACCATGTATAATACCCCGGAAAAAATGATTGTTCTAAATATAAGATCGAAAGAGTGGAATCATCCAGGGAGAATTGATCGCACTATTTAGTCGTAACTCCTATAGCGAGACAAGCTTTCTAACCATGACACCATGTATAATACCCCGGAAAAAATGATTGTTCTAAATATAAGATCGAAAGTGTGGAATCATCCAGGGAGAATTGATCGCACTATTTAGTCGTAACTCCTATAGCGAGACAAGCTTTCTAACCATGACACCATATATAATACCCCGGAAAAAATGATTGTTCTAAATATAAGATCGAAAGTGTGGAATCATCCAGGGAGAATTGATCGCACTATTTAGTCCTAACTCCTATAGCGAAACAAGCTTTCTTACCATGACACCATGTATAATACCCCGGAAAAAATGATTGTTCTAAATATAAGATCGAAAATGTGGAATCATCCAGGGAGAATTGATCGCACTATTTAGTCGTAACTCCTATAGCGAAACAAGCTTTCTAACCATGACACCATGTATAATACCCCGGAAAAAATGATTGTTCTAAATATAAGATCGAAAGTGTGGAATCATCCAGGGAGAATTGATCGCACTATTTAGTCGTAACTCCTATAGCGAGACAAGCTTTCTAACCATGACACCATGTATAATACCCCGGAAAAAATGATTGTTCTAAATATAAGATCGAAAGTGTGGAATCATCCAGGGAGAATTGATCGCACTATTTAGTCGTAACTCCTATAGCGAAACAAGCTTTCTTACCATGACACCATGTATAATACCCCGGAAAAAATGATTGTTCTAAATATAAGATCGAAAATGTGGAATCATCCAGGGAGAATTGATCGCACTATTTAGTCGTAACTCCTATAGCAAAACAAGCTTTCTTACCATGACACCATGTATAATACCCCGGAAAAAATGATTGTTCTAAATATAAGATCGAAAATGTGGAATCATCCAGGGAGAATTGATCGCACTATTTAGTCGTAACTCCTATAGCGAAATAAGCTTTCTTACCATGACACCATGTATAATACCCCGGAAAAAATGATTGTTCTAAATATAAGATCGAAAATGTGGAATCATCCAGGGAGAATTGATCGCACTATTTAGTCGTAACTCCTATAGCAAAACAAGCTTTCTTACCATGACACCATGTATAATACCCCGGAAAAAATGATTGTTCTAAATATAAGATCGAAAATGTGGAATCATCCAGGGAGAAGTGATCGCACTATTTAGTCCTAACTCCTATAGCGAGACAAGCTTTCTAACCATGACACCATGTATAATACCCCGGAAAAAATGATTGTTCTAAATATAAGATCGAAAGTGTGGAATCATCCAGGTAGAATTGATCGCACTATTTAGTCGTAACTCCTATAGCGAGACAAGCTTTCTAACCATGACACCATGTATAATACCCCGGAAAAAATGATTGTTCTAAATATAAGATCGAAAGTGTGGAATCATCCAGGGAGAATTGATCGCACTATTTAGTCGTAACTCCTATAGCGAAACAAGCTTTCTTACCATGACACCATGTATAATACCCCGGAAAAAAATGATTGTTCTAAATATAAGATCGAAAGTGTGGAATCATCCAGGGAGAATTGATCGCACTATTTAGTCGTAACTCCTATAGCGAGACAAGCTTTCTAACCATGACACCATATATAATACCCCGGAAAAAATGATTGTTCTAAATATAAGATCGAAAGTGTGGAATCATCCAGGGAGAATTGATCGCACTATTTAGTCGTAACTCCTATAGCGAGACAAGCTTTCTAACCATGACACCATGTATAATACCCCGGAAAAAATGATTGTTCTAAATATAAGATCGAAAGTGTGGAATCATCCAGGGAGAATGGATCGCACTATTTAGTCGTAACTCCTATAGCGAGACAAGCTTTCTAACCATGACACCATATATAATACCCCGGAAAAAATGATTGTTCTAAATATAAGATCGAAAGTGTGGAATCATCCAGGGAGAATTGATCGCACTATTTAGTCGTAACTCCTATAGCGAGACAAGCTTTCTAACCATGACACCATATATAATACCCCGGAAAAAATGATTGTTCTAAATATAAGATCGAAAGTGTGGAATCATCCAGGGAGAATTGATCGCACTATTTAGTCGTAACTCCTATAGCGAGACAAGCTTTCTAACCATGACACCATATATAATACCCCGGAAAAAATGATTGTTCTAAATATAAGATCGAAAGTGTGGAATCATCCAGGGAGAATGGATCGCACTATTTAGTCCTAACTTCTATAGCGAAACAAGCTTTCTAACCATGACACCATGTATAATACCCCGAAAAATCATTGTTCTAAATATAAGATCGAAAGTGTGGAATCATCCAGGGAGAATGGATCGCACTATTTAGTCCTAACTCCTACAGCGAGACAAGCTTTCTAACCATGACACCATGTATAATACCCCGAAAAATCATTGTTCTAAATATAAGATCGAAAGTGTGGAATCATCCAGGGAGAATGGATCGCACTATTTAGTCGTAACTCCTATAGCGAGACAAGCTTTCTGACCATGACACCATGTATAATACCCCGAAAAATGATTGTTCTAAATATAAGATCGAAAGTGTGGAATCATCCAGGGAGAATTGATCGCACTATTTAGTCGTAACTCCTATAGCGAGACAAGCTTTCTAACCATGACACCATATATAATACCCCGGAAAAAATGATTGTTCTAAATATAAGATCGAAAGTGTGGAATCATCCAGGGAGAATTGATCGCACTATTTAGTCGTAACTCCTATAGCGAGACAAGCTTTCTGAACATGACACCATGTATAATACCCCGAAAAATCATTGTTCTAAATATAAGATCGAAAGTGTGGAATCATCCAGGGAGAATGGATCGCACTATTTAGTCCTAACTTCTATAGCGAAACAAGCTTTCTAACCATGACACCATGTATAATCCCCCGAAAAATGATTGTTCTTAAAATAAGATCGAAAGTGTGGAATCATCCAGGGAGAATGGATCGCACTATTTAGTCCTAAGTCCTATAGCTAGACCAGCTCTCTAATCATGACACCATGTCAAATAACCAAAAACTATTTTTCTATGTATAAGATCGAAAGTGTTGTTCACACGTCACTCATATAGCAAGATAAACTTTCTAACCATTACACCATGTTGAATACGTCCGCAAATTACTTTTCAAATTATAAGACCAAAAGTTTTGATCACACATAGAGGTAGGATACTCTTATCTCATATGGCAAAACAAGCATTCTAACCACTTCGAACACACGAACAAATTTTTTTCTCCATATAAAACCAAAAATCTGGGTCACCTAGTGAGGATGGATCTCACTATTTAGTCGTAAATTTATTGCAAGACAAGCTTTCTAATCATTACACCACCTCGAATACCACAACAAATTTTTTCTAAGTATAAGTCCAAAACTGTGGGTCAACCAGTGAAGATGAAACTCACTATTTGATCGTAACTCACATATTGAGACAAGATTCATAACCATTACATCAGGTCGAATACCACAACAAACTATTTTATAAGACCAAAACTGTGGGCCATCCACTGAAGATGAAACTCACTATTCAATCGTAATTCACATAGTGAAACAAGATTCAAAATCATTATACCAGGTGGAATGCCAAAACAAATTATTTTATAAGTATAAGACCAAAACTGCGGGCCATCTAGTGAAGATGAAATTCACTATTCAATCGTAACTCAGATTGTGAGACAAGATTCATAACCATTACACCAGGTCGAATACCAAAACAATTTTTTTCTAAGTATAAGCCCAAAACTGTGGGTCATCTACTGAAGATGAAACTCACTATTCAATCGTAACTCACATAGTAAGACAAGATTTTTATCTTCACTGTTTGATCCACAGAAGGTCGAATAACCAAACAAAGTATAAAATTGCAATTGTTGGTCAACCGGTGAGGATATGAACACACTATTCAGTCATAATGCAGAAATCTATATTTATTATTGTGTTTACATACAATAGTTCTGGCATAGTGTTGATTGGGGAGTGGTTGAAGACTGTTCATTAATTACTATCCTATACCAAGCTAATCAGATTCACAATTTGCACATTCACCACATGAAACCATTCATTATCAGTCGACAGGAATGAAACCCATGAATATACGTTTTTGTTTCATCTATAAACTTTTTAACAAAAATATATCTAAATATATGGTTATATGAAAATATGTAGTGGAGGAAGTGAACACAAGAAACCATTCATCATCATTCATCAGGGGTGAAACCCATGAATATATGTTTTTTTCTTCATATACATTGTTTTTACAGAAATAAATCTAACATATACTCATATGAAAATATGTCAGGGAGGAGATGAACAGAAGAAACCATTACCATTCATCAGGGATGAAGCCTACGGATATATGTTTTTGCTTCATATTGTAATTCGCAATGTGAGCTCATGTAAAAAACTACTTTAATACTATCATGTATTTGAGAAATCCGAGGAATAGATAAATTAGCTGACAATTTGAAAAAGAGAGAAAGAAATATAGTTTTCTTTCTCTTTCATATATGATATGCATAATTTTGGGCTAGGTGGAAATTTGATAAAATGGTCGCAGTCATGTCAAAATGTCAGGATTTACTTGATGAAGTTAAGTAGGGTTAGATCCCCCCAACAGATGTTCCTGGGAACAGAAATTGTGGGATCCATAGACCGATGATGTAATCGAAAGAAAGAAGACAGAAAGACATTATGTCATGTGAGCTGTTGATATTTCATTCGTCGAGCCACTGCTCCTTGCAAATCGTGTGGGTAGAAAATAATCTTATTGGTCAAAGGCTTTGAGTCGGCCAAATCCCCCGAGAGGATTGAGGATGGTTATAAAAATCTGGACTCTACGAGAAAAATCAGTTGTTGGCTGGAGAGTAGTTTTTTGTGGGTTAAAATGTAACGACTGTGGAAAAGGCTTCCAAACTGGGGAAGCCATGACCCACGGCTGGTTGCCTACCACAGAACTTATGACTAAAGAGTTAATGTCGAATGAAGCCCGCCGCCGATTAACTTAAAGAGTTAATATTGAATAATGCGCCTTCGATAGGAATCCCGATAGAACGTTATTGTTTTTTTTTTAAATCATGGGAGAATTGAAATTTCTGATTCCTCGTTCGCTTTACTTCGGTAAACTCCGTTAAACTCCGTTAAACTCCGATAAGAACCCGAATGGACTTTGTTATTTTTAACGCTACCTAGAGAATGGACAGCTCCGATTTTAGAGAATACGTGAAAAGACTTTAATAAAAATTTGAAGAGCTCTGTTACTTTAATGAAACTTAGAAAAGACATTCTTATTTTGAAGATTGGAAGCTCTGAGGCTTTGAAAACGAATTAACTCTCTCTCTCTCCGTTGCAAACTGGCATTCCGACAACTGTATTATCATTCTGACAACTTTGTTGTAGCCGTTGTTAACTGCTGTACGTGACTTGCTCGTAACTAGCTGCTCGTAACTGTTCGTAACTTGCTGTACTTGACTACTTGTAACTGCTACTAATTAACTGCCTGTCAAACTGCTCTTGTTACTGCTCTTTAGAAGTCACGCAGGTAATTTATATATATCTCCAAAGGAAGATTTCATTCCTCGCAGGAGGGCACCCTAACGACACTAAGCATGTGCTGAACATAGTTACGTGTTTATATCATTTAGACTAGATACATCCACTCATTTTTGCCAAGATTCATCGTTAGCGATCACAATCTCAACAACATTAGATACGCAGATATGCTGATAACTGACACAGAAAGAATAGTACAAGACTTCCTAAAAAGGAATCTGAAGAAATTTCAAAGAAAGGACTACAAATAAACTCTAAAACCGAATGTCTGGTCATCAACAAACAGAGGCATCCAAAATGCCAATTACAGGTTAGGGATACTAAAATCAAGCAAGTACAAAATTCAAGTAGGTGGGAAGTGTCCTAATGAAAAACGGAAAGAGTGACACCGAGATCCGAAGGCGAATTGGCATGGCAAAGGACGCATTCCAGAAGCTGAGCAGAGTATTGAGAGACAGGAAAATTTTACTAGAAACAAAGAAGAGAGTACTGGATTGCTATGTGATGTCAGTTCTTCAATATGGCAGTGAATGATGGACAATATTATCAAAGATGAAGGAAAAACTTGAAGCAACTTAAATGTGGTTTTACAGAAGGATGCTGCGAATATCATGGATTGAGCATGTCAGCAATGATGAAGTTTTAGAAAAGATGGAAATGAAAAGGAAATTAATACTGAGCATCAGGAAAATACAGCTGAAGTTCTTGGGACATGTAATGAGTAAGCAAGTCTTGGAGAATCTGATACTCACAGGTCAGGTAGAGGGAAAGAGAGACAGGGGAAAGCAGCGGATAACATGTTTGAATGGCATGAGCAGGTGGATGGGAGAGCGGGGTTTGTCTGGGGTAACAGGAGAAAGCATATTAAGATCTACCAGGGAGACATAGAAGGAAGGCCATGATCACCTGGGTCCTGAAGGGACATGGCACATAAAAGAAGAACTTTTAAATTAAATTTTTAAAAATAAAAGTTTACTTGAAACTTTTATTTTAGTTTTAATTGAAAGCTAAATGATTAAATTTACTATTTCTAGTAAGCAAAAACTTTAGTGTATTTCAAACGAAATTATATTGGTTGTAATCTAAAAATTTTCAATTTTTTTTAAAATCTTTTAAGTTTTTAGCCATTTTTGAGGAATCGACACATTTGTAAACAAAAGTTATTTCTCGGTTTAAAAATCTTGCAAAAAAAAATATACATCTGTGACACATTATTTATTGGAAAATTAGCAAATTTAATCTTAATTTAAGAAACCCTGAAACATATGACCTTTTAATGTACACATAGAAATTACCATACCAAAAAGAAAAAACTAAAAAAAAGACAAAAGTTTGAAATTATTTTCAAAATTCGAAAGTACGATGATTTGTATTAAACTTTTCAATAAATATGATCTTCATTAATAAGTTTACAAACTAACCACAACAAATATTTGAAGTATTTTAAAAGTATTTTTGAAGCGTTATAAATTATTATAATAAAAAAAGGAAAAATTAAAACAACTCTTGTTAAAATTCATTTTTCATGTGAATTTTTTCAGACTGTGATATCCTTAATATATATTGTATATAAAACCAATTAAAAGTTTACCTAAATAAAATATGGCATAGTTTTATTGCATTTTTGTTTTTACAATTCAGAGCAGATTTTCTGGAAAAGAATTCATTTAGAAAAAAAAACAAAAAACAGTTGATTAACATTCCTGAATGGCTCCTGAATTTTTTTTTTAATCATATCACCCCGAGCAAGGCGGTAACGCCACTGATGTGCAGGGGGCTACATAAGAGTAAAATGATTGGAAAAGAGAAAACCGGAAACCGTATCCTAAACAGGAAACAAGGGATGAGCCTCTTCACCTGTTCAATAGACATGGGTGGAGTGTGAACCGGGCGAGAGTTTAGTCTATCTACTCCAATTGAAAAAAAAAAGTGAGAAGACTGGAAAAGAGAAAACCGGAAACCGTATCCTAAACAGGAAACAAGGGATGAGCCTCTTCACCTGTTTAATAGACGAGGGTGGAGTGTGAACCGGGCGATAGTTTAATCTATCTACTCCAATTGAAGAAAAAAACGTGAGAAGATTGGAAAAGAGAAAACCGGAAACCGCATCCTAAACAGGAAACAAGGGATGAGCCTCTTCACCTGTTTAATAGACGAGGGTGGAGTTTGAACCGGGCGAGAGTTTAGTCTATCTACTCCAATTGAAGAAAAAAAAAAAGAGTGAGAAATTGAAACAAAAAAAAATTTTTTTTTTATTGCTTCAAGTTTCAACTTAGTTAAAGTAAGTTTCAGCTTAGTTAAAGTAAGTTTCAACTTAGTTAAAGTAATTTAACCAATATTAGGTATATGGACGAACTTTCGCGAATTTCTAGACATTTCATGAAATTTATTGGTGGTGAATGGGGGGGGGGGTAGCATATGTAAAAATATATATTTTATCAAGATTTTCTAAAAATAATTATTTAAAAAATGATTTTAGTAATTTGTGAATAAGTCCTGAAAGTTTCACCAAAATCACCTCTTATTTGATTTTTGTAAGAATTTCCAAATAATATTACGTTTGCCGTAGTAAACCCTTGTAAAAATTGCGTCACTCACAGACGAAAGGAAAACAAGATTTTAAAACGAAAATTTCTAACGTTTTAGAAGGAATTAAAAAGTTGTAAAAATAATTAAAAAATACTTTGATTTATCCTCTTGTCAATAACATCAACATTTTGCCGATATAACTTTCTTTTATTTAGTTAGGGTTCTTTTTGCTTTATACTATATGCTATTTTTTTTCTCAGAATGATCATTGTACTCCAAAAGAGTACCTGTAAAACCCTATCAACATATAACCAGGAATATGTTTTAGCTATTTCTTTTTGGGTGGGGTGGTTTGTATGATTTTTTAAAGCAGTAAATGAATTCGGACGGTTGTCTTCATTTTCTTTGTCAGATTCACGATATTTCGGGCGTTGTACAAAGGCGCATGGTCGTTAGAACGTTTGCTTTCAGACCATGAAACCCAGGTTCGAATCTCACCATGGGCGATTTGTCAGGAAGATGACTTCTTGATGTTATCGATCTGGAGGAGACAATTCTAGCGTGTGGCGCCTTCAAAAAGTGCCTGAAAACCGTACCACGGGTTGACCCAATGCGTGTGAGTAGATTGGTAGACCCTTTGAGAACTGTCAATAGTTGCACTAGCACAAAGTTAAAAGTCATCGTGACCGAGGAGTTGAGTGTCCTGGCCTTGTTCAGACTGTCTTTACGCTAGATAACGCGCTCTCTGTTATACAATAGCTACACAGTTTTTAAATATTAAAAGTCAATATATATATATATATATATATATATATATATATATATATTGACTTTTAATATTTAAAAACTGTGTATATGGTTAAATAAAATAAAGACAAGAGGAAAAAATATAAAATATATAAAATAAAATAAAACAAATTTCGATGTTCAAATTCGTTAAATGGCCATTTCTACGAGAAATTCCTCGTGTTATCAGCAACGAATTTTATTTCAAAAAGCCAAATGACAAAATGAACAAAGATATTTTACCGGCAGAAGTTAAAGAAAAAATTTCATCACTGAAAATTAAAGGGGTGGGATTAATAAGAAAGCAGACAGAAATCTATGTCTATTTTTCTTTTAAGAGTTTTTGAAAACCCCTATTCCTTAAATGAGTCGAGAGTTAAAAGTTGAAATTTAACCTTGTCTGGTCGAAAGAAATGGTAGGGGGAAGAATAAAAAGAAAAAGGAAGAAAGTAAAAAGAGAGGAAGGGGTGGTTGACAGGGAAGTAAGCTAAGAAAAATCTATTTCCATAGAAACAAGGGAAATTCTTATCAATCGTGTTGAAAAATAAATCATAGCGGTTTTTGGTTAAAATAATTCGGATAAATATTATAGAAAATTTTTTTAGGAAAATTTGATATACAAATTTAAATTTAAATATAAATCTCAAAATTAGATTTAAATTAAAAAAAATTAATTAAAAAAAAAATAAAAAAATCCTTTTGGATTAAAGTTATTATATATATATATATATATATATATAGATATTATTTCACTGTTATGATCAGAGCAATACAAATCATCAGGGATCTTGAAATACTAAATCCACTAAAGACAACTTTTATAGTATTTAGAAATTTATAAAGACTGTAAATTGTACAACTTAATGTTGAATATGGTTATTTTCTAAACGTTGTTTAGGTGTGACACAAGGCCCAAATTATGGCGCATTCGGTGAGAATCGAAATCATTATTCAGTAAAAATTCATTAAGTGAAATTAATTTTCTGATCGTATTTTCTTGAAGAGGTAGTGCTGCCCTGTGTCAAGTGGGTGGCTGCTTGAAGACCTTTCCTCACAACAGGACTCTGCACCATGCCACAAAAGCAGAGGAAACCAATCATGGCTGTTAAACAATTTCTGCGACCACATCACCTTATACATTTGGCCACCAAAACCCCCAGACTGCAATCTCTTTGATAATTATGTGTGGGGTGTAGTTGAGTGAAAGATCAACAAAACTCCTTTTAACACCGAAGATGAACTAAAGGCAAGTATACCACCCGGAAGAGTTGCAAAGGATTCCGAAATCGTATATAGGCTGTGGTTTAAACTAATGACGATTTTATTGAATGAATTTACTCTTTAGTATTTCAAGATATTTTTGTGTAATTCTGATAAATATAACTGTTAAAATGAGATGTCAGTGCTATTTTCATTTTTGCATAATTTAGACGGCAACTCATCCATCGCACCGTATGTGTATGTGTGTCTGTGTGCATATGTTTGTGATATATATATATATATAATTATTTAATTACTTTGTTTTTGGTCATAATTAAATTAGACTAGTCTGTTACGCCTAGCGAATGCTGGTTCCAGTTATATCGACGAACAACGCATATATATGAAAAATATGAAGTGATATTTTTTATTAATGACGATGAACCGTGTAGCCTAGGGAACAGAGAGTGTTGAGAGAGCGCGCTTCTAAGGGTTGACGGGAGAGTCGTGGTATCTGTTGTGTCTCTCTCCTCTCTCCTGCTACTCTGGTCTGTCTGTCTGGCGCTCTGTCTTGTGAAATCCGTGCGCCGAGGTCTTTTTATAATCTCCAAACCGGGACTTCCGGCTTTGCCTCGCCCACGCACGCTCACGTAATTCTCAGAGACACCTGTTCTGTTTGCCTCTTGTAGCCATTTCCGCTACTGCCGGAAATAAGGTCAAACGAACATCCGTTCCTTTCAACGACCGGAAACGCCCCCGCTTGCATCAGCTTCCTCGGGTGGGCCCAGATTGTTATATTACATTCCTCGCCCACCCATTTTCCAAAATGTTCACCTAAGAACATTTTAAGCGCAACACCCTCACTCTCCTCCCCACGCCACACAAGCCCGACAATTGTATAAAACATGTGCACGCTAAAACAACAAAAACATGTGCATGCCGAAACAAAAAACAACAAAAAAAAATATATAGGGGAGCCTACATCGGCAACCCAACAATGTTCGTGTCCATCGTGAAAATTGTTCTACCAGCTCGATGTTTCATTGTTCCTTTTTTTTTCCTCCCCCCCTTTTTTTTTAATATCCATTTTCACAGAATTGGGCAAAGTTCTTAAAAATGTTCATTTTCTTTCTCGACTCTGTCCATAAGCGTAGACTCCTCGATGCATAACCACGTGATTATAGGCGGTAACCGCGCCCCAGTTTCTAAACTAACATCGAGTAAATGACCTTTGACCAACACCATGCGTTTCTCTGCTCGAGTTTATTGTTACACATGTAACCTCATTTAATTTAATTTAATTTCAAACATACTATGTTTGAACACAGAAAAAATGGCCATTATCAGCAGTACATATCATTCATAGTCTGACCGAGAAATGTTCAATAGAAAATGAAGAAAATTACCCTGATTCCAACGTTAATCCGCATGCAATTTACTTGTGGAGGATTAGAGGTTTCATCTATATTAATTTAGTTTAAAAAAAAATGGACCCGTGACTCGTAGTTCCTTAGTTTGTACAATGTTTTCTATTCCTTGAACTACTTCCTCTGGATTCGAATCCAAGCATATCTGACCTGCCGACATCCCTCTGCCCAACGCAGAGACACCTGAGTGCCGAACACCCGTTGACCCCGGAGTACTATTCACAACGGATAACTCAATTTCCTTTCCCGAAGCACTGTTGCTTCTTTTACACTTAAAAATCCGCTTCCTAGCTATTATTCCAAGGATTATCATAACGCCGACCACGCCAGCAATGACCCCTATCGTCAACTTCTTCGGGAGTTCCTCACATCCTTCACTAAATCTCTCCATATTTATCTGTTTCAAGGTATTTACTAGTTTGCGGATAGGAATCTCCTCCATATCGCGCAATTCTACCGGCATGGTGTCCACTGAAAAATTGGGAAATTTCTGCGTAATTGGGGACCAACCCACTGAACCAGAGACGTATAATTTACTTTATGCTTTAGATACTATTAATAATTTTCCACGTTTGTATCTTTCTTTTTGTTCCGATCAACTGTGGAATCTGCAGGTCTATCCGTGTCAATATAAAGTTTTCAGAAATTAATATATCTTCAAAAGATATTTCCCAAGTCACATAAATGAAAATTCACAGAGGATGTTGAATTGATGGGAACCTGCACAAAAGCATAATTCACAACCATAGAAATGTAAATCATTTTGTAGTGTACAGTCATTGAAAAGAAATAAAAAAAAAAAACCTAACACTGCACAACCCAACGAAAACATTGTTATCAACAAGTTAATCCAATTATCCACTTTAAAGAGTAGAAGAACCTTCCTTTACATGATTTTACATGTCACTTACTCAATAAAAGTAAGATTAATTAAGCAACATATCAGTAAACTCACTTCACATATATGGTAAAATATTAACAAAAAAATAAATCATTAACTCAGATGTTTTGTACTTACAGATAGGTAAATATTTCAACTTCTTCCTCCCGCCAACCCCAAACCTACGCGCTCTCCGCTACTGCTCTTAATGTGTTCGACACATTTCTCAATTCTAGGGTCAGATCGGAAAAAGTATGCATTTTTTTTCTAACTAGACTTATAAACACGAGCAGAAAACACACACACTATCAAATCAAAGAGTCACCTACCTTGGCTGACGTTTACAGTCACGCGGCTGCTATATATTTTCGTCTTCTTTTTTTCTTTCTATCTGGTAGTTTTAAGTCCGTTGAATTTTCACTCGTCGCCGTGGTAACCAGCTCGTATCAATCTGTTTTGTTGTCCCAAAACAGCAAGTCACTTAGGTACCAAAAAAGAAGTCTGTTATGCCTAGAAATGCTGGTTCCAGTTATATCGACGATTAACCGCGTATATATAAAAATATGAAGTGATATTTTTATTAATATCGACGATCAACCGTGTAGACTAGACTACAGAGAGTTAAGAGAGCGCGCTTCTAAGGGTTGACGGGAGTGTCTCTCTTCACCGGCCGATCTCTGTCTACTGTCTGTCTGGCTCTCTGTCTTGTGAAATCCGTGCGCCGAGGTCTTTTTATAATCTCCAAACCGGGACTTCCGGCTTTGCCTCGCCCACGCACGCCCACGTAATTCTCAGAGACACCTGTTCTGTTTGCCTCTTGTAGCCATTTCCGCTACTGCCGGAAATAAGGTCAAACGAACATCCGTTCCTTTCAACGACCGGAAACGCCCCCGCTTGCATCAGCTTCCTCGGGTGGGCCCAGATTGTTATATTACACTAGTACACAGTTTCATTAAAAATGTTCAATACAGTTTTCATTTGTAAACGAGTTATTACACAATCCAGGTTTCTACCGTCTGGTGTCTTCAGGTGATTTATAGTAACTGATTTTACCGTTTTTTTTTTAAATAATAGATGAAGAAAAAAGCCCCGGATTAATGTGGAAAAGTTTGACACTCAACTGAGCAGAGTTATACCGACTTCGAAGTTTTGTGAAGGCACCATTTTGATGGTCTCACTCCTCGGGTTTTTTTTTCTTCATCTATTGTTGTTTCTCTGTGTTTTTTTCTCATTCATATGGAGCTTGGTGTAATTTAATAGTTTTTTTTATGCAAGTAGTTCTATAGATGGTTAATTGGTTTTAATTGCTTTTTGTTGTGTTTTTACTCTTTTTAGTCTATTGTATTGTTTGTAGGTGGTTGATGCCTTTTATTGCTTTTTCTGGTATTAACTTCGTTTTAGTGCGCTTGGGTGTTTGGTTAATTGCATCATACTGAATTAGCTTCTTGTTTTTATTAACTTCTTATCCCTGAAAAAACTGCAATCTCGACACTAAATATTATCACAACTCAGCAGTGTATATATATATATATATATATATATATATATATATATATATATATATATATGTATGTGTGTGTGTGTGTGTGTGTGTGTGTGTGTGTGTGTGAGAAAACATAGTTTTAAAGTATATTATATTTATGGGGTAACGTGCTCATTATCAGGTATAGTGCAATTGTAAATACAAATGTGAACATTGCGGTCGCCAACCAGTAGCGACCACGTAAAATTTTGAAATAATTATCATAGAGAGCGTTCACATAAATTATCATCACAACTGTCACAGTTCCAATATATTTGTTTTCGCAATTCACCCCAAAGGATGGTGATGTCGAAAGTACTTCGGTTAACAAACTATGGCGCCTTTTTGGATGATCTTTGATGAATAAACTTTTAATTTTACGGATCTCGATATGTAAAGTCACAAGTTTATTCACCTGAAGAGAGTCAGCTTTTAATTCGAAACACGTGTAGCAACACAAATAACAATATGGACACTTAATATATCACACAAAAAGTAAGGAATATTAATAACAACAACAACAACAACAAATCTACACTTTAAACAAAACGTTCACGGATTCTCGCACTTTTTCATTCGATACCAATTTTTCTCATTGGAACAACTTCTATTTCTGTTTTGAACACACACACACACACACACACACACATATATAAATATATATATATATATGTGTGTGTGTGTGTGTGTGTGTGTGTGTGTGTGTGTGTGTGTGTGTGTGTGTGTGTGTGTGTGTGTGTTCAAAACAGAAATAGAAGTTTGATTGGGTCAACCCGTGGTACGGTTTTCAGGCACAAAAAGAAAAATGACTAAAAAGATCTTTAATGGATATTTTGATATTTCAATGGGTTCTTTGGATTCTGTTGTGGCTTCAGAGCTAGTGGGATTATGTATTTTTTATAATGTAACTGCTTATGTTTGTGTCGATACGGATAGTATAGGTGTATATAGAGATGATGTATTACTGATCGTTAAAATTCTACTAAAATTACAGTAGATCGCATTAGGTAAATGATACATAGAGAATTAAAAAGTTTAAGTCTTAAAGTAAAAATAACCACCAACATTAGACAGTAGACATTCTAGATGTCACTTTGGACCTTAATAATTCTTTCCAACCTTATATGAAGGTTAACTTTAACCCAATTTATACAAATCCTAATTCTAACCATACCCCATCAGTTATTAAACATATAAACTCTTCTATTGAATCTAGACTTAGCACTAACTCGTCTAGCAAAATAGTTCTTGATCAGGTTAGCGAATTTTATAATTCTGCCCTTACAATCTGATGATTAAGGCTAAATTGGAACAAAAATTCCCAAACCTTATCAATAAATACTTTCCTAAAACTAATCCACTTAGTAAAATATTCAATGATAATACTCTCAAATTAAGGTATGGTTGTACCGATAATTTAGAAAAGAATCATTAAAAATACAATAAAAAATCCTCAACAGGTATAGAAATACTAAAATCTTCGTGCATTACAATGCTGAAATGAATAATACCAAAGATGACAAAACTAATACAAGCAGATGTAATCATAGAAATTCTAAAGAATGCCCACTGCATAATAATTGTTTAGCTAGGTCCATAGTTAATCTTTGTAGTATTTCTACAATTAAAAATCCTGATGCTAAAAGTTTTATATCGGATCTACTAAAACTCGTTCATAACTCGCTGGTATCAACACGCACTATCTTTCAATAATAGTTCCTATAAATACAGTACTTCGTTATCCAAGTACTTTTGGTGTTTAAAAGAAAAGCAAAAAAACAAAAAAACAACAACAAAAAACAAAAAACAAAAACAAAAACAAAAAATAAAACAAAAACAAAAACAAAAACAAAACACCTACTGTTAAATGGAAAGTTCTTACAAAGGCTCGAACTTGTAACCCACTCCGTGCACCTTGTTACCTTTGCCTCAATGAGAAGTTAGAAATTATCAGATTTAAGGACAAGGGTAACTTGTTAAACCAGAGAAATGAACTTACTGTTCATTGTAGGCATAGTTCATTATTTATTTTACAACATGGGTTGTTATATTAAGAATTTATGTATACTGTTTTCATTGTTATCAATTGTTATTTACCTTTATTTGATGGGTATTTTTTATCTGAGTTAGATGTTTTAATGACAGATTTTAACAGTTTGTATATATATATATAGGTCCTGTTATTTATTTATCTATATATTATTATTATTTTCACTTTGTTTACATTAGAATATTTATATGGACCCGGTATGGGACTATAAAATAATGAGTCAACACGGTGGTAGGTCAAGAACATATATTACGTCAACAAGAGATACAAAGAGATACAAAGGGAAACAGTAATAATAGCGTGACTACAAGTGACCGACAGACAGTCTAGGCTGAGCTGAACTGAAGTCGTACTGAAAACCAGTGTCTTTGTTGCCCTGGCTCTGTCCTCAGGAGTATAATTAACCTCCTATTAATCTAGGCAAATAATAGTCCACTAACAAGGGTAACTTCAATACCAGCTGATATGTAGTCAGTGAATGGGTTTGTCTACGTGCATGTGTGTATGTATGTATGTATGTATGTATGTATGAGTACATATGTTATTGTACTAGTAGACATATTGATATTTTTTTACTTGCTAATCTGTATGTGTGTGTATAGATACATTTGTATGGATACGTATATACACATATATATGTGTGTGCTTCTATCTATCTATCTATCTATCTATCTATCTATATATCTATCTATCTATCTATCTATCTCAATCTGTTCGTATCTATCTATCTATCTATCTATCGAGAGAAGAGTTTTGTAATTTGCTTCAAACATTGTGCATATTAGGTGTATGAGAAGGTTTTGAAGGCTATCACAATGCGTTTAGTAAAATAAAGAAAAGTAAAGAAGGTGTTGAGTATTACCTGTTTATTAATCATTAATATTTCGAGATCAAAGGCTCATCTTCAGAATGGTAGGAGAGCTTGATTTCACGTCTGCTCGTGGACCGTGGCTTTCAGCGAATGGTAATAGCCTTCAAAACGCACCCATGCACCGCACACACACACACACACACACACACACACACACACACACACACACACACACACATATATATATATATATATATATATATATATATATATATATGTCTATGTGTGTGTGTGTGTGCGTGCGTGCGCGTGTGTATTTCCAGGTATATATATTCGGATGTCAATATATGCGTGTCTGTATATATATTCTTTCTGTGTGAATATTCCTGCGCTTATTTGCGTATATTTATGTCAGACGTTGTACATAAGTAGTTTCATGTATGTGGTTATCTCTTTTAATTTGAATATGATGATCTGTGGAGTTTTTAGTCGCGTGTGTTTTTTTTTGGGGGGGGCTTGTGTGTTTGCGTGCGTATATATTTGATTATGCTTATTTGTTCAAAGGTTCTTGACATCTTACGAATTCGCACTTACATGTATTCAATATTTACAGACATTTTCCAAACCCGGCTTTAAAATTTAACGGATAAATTGACACGTTGATAAAAACTAAAGTTAAAAATGTATGTATGTATATATATGTGCGTATATTCCTCTGTACATGTGTCTGTATACCAATATATACTTGTCTATTTGTGAATATGTGGTTGTCTATAGATCTGTATATGTGTGCGTTCATATCTTTTCCTCGTTTAATATTTGAATAACTCTATAAAAATCTAAATCTAATGCTTTGTTAAACTTAAAATTTTAAATTCGTAATAAAATAAATTAAGATAAAGCTAATAGTCAATTAAAAATGCTGATCTCTATTTTAAGCAAATAATCATTTTAAAACTTCAATAAATTGATTTTAGAGTCTGTTCTCATTCTTAAAATTATAAATTACTTTATTTTGATTGTTCCACACTGTCTCTGTAACAATGCTTCCCTGAGTAAAACTCTTCAACGTGAATTAAACGCCATCACTTGATAGGGCACAGGTAGTGTCGAAACAAAATAGTTACTTTTGTAGTGTTATTATAACATTTATGTTATAAATTCCAAATGAATATCATTCGCTCTACTTTCATCAACCAGAAAAAGGTCCCAACTGTAAATCACACACATATATATACCACACACACACACACACACACACACACACACACACACACACACACACACACACACATAGATGCTCTAATACGCTTACACACACATACATGCTCTAACACACTTATGCCCACACACTCGCTACAATTAATGACAGCAGCACATAGGAATGATCATTCCTTGAAAGGCACGAACTCACTCGGACAGACACACGCTCCTCTGGCATTCTGAACATGAGATTTTGATCTCGAAATATTAATGAATAATAAATAGGTAATACCCCAAAACTTCGTTACCTTTCTTTATTTTGCTAAACGCATTGTGACAGCCTTCAAGACCTAACCATACACCTAATATACACAATGCTTCAAGCAAATTACAAAACTTTACTATCGCTCTACTTTGTATTGAGCACTTTTTTTTAGGTATAGTGTTTCTTTGGATACGAAATGTTATTCCATCCATACCTACCTATACTTGTATATTGTTCAGTATATATATATATATCTTTTTATTCCCTTTTATTAATAATTATGCCTTTTTAAGTAAAGGCCTTTTTCTAATACTTCAACGTTTTGGGGAAATTAGGTTGTTGAATTTGTCCAGCGTCTGTAATATTTAAAAAAATTTTTTTTCTTTAGTTTCTTTCTTTTTCCCTCCCTTCCTTCTTTTATCTTTCTTACCACCTTTTTTCCGTGTTGCTTAAACTTGCGTCGATTTAACACGGCTGTCTGTTAATTTTTAGTTACATTCTCCCTTTTTTTTGCGAACCCAGACGATGTCAATTTTTTTTCTTTTCTTATTTATTTGATTTTATTCTATCTTTTTCTTTTTCTTTTTCGTTTTCTTTTTCTTTTTCTTTCCCTTTATTTTTATTTTTATTTTATTTTATTTTATTATTTATTTTTTAATTTCTTTGCAATCTATTTAAAAAGGAAAAGTAGACTAATTTTTCTCCAGTTCCTGAAAGGTTTTTTCTGTTGCTGAGGTGATGTGTCGTCCCCCGTGGGGATCTTCATATCGAAATGGCCATTCAACATCTTTGAATTAATCCTTTTTTAATATATATATATATATATATATATATATATATATATATATATATATAATAAAGAGTGAGAGAAGCCGTGAACGTTTTGTTCAAAGTGTAGATTTATTATTATTATTATTATTATTATTATTATTATTTGCTTCCTGCATGATACATTGAGTGTCCATAATAGTATTTGTGACGCTATACGTGTTTCGTTTATCTTCAGGCAAATAAACTTGTGACTTCACATATAGAAATCCTTTTGCTTTTCTGATGGCCAAGGTATCGTGTATAAATAGATAAGTCAGTGGGCTCATGTGTGTGGGGTTAGATTTTTTTCACACTCGTATGTTAAGTTTCTTCTGGCGCCTTTGAGGAATTTAACTTTGTCTTTATACTTTAAAATTGTTTTCTTCGGGTCATCCAGCTTTTTATTGCTTTGGGAATACTATTAGAATTGTGTGTGTGTGTGTGTGTGTGTGTGTGTGTGTGTGTGTGTGTGTGTGTGTGTGTGTGTGTGTGAGCGTTTTTATTTTCATTCGAATTTCGTGTGTCTTTCTGTGTGATGTAGGTTTTTATGTTGTTTTGTTGACGGAAGGCTTGTATTTTTAAAATAAATATTTCTTCCTGCATTATGTGTGTGCTATAATCTGCATTTTGGTCGGAGGTATTACTCTGAATTTACCTCCACTGAATTCATGTAAATTTTGGGAGACATAGAATTTCCTGTTGTTGGCTAGTTTGATATTACTTCTGTGCAGGGCTACTCTTTTGTTTAGGCATTTTTTTACCCCGCGTATATTTATGCACATTTATCATATTTTAGAGCGTAAACTACGTTTTTCTCGTGCTCTAATACGCTTACACACACATACATATCCGTTAGCTCTGTTTTTATTTCCAATGTGGATGTGGTTTCGAACTTGAAATGTTTTCCTTCTATTATTATGTTGCATACCCCACAATATATTCCGATTTTTGTTCTTGAATAATTGCTTTAATTGTGTTTGATTTGTGTATCTTTGGGAGTCCGTAAAAATTACTGGTTTTTGAAGTAAAGTCTGTAAGAAAATCTTTTTCTTTTTTCGTTAGTATTCTACTGTGTGTAAGGCAGAGTTTGTTTTTTTTAATCTATATTATGGTTGATTATTTTGTAGTTATTTTCGTCTTCTAGCATATCTTGAATATTTGATTTGTCTTAAGTTTTATAAATAATGACTACAGCATCGTTCTTGTCTGCTTCGTTTATTATTATCTCATTGTTCTCATGGATGTTTTCTAGTGCTAGTCTTTGCTTGTGTGTGAGATTGTTATGGAGGTTGTGATTGTTTGGAAAGTCTGTGTTCCAGGTTTTTTTCAAAGAATATGTTAATTTCATTTAAATTGTTGTTCTTATTAGGGCAATATCTAGATTTGTTTTTTACTATTGAGTTATCGGTAGTTTTGTTGTTGTGTAACCTAATCTAAACCTATTTATAAATGGAACTTTCTCTGTGTGTGTGTGTGTGTGTGTGTGTGTGTGTGTGTGTGTGTGTGTGTGTAAAAGTTGTCTAAAATCCATCCCCTACTCAACTAGCACGACGAAATTGCACAATAGTAACAAAGGATTTTAAGAGAGAGAGAGAGAGAGAGAGAGAGAGAGAGAGAGAGAGAGAGAGAGAGAGATTGCAAAGAAATTAAAAAATAAAATAAAATAAAAATAAAAATAAAGAAAAAGAAAAAGAAAACGAAAACGAAAAAGAAAAAGATAGAATAAATTCAAATAAATAAGAAAAGAAAAAATTGACATCGTCTGGGTTCGCAAAAAAAAAAAGAGAGAGAGAGAGAGAGAGAGAGAGAGAGTATCTAGAAGCGTAAACGAAAAGAAATGAAGAAAAGGAAAAGAGGAATAAATTTAAAATAGAAAGAAAAGATGAGAGGAGAAAATGAGAAAGTAAAGAGAGAGAGAGAGAGAGAGAGAGTGAGAGAGAGAGAGAGTATCTAGAAGCGTAAACGAAAAGGAATGAAGAAAAGGAAAAAAGAAACAGAGGAATAAATTTAAAATAGAAAGAAAAGATGAGAGGAGAAAATGAGAAAATAAAAAAAGAAAAGAAAAAAATCAATAAATAATATGAGTTAACAGTAAAAGAATTTGGAGTCTAAAAATTGAAAATATATTTAAGAGGTAATAGTTAATCCAAAATACTCACACTATTATATAAACAAAATTATACTAATTATACAAACAGCAAAATAAAATATAATACAAGATTAAAAAAATGTTAAAAATATTTTAAAATTTAAAAATATTTTTTAATTTAAATGTAAACCTTATTATTCTATTTAAATTTAGTTGTTTAAACTTAATTATTAAATTTAAAAATAAATTTACATATTACGAGTGAAAGGATAAGAAATTGGAATTTTTTTTAAAAACCTAAGAAAATTAAACAATTAAGTTATAATAGTTAATTAATTTGTTTTAATCACAATTACCACCCCACCACTATATAATCAAAATTATACTAATTATTCGGTTAACACACAATAAAAATAATAATACCATAGTTTTAGGTAAATTTTCCGGTCAGCAGTACAGTTATAATACCGTATAATTTTAATACTGTAAAAAAACATATATATGTACACATACAACACACGTAAATGCGTACACACATACCTGCATACACACATATATGTATACCCATATATGTACACGTACACACACACACATATATATATATATATATATATATATATATATATATATATATATATATATACACATACGAACGCACACATATATATACACACTCAAACACCAGCAAAAACAAATATGTAACCAATCTAATTGGAGTAGATAGACTAAACTATCGTCCGGTTCACACTCCACCCACGTCTGTTGAACAGGTTAAGAGGCTCATCCCTTGTTCCCTGTTTAGGATGTGGTTTCCGGCTTTCTCTTTTCCAATCTTTTCACTATTACGTAGCCCCCTGCACATCAGTGGCGTTACCGCCTTGCACGGGGTGATACGATTAAAAAAAATACCATAGACATAAAAACCCGTATATATATATATATATATATATCAAATACTGTCCAAAAATACATTTTTAAATTCAAAACTTTTTAATATTCTTTCCTATATATATATAATGATAATAATAGCTACTTAGACTCTGTAAGAATGCACTCCGTAAATTTATGCCAATATAAACTCTCGAAAAAACCATTAACAAACAGAACCTAAATCCGTTACAATCCGGCGTACTAAGTCGTCGGATAAATGGGGAGAAAAAAAAGAAACCAGCAGAACAAGAACAAACATTCAATATTCCGCAGTAAAGAAAAAAACCCAAACGGAACCAGACACAAGAACAAGTGCTCGATACGAAAGTACTAAAATACAATAGTAGAGCAAAAACACACGAAAAATCTAAAGTGAGCCAAAACCTACCGCGGTTTCACACTACGAATCGTCAGGGAAAAGGCTGAAGTACTAAAGATAAAAGCATATAGAATGTCCAAATCTCAATACAACAGAGAATTGAAAAATACTGTAACTAAACACTATAAGAAAATATCACCCGACATAGTATCAGATTTGAATAAAGAGGCTATTACATTGGTTGCTAAGTTTAAGCTGCTCAATAGGGTCGAAAAAAAAAGGCTCTAAAAAATAGTTTCTTAAAGAATCATTCCCCAATCACCCTGAATTTAGACTGCTTAATCCTACTAAAACTGAACTGGGAAAGATTAGTAAAGTTATCATTCAACGAATTTCTGATAATTTAAGAAGATGTTTAAATATTAACCAGTGGAAGTCTACAGGTGATTGCATTAAGTGGCTCAAAAGTTTGAAAAGTTATAAAAAATCCGCCTTTATTAAATATGATATAAAATTTTTTTATCCGTCTATAACTGCTAAATTGCTCACAGAGGCTATAAACTTAGCTAAAGAATACAATGATATTTTGACAGCGGAATTAGAATTAATTTGGCATTGCCGTAACACCCTCCTATATTATAATGATGAAATATGGATAAAAAACTGATGCCCAAGGATTTGATAATCCTATGGGGGCATATGATGGTGCGTTGGTCGCGGAGCTCGTCGGTTGCTTCCTACTCCATAAACTGAATAAAATCATTGACTTCCATAACCATGGGCTGTACCGTGATGATGGTCTAATTATGGTAGATCACTGTACACCACAAATAGGCGATAAAATTAGAAAAAACCTACAACTATTTTTTAAAGCTTACGGTTTCTCAATTGAAATCGAATATAATATTAGGATAGTTAACTATTTAGACATTACACTTAACTTAAATACCGGATATATCACACCATATATTAAAAACAATCATATCACGATTTATGTAAATTAGGATTCTAATCATCCCACTCATATACTTAAGAGGATTCCCAATAGTAGAGCTTACAGATTATCTACCAATTCGTCTAATTTTGAAATTTTTGATTAATATAAAAATATTTATCAAACTGCACTAATTAAAAGTGGATACACTGATGTCCTTAAATTCTTGAACCATAATACTGATAAAATTAATAAAACCAGATATAGAAATATAACATGGTTTAACCCCCCATATAACATAGAGGTTAAATCTAAAATTGGAAATATGTTCTTTAACCTTATTGATAAACATTTTAATAACAATAGTCCTCTTAAAAAATATTTAACAGAAATACTATCAAACTTAGTTATTCTTGCCTTCCAAATATTGGCAAAATAATTAATAACTGTAACAAAAGGAAAATGAAAGCAACCGCTACCAATAAAAACATCAATAATAAATGTAATTGAAGAGTGAAATCTGAATGTCCTGTTAAAGGAAATTGTAATCAATCCAACGTAGTCTATAGTGTCAAAGTTTATAAAGATGAGCATGACAAATATCTACGTACATTGGTGCAACGTATGACTCATTCAAAGTAAGATTTTACAATCATAAAAGCTCATTTAAAAATGAAAAATATAGGCATAGTACTACCTTAGCGGATTACATTTGGAATATAAAATCTAAAATTAAAAAAAAATTTTAAAATGGGAAATAATTAAAAAAATGCACAGATTATAATAAAGGCAGAAAATTCTGTAATTTATGCGGCGAGGAAAAACTAGCAATAGCCTCATTCGAACCCGGCCATAATCTACTTAATGCTAAAACTGAAATCTTAAATAAATGCAAGTTTCAAAAAAATAAATTCATTGCTTAATACTTGATATATTTTTTTGTTGTCGTAGTTGTTGTTATTTCTAAAAAAGTTTGTTTTATTATAGTTTTTTTACTCCCCTTTCTTGTGTTGGTATGATTTTTCCCATTCTTTGTAAAAGTCTTTTTATCTTTAGTACTTCAGCCTTTTCCCTGACGATGCGTAGTGTGAAACCGCGGTAGGATTTGGCTCACTTTAGATTTTTCGTGTATATATATATATATATATATCGCTCATTCAGTATAATGAATTTGAGCACTCTAGCGATTGGGCGCGTATAATGATAATATATGCGCTAAAACGTCTGCCTTCTTCCACCGAACTCCCATAGCCCAGAGGTAGAATCGCCGACTGACGCCAATTCAGTCAGGTTTCAATCCTAGGTTAAAAAGCAGTCGGAGTCTAACCGTACTGATGACCTGTGATACAGCGAAACAGATCTGTCTGCGGATGACAATATATATATATATATATATATATATATAATGATAATAATAACAATAATAATAATAACAATAATAATGATGCTAATACTAATAATTGTTATATTTAGTTTGTGATTATTGAAGCGAAATCTAAAGCTATTACCGGAGAGAAAGTATATGATGTTTTTGCTGTCACAGGTTTGGTGGGTGTAATTTTATTTTGATGTTGGGTACAGAGAATGTTTGACTTTTGTCTGTTACTTTCTCTTCTGCTCAATTTGCCCCAACAGTGGATATATCGGCGAATCCGGTAATAGCTTTCGATTTCGCTTCAATAATCACAAACTAAATATACGACAAAAAATGTATACTCCCCAATTGCAGCCCATTTTAATCAACCTGATCATACTTTAGAAAATTGCAAATGTTTACTAATAGACTCCAATTTTAGTTCTACATACACACGCAGAAAGAAAGAAAAATACTGGATTTTAAAATTAAATACACACAAGCTAGGGTTAAAATGGGAGTTAGGTGTGTTGAATCTTTACAAATATTTCAATAGCTAAAAATTTTTTTTCAGATATTCCAAGAAATTTTTATCTAAAACAAACAGACTTTCTCTACGGACGTGCCGCATGTTGTGAACAAACACACCACGTGATGTAAACACACACAAAAAAAAAAATATTCGGACGCTATCGTGAAATACGTTTCTAATTCAAATTTAAAAATCACTCGTTTCTGATGAAGGACCGAGAGCGGTCTGAAATATAAAATACAATAATAAAAATAAACAAATACTGTCCAAAAAAAGTACATTTTTAAATTCAAAACTTTTTATTAATATTCTTTCCTATACATATTAAGACAGTATACGTGGGTCATCACTATGTATATATGTATGTATATATGTATGTATATATATATGTATGTATATATATATATGTAGACATATATGCATAATAATTGAAATCATTAAATATATGAATAGTAACAAGCTTTTAAACCAGAGGCATGAAACCACAGTAAACTGCAAGCACATTAAAGAGCTAACCTTACAATCATGCTAAAAGATACTACAAAAGCCAGAACTAGGACCCACTAGAAATCTTTCTAAAAAATTAAAAATTCTATAGAAAACATCGATTTCCTAAATTCTAAAGTAAGGTTTAATATACATAATTAGATTAATTATAAAAACTGTCCTTAATACACACATTAAACTTCAACTATTGCCTTAAATACAAACACACCTATTTCCTATTCACCTATTACCTTAAATAGAAACATTCAATCTTTCCTCCTACAGAAAATTCTACTTATTACGCACTTATTACCTGCTTACCTAATACCTTAAAATTTTAACATTAAATTTTACCTCTTACATTAAATCTTACCGCAAAGGGTGATCGAATTAAAATTGAAAATTTAATAGAAAAAATCTGTTTCCAAACTCTGATCTAATTAAAATTTAAAATTTAATAGGAAAAATCGATTTCCTAAATCCAAAATTAAGATTAAATATACAAATTTAGATTAATTATAAAAACTTAACTGCTTAAATACGAAAATATTCTTTACAAAATAAGCATCCTACCCCTAATCTGTTCCTCTAAGAAATCCTGAAGGATATAGTCTAGTCACAAGATAATAAAAAACTTACATTCTAGCTGCTAATGTTAAATCTGTCTAGAAAACTCAAAGACACTCATTAATCAACCATATTCACTACTCACACCACTTTCTTCAAAATTCTAACGGTCAATCTACAAAACTTGTTCCCCCATCACTAACCCACGCCAAAATCCCACACACAACTGAAAAAGTATAAGAAAAGAAATTAAAAATTAATAATTTAATAGAAAAAAATCGGTTTCCAAACTCTGATCTAATTAAAATTTAATAGGAAAAATCGATTTCCTAAATCCAAAATTAAGATTAAATATACAAATTTAAATTAATTATAAAGACTCTGCTTAAATACAAAATATTCTATACAAAATAAGCATCCCACCCCTACCCGCTCTTCTAAAAAATCCAAAGTCTAGTCTCAAGATAATAAAAACTTACATTCTAACTGCTAATGTTAAACCTGTCTAGTAAACTCAAAGACTCTCATTAATCCGCCGTATTCACTACCCACACCACTTTCTTAAAAATTCACAAGACTTGTTCCCTTATCACTAACCTCCACCAACATCCCATACACAACTGACCAAATATAAGAAAAGAAGCTTTCCATTCCTATCCACACCGCCTGATGAGACATTGAAGTTTCAATGTCGAAACAAATGTACTATTTGTAGTGGATATATAAAAAAAATTATGTACATGTTCTCAAATATAATTTATAGTATATATCTATATATCTATATATATATATTACCGGCCACAATTATTAGGCCACCCAAATGTTTTAAAAAAATGATGTATTTCATATTATTTTTTAGTATTTTTTTTAATCGTATCACCCCGAGCAAGGCGGTAACGCCACTGATGTGCAGGGGGCTACGTAATAGTGAAAAGATTGGAAAAGCGAAAACCGGAAACCACATCCTAAACAGGGAACAAGGGATGAGCCTCTTAACCTGTTCAATAGACGTGGGTGGAGTGTGAACCGGGCGATCGATAGATCTATCTACTCCAATTGAAAAAAAAAAAAAAGAAACTAAAGTGAGAAGATTGGAAAAGAGAAAGCCGGAAACCACATCCTAAACAGGGAACAAGGGATGAGCCTCTTAACCTGTTCAATAGACGTGGGTGGAGTGTGAACCGGGCGATAGATAGATCTATCTACTCCAATTAAGTATACACCTAAAAGAAGATGAAAATAATTAACTATAGATACTTAGGTGAGAAATTAATTTTGGCAGATTGTTAGCACTACATTTGCTGAAATTATTATATTAAAACAAAGTGATTAATTTTTTACAACTTGCTTCAACTAAAATAAAATGAAATGTGTGTGTGTGTGTGTGTGTGTGTGTGTGTATATAACACCAAATCGGCCGAGTTTCGATCCCAGCTTGAAGCAAGTGGGTGTGTCTAGCCACACTGATGAGCTGTGATACAGCAAAACAGGCTTCTATGTGGATGACTAATATATTATGCTCTCATTATGTTTGAGCTCTCTAAAGAAGAACATTTTAAAAACAGTTTCCACTTTTGTGATATATGCATTGCTCTTCAGAAATTAATTGAGTTCTTTCGGTGACTGGCGTATTGGTAATCACTCCTTATATACAACACATTAAAATTTCCCTTCTCTGATTCCATGCACCTATGGCTTAGTGGGTAGCAACTCCGACTAACACCAAATCGACGAAATTTCGATCCCGGCCAGAAGCAAGTGGATGTGTCTAGCCACACTGATGAGCTGTGATACAGCAAAACAGGCTTGTATATGGATGACTAATATATATATATATATTTTCTAAACATATGCTGTTAAATATAAGAGACAATGAATGTCTATTATGTTTAATCATGAGCCGTTCTAAACGTCGTATTTTTGCTTTAATTTCAGTTGAAAATAAAGACAAAAATTCTCCAACATTTGGATAATTATTTATTGATTTGCTTCTAAGCTTTCGGCTCACATGAGCCATCCTCAGATATATATATATATATGGTCTAATGAAGCAGCTTGTATTTTTACAACTGTCAAAATAAATTCTGAATTTATAACCGTTTAATTATATGTTGAGTTTTCTTAATATATATATATATATATATATATATATATATATATATATATATAGTGTATTTAGGCAGCAGCCCCTATTTTATGCAAGTTTCATTAAAAATGACAGACAAGGTGTGGTACGGTTAAGTTTCTGAGATAATTTTTCATGTGATATTATCATTTTTTTTCTTTTGAGAACATAAATTGCATAAAAATTGTCCAAATGTTTTATTTCTCTGAGTGCTTTCAGCCATACTTTTAGTCATTATATGAGATGGTTAAGAAAAAACATTTTTGACAAGCGTTTGTTTCACATTATTAATTTCTTTAAAGAAAATTGGGCGAGAGGATGAATTCTCGTGCACTATCATAAAGAAATTTTTAATCACCTCTATTCTATATCTAAGAGGACACTGACCTGTGAAATCACACACACACACACACACACACACACACACACACACACACACACACACACACACACACACACATATATATATATAATGTATATATACTAATGTATGAGTTTAACATATGGATCAGAATCCAACAAGAAGGACAAATAGAAAAAGTATCTCAATCTAACATGTTTCACTTTTATTGAGACTTCTTCAGAGACCAAGAGAAAAATGAAAGACAATATAGTAGTATTTTATGATTTAGGTTTAGTTCTTATTGGTCAGATACGTTTTACATGTTTTAAAGCAATAGATAATTTTTGAATGCATGTGTGTGGAATATTTTGGATAGTAAAGTGTATAATAATGTATGAGTATGTTTGTGTAGAAATGCTTGTCTCTTTAGTTGTATGTTGAGGATGTACTTGTAAAAAAAAAATAAATTATAATATGAATGCCTTTTCTATATACTTTTTAAGTACCCAGTAATCTTAAAAATTTAGGAAAATATTGTGTTTTAATGTTTTATTCAATTTTAGAGACTTTGCTCTTAAATTTCCGAGTTTGTTATAGTGGAACATCCTGCAATCCCCGAGAATAGAATGCTCTACTTTATAAAAGACGGTAACAAGCGGTACGAATATGGGAAAAGTCTTAGATGAAGGCATTCACTATTCGATAGTTGATTCCGCTCCAACCCGTGGCTTGTCTATATGTGTATTATAGTTAATTGTACCTTAGTACAATAAATCTGTATTTCTTATTCCTGGTGTGGAGTTCCATTCTCCTGTCCATTTTCGTGGGATTATCGTACATTTCATTCTCTTGAATATCTTGTAGGTTAGCTATTTTTTCTTTCAACGTCTTTATCAACTGAGCAACGTCCACCATTGCTGCTACTCAGTTTAAAAACAATATATTAGTCTTAAATATTGTTTGTTGTTTTTAATTTTGCTCAATCCTGCTCTTTCTAGCCCCAATTAATAGAAGCCCGTTAAAATTTTCCCTTAAATTTGATAAAAATTTGGTTTACGCGCCAAAAAATGTCGAACTCAGAGAGCGGCGCAGCGGCAATAGTTTTAAACTTGCCAGCTTTTAACAGTATTAATATTCATGTGTGGTTTTCACAACTTAACGCTATTTTTAAATCCCAAAATATTACTTCACAGACATCGTTTCGCATATGTTGTTGAGAAGTTGCCACCAGAAATAGCAGTAGAAATTTCTGACTTGTTAGATAACATTCCCTCTAATAATCCCAATGATACTCTTCAAGAGACTATATTATACAGAATTGGAAAGTCCGAGGAGAGACAAATTAACGAATTATTCAATAATTTGCAGCTAGGTGACAGTAAGCCTACACAGTTATTACGCCGTATGAAAAACCTACTCGAGCGTAAAATTATGGATGAAAGCCTACTAAAAAAATGATGGTTGGAAAAATTACCGACCCATACGGTCGAAATATTAACGACAATACTTAGGGATATAGATTTAGCTAAGCTTGCAGAGATGGCTGATAAGATCTCCGAATCTAATCAATTCAGCCATCCTAGCACTACACAAACAAATGCAGCAATACTAGACGACATAGTAGATAAAATAGAGCAACAGATAAGGAGGCCTTGTTTTAATCAGTACAGACAAGGTAAACGGAATAGAAGAAGTACTTCTAGAAATAAAATCCAACGTTATAACATGTCTTCGAATTCTGTATGTTGGTATCACCGAAAATTCAGGTCTGCTGCACATTCGTGCAATAAACCTTGTGGATTTGTCTTTCGTCAGACATCCAACATGCCTAACGATCATAATTCGGGAAACGATCGACCCAACAGTTCAGTTAGGCGGTATCTACTGCTGGGAGAATCAATTCAAACCGTCTCTTTTATATGAAAGACGTTAATTCAGGCATGTCGTTTCTTATCGATACTGGCGCACAGTTAAGTATTGTTCCCCCTGATAAAAATTTCTGTAGAAAACCATCGTCCTATACATTGTGTGCTGCCAATGGTACAATCATACACACCTACGGACAAACAGCGCTAACATTGGATTTAGGACTCCGTCGAGAATTTCCTTGGTTATTTACTGTAGCAGAAGTTAAAATGCCTATTATTGGTGCAGAAATTTTGGCACATTATCAGCTTGCTGTTGATATGTCTAGACATGTCCTTTTAGATAAGACCACTACACTTAGACGTCCAGGCATTATTTCGTCAATTCGTTCCACTGGAATCTACGTGGCTCAACCTGTCGATAATCCTCTTCAGGAAATGTTAGATAACTTCCCTTCCATTTCTAAGCCTTTTACATTAACGGAAGAGGTTAAACATAAGACTGTCCACAAAATCAAAACGACAGGTCAACCAGTTTTCTCGCCTCCTTGCAGGTTGCGTCCTGATAAGTATAAGGAAGCGTGGGCTGAGTTTCAGCATATGTTGAACCTTGGTATTATTCGGCCATCTTCCAGTGCGTATGCTTCTCCTTTACACAGGGTCCCTAAACAGCAGCAGGGAACTTGGCGTGTTTGCGGTGATTTCCGCCGGCTGAATGCACAAACTGTCCCCGATAAATACCCTGCCCCAAATCTCACTGACTTTGCTGTTACCTTACGGGGAGCCAAGTTTTTCACTAAGTTAGATTTACGAAAGGCATTTTATCAATTACCTGTTGCTGAGGAGGTCATACACAAAACAACTATTACAACCCCATTTGGCCTCTACGAATTTCTATGAATGCCATTCGGTTAAGAAACGCTGCACAATCTTTTCAGAGATTAATAGATGAAGCATTGCGTGGGTTGAATTTTTCACTTGCCTACATTGACGACCTCCTTATCGCTAGTTCTGACATGAACGAACATAAACAGCATGTCACCCAGGTATTTCAACGTTTAGCACATACGGTCTTAAAAATAATCCCGATAAGTGTGTATTCGCAGTGCCTAGTATTGATTTCTTAGGACACCACATAGATGGCACTGGAGTTTCTCCCATTCCACAGAAGGTGGAAGCAATACAAAATTTTCCTAAGCCTGAGTCACTTACGCAGTTGCGAAGATTCATTGGTCTTATTAATTATTACAGGCAATTCATTCCTAATTGTTCTCGGCTTTTAGCACCTGTTTCCGATATATTGCGGCATAAGTATAAGAGAAATGCTAAAATTCTTCTTCTTCTATGTGCCCTGTCCCTTCAGGACGTAGGCGATCATAGCTCTCCACGTCTCCCTATCCCTTGTGGCTCTTAGTATGTTTGCTCCTGTTGCTCCTGGCAACCCCCGTTCCGTTATCCACCTGATCAGGCCCTGCAAATATGTTATCCGCTGCCTTCCTATGTCTCTCCTTCTATCTGACTAGTCAGTATCAGGTTCTCCAGGCTCTCCTTCCTCATTGCATGTCCCAGGAACTTTAGTTGTCTCTTCCTGATGCTCAGCATCAATTTCCTTTTTGTTACCATTCTTTCTAACACCTCGTCGTTGTTTGTATGCTCAGTCCACGATATCCGTAGCATCCTTCTGTAGAACCACATTTCGGCCGCTTCCAGTTTTTTCCTCATTTTCGATGATATTGTCCAGCATTCACTGCCGTATTGAAGAACTGACATCACGTAGCAGTCTAGCACTCTTTTCTTCGTTTCTATTGAGATTTTCCTGTGTGTTAGTATTTTGCTCATCTTCTGGAACGCGTCCTTTGCCATGCCAATTCACATTCGGATCTCCGTGTCGCACTTTCCATCTCCTGTTAGAACATTTCCTAGGTACTTAAATTCTTGTACTTGTTTGATTCTGTTATCCCCCACCTGTATTTGGCATTTTGGGTTGTATCTTTTGCTGATGATCATGCACTCAGTTTTCTTAAAGTTTATTTGTCGTACCTTCTTGTCACTCTCCACTGCTACTTTCTGTATGAGGTCTTGTAGTTTCCTTTCCGTGTCCGCAATCAGCACTGTATCGTCCGCATACCTTATATTGTTCAGGTTGTGGCCTCCAATAACAAATCCTGGCATGTCATCTAGGGCCCTCAAAATATTCTCGCTGTATAGGTTGAACAAATCCGGTGAAAAGACACATCCTTGTCTTACGCCTTTTTCTATCTTTGTGTATCTACTGTGGTCGTTACCTGTCCGTATGCAGGCCATTTGCTGCCAGTAGAGATTCTTGATTATTCTTATGTTTTTGCCGAAAATGTCGAGGCTGCCGAGCATCTCCATCAATTCTTTGTGTCGTATTTTGTCGAATGCTTTCGCGTAATCAATGAAGCATAGGTACAAGTCTTTCTTCATTTGTAATGCCCTTTCAGAGAGCATCCTAATCATGAATATGGCGTTCCTTGTTCCAGTGTCTTTGACGAACCCGCACTGTTCCTGCCCTATCTCTGGCCTGATTCTGCTTCTCGCTCTATTCATCAGGATTCTGACAATCAGTTTTGTAATGTGACTCATTAAGCTGATAGTTCTGTGTAGTTCGCACTCGTTTGCACCTGGTTTCTTCGGCGGTGCTATAAATATCGACTTGCATAGGTCGTCTGGTATTATTCCGCTGCTATAAATTTCGTTTACTATGTCGGTAATTTTTTCTATGCCATATTCTTCTAAGTCTGTCAGCAGCTCTATCACTATGCCATCTGGACTAGGTGCTTTGTTTCTGTTCATTTTGGCCATTGCAGCTTCCACTTCGGATTTTAGTATTTCCGGTCCATCCATCTCCTTGTGTATTCTCGGTTGTTCTCTCTTGTCGCAAAAGAGAACCTTTATGTATTCTTCCCATCGCTGGAGTATTTCCTCTTTCTCTAATATGATTGTCCCTTCCTTGGATTTTATGCATCCTGCTGAGGAGCAGGTTTTTTGTCCTGTCAGTTCTCTTATCTCTTTATGCATCTCTGTTTTGTTGTTCCTGCTCAGTCTCTCTACTTCTGCACATTTGTTGTTGAGCCATTCCTCTTTGGCTTGTCTGCATTTGTTCCTTATCTCCCTGTGAAGTTTTTTGTACTCTGCTCCGTGTCTTGGCGTAATTTTTTGTCTCCTTTGCATCATGTGGAGGATCTCTTCGGTCATCCACTCGTTTTTTCTTCTGCGTCTGACTTCCTTTGGGGTATGTTGTTCGCTGAGGTCAGCATCGCTTCTTTTAGTGAATCCCATTTTGAGTATCCTTTTCCAATTTGTTCTTCATATTTCTTTCTCACGCTGTTATTGTATTCTTTCTGCAGGGTGAGATCGTCCTCTAGTGTGTCGTATTGCAGCCTTGGTGATATGCTGGACTTCTTCAGTTTTCGGAGTTTCACTTTTAGTTTGCAGATGACTGAGACGTGGTCAATTCCGCCGTCGGCACCTGGGTATGTTTTGCATTGGACTACTGTGTTCCTGAATCTCTTGTTTATAGTTATATAATCTATTTGGTTCTTCGTGTCGCCTCCTGGACTTCTCCAAGTCAATAAACGTTGTGGGTGTTCTTGGAACCAGGTGTTAGTAATGACCTGGTCATTGGCTGAGCACCATTGGATCCATTTTTCTCTTTCGTTGCGCTCTCCTAGTCCGAAGTTGCCGTTCGTGTCTCCTTCTCTATCTTTACCTACCTTTGCATTTAAGTCCCCCATTATTATCCTAACTTCTTGGCTTTTGCACTGAGCCTTAGCACTGTCCAGTATTGAATAGAAAGATTCTATTTCGTCCTCCGAGCTTTGAGTTGTTGGCGCATAAACTACTATAATAGCTATATTGAGGGGCCTTCCCCGCAGTTTAACCAAGAGGACTCTGACAGTTGCCAGTATCCAAGTACACATCTCTTCACTTGTTTGTTTAGTATTAAAGCGACCCCTTTTTCGTGTTTTTTACCTCCTGCATATATTATCCTGTGGGTGTCGCTACTGAAATCTCCGTTATTAGGCTATCTTGTTTCACATATGCCTAGGATGTTGATATTCAGTCTGTTCATCTCCTGTTTTACATTCTCTAGTTGTCCACAGTTCAGTGTCCTGACGTTCCATGTTCCTATAGTGAGTTTGTCTTTGATGCGCACAGTTGCAGGGTAACGGTCCAGAGACACCTGTTGCTCATGTCGTTCTTTCCCGGGCGAGGGACAAATGTTGGAGTAAAATATCCCCTTTACGCCGTTGGTGCTAACAGTCGCCGGATGACGGTCAGGTGGCACCTGTTGCCCATGCCGGTCCTTACCGAGCGAGGAGTTGCTTCCTTAGGAAGTAACCCCCTTCACGCTGTTGGCTTTAATATATTTGTTGTAACTATCCATGACTGAGCGGGGGTAGATAGTGGAATGGTATCCCGTTGCCTTCTCCACGATGGTTTATTGAGACATAACCTCTAGTTAGCTGGCCGTTGACTCTTTGAGAGTTCTTCCGCCCTTTGTAGGTTTATATTTTTTGGACCTACAGGGATGCTAACGTTCCAATTAAATATACATATATATAATTGATGTAAAAAAAAATACTAAGTTTTAACTTAGTTAAAGTCGAAACGGCCTTCAGACAACCGAAAAATTTAGTATATTTTTATAAAACAAAAGTAAATGGTTAAAAGAAAATAGATACAAACTAGTCTAAATTATAAGAACCTCTCAGCAGTAATTACGATCAGCATACGTTACCAGTAGTCACAAGAAATAAGATGCATTTTCGACATTTTTGCAGAAATCTTTTGACTGTCTTTGGTTCTTCTATCAAATTCATACTGATATGGTGCTGGTAGGAACACGTGTGGGTTTTTGGGGGGGTGAAGAAAAAGGATTGGTAGGAGAGAAAGGACGCTAACTTTTTTTTTTAGACTGAGGACGGAAAGAGAAAAAAAGTTCATTTTAAATTCTATGTAATCCTATTCTTTTGGTAGTTACAGACAAAAAAATCAAAATAAAGTCACTCTGAAAGAAAATATATGTAATAAAATATACACAGACAAGAAAATGCTCGTTTAATTCATGTTGTGTATACTTTATTACATGCTAAAATTACGTTGTCTAATACTGAGATTTCTATTGCCAAGGGAATAATCGTGAATGAAAATAGAATGGTTCTTTTGTTAATACTGCACAATAAAATGTAGATCAAATGAATTTATAAATATTTAATTATTACGTATAATTGCAGTTTCATCCATGAAAGAATGAATAAAATTTAGGGTAATTCAAACGAGTTCATCTTTGCTTCCTTGACTTGTAAATTTTTGTAAAGCAATAATAACGAAAGAACTATTCTATTTTCATTTGGCAATAAATACTAAAAATAGTATGAAATACACCATTTCTTAAAAAAAAAAAACTGGGGTAGCCTCACAATTATGGCCGGTAGTGGATACATAAGATAATTTAACTTATATCGTGTCGGGTAGAAATTCAGTACTCACGAGAATTACTTGTTAGGTAGGTTTTGAATAATATAAAAGAATCTGAAGTGAAAAAAAACTCTTCCATGGGGTAGAGAGCTTGTGCGTCAACTTCGTAATGCTTCACTGATTCTGTGACTAACGGCAACCGATTTCTAACTTCTCTTGAACTGGTTTTGATAAAAAGTAAAATTCGTGAAGAACAAGTTCTGTTGTAAATATTTATTGTTAATTTCGACTTTGCTGATTCTTCTTCTTCTTCTTCTTCTTCTTCTTCTTCTTCTTCTTCTTCTTCTTCTTCTTCTAAAAACCAAAATGATGGAAATCTGCAAAATTAATATCCATTTACAATAAAAACACATTGTATGAAAAACTAATAAAATAAGACAGTTACACGGTTTCTTTTGTTATTAAAAATTGTTATCTTGAACTTTTCAAAATCAGTTTCGATAAAATTCATTTGCTTTTAAAGGAAAACTGTTTTTCCTGAACTGTTGTTTTCTAAGATAAAACAAATTTGTATTTCAATCAACTTTTAATCTAGCCTGATCGTTCGGGGCGCACATAGCCTATATTGTATTTTGTAAAGATATTTGAGAGCTGCAAGGCATTAACAAAATTTACACACACATATTTGTTATGAATTTTTTATATAAATATTAAGAAATGTATGTATACCGTAAAGGGATTCATTACAAACTACTTGTGAAGCAGGTGTAGCGGTAATGCACCAAAAGGCAGGTAACTCTACTGTTTATGTTGATACCATTTGTCCAATATAAAAGACTCAAGACAATAAAAGCAACGACTCCAATTTGTAAATAACAAATATATATATTAAAAATTACAACAATGAAAAACAAAGCATGTAATATTAGTACACAATGTATTTAGATTAAGAAGAAAAATTTGTTTCCCTTTGACTGCAGGTTGATCAAAGTCAACTGAGAGAAGAAAGTTCTTTCCTGTAAAAAATGTTCTAAATAATTGTTATAACAATGTTTGTATGTTAAGCGTGAAATACAGAGAATACAATCGCTTCGAATGTGTTGTGAGAAAACAGTTTTGAATCAATAATGTTTAAGTGAAGTACTCGACGAAATGCTCAGAGAGAAAATGTAGGTTTGTAATTAGAAAGTTCTGTGTCTATGTGTGCGTAAAAGTGTATTGAACAAGATCGATTATCAGACTGGCGTGAAATCTAATAGTGGCTGAGATCTTACTGACGAACTTGAGAAAAGACACCGTACTTCAGGCAAAAAGGTAGGCTCCAGAAGGAACCGCGGAAAAACTGGATTTTACATTAAAAATATGTGATTGGTTAAAAATTAACCAATCACTACACACGTACTAAATAGATTAGGTAAATAGGCTCAGAGCCGAAAGATTCAAAAGGCGACTGCGATTGCTAAATTGTCCTATACTAAAACAGTAGTCATTTATTAGCCAATTGCAGACAAGTAAAATGACTTGGAGTGTTTGGGAGTGTGAGAAACAGCAACCGCTATAAAGGATTGCATTTTACCGCAAGACTGTTTTTACCGAGGGAAGTTCCTCTTTTTCTGTTCATTCAGGTTCGCATTTCTTTTTATTTTACCTGCAAACAAAATCTTTATTTGTATAATTTATGAATAATCAAATCGTATTGCTTCATTAGATCGAGTAAAGATAGATTTATAGAGTAAATTCTAAAGAAAGTCTGTGTAAAATCAGTGTAATGACAATTGTTCATCTTAATCTATGTACGATTTTCTTCCATTACTATTTGCCATATTTGAGGACAATTCATGTTTCCATTCTACCAGAATTTGGCGACTTTCTGGTGATGAAATCATCTAAGAGATTTTTACAGGCTTCCATAGAATGAAAATTCTCCCTATTAAGAGGATTTTGTTTTATCGCTCTTTTCCATTAAGTACCAATACAAACTGCTTGACAATAACCTAATTAATTAAAGCTTTGTTTCGTGAATTTGGTAACATAATGAGTGTAAGTTCAATACATGAGTCAAGCAGTGTGCACTTGGACTCAGTGGAAACGGGCGAACAATAAGTGAGCTGTACTAAAAATAAGAACTAGACGAGACATCCCTCGACATAAGTAGTGGAAAGAGAAGTTTACCTCTGTAAAATAAATAAAGGGTTCCATTCAGAAGTTCCTGTAGGTTATCCAGATCTATATACACTTGAGAAAGTCCGGACGGTAAATAAAGTTTGAATCCAAACAAAAAAGTTTGACAAGTTTGAATAAAAAAAAAAAAAAAAAAATGAGGACACTAGTCTGAATGTACATAGTGTAAATAATAACTCCTCAACTTTAAACCTCAGACATAAATGAAAGAATGAAGTTATATTTAGACGAGGAAGTAATTATTCCTCAAGTCTAATGTTTGTTACAAAATGGAGAGATAGTTACAGCGTAGAGAGAACAAAGAAGGGTAATAATAGCGAGTGGCTAATGAAGTTCTTCTGACAGTGTAACTCGCAACAAATCGCTTAATAGCTTAGCAGGAATGTCAAAACATTTCTGTAAAAAGGAATATTTATTTTCTATTCGTGAACCATTTTATCTTGAATTTATTTTGTCAGGTAAAAATGAATTAGTTTAATGATCTTAAGGTCACAGTTAGGCACTGGTATATTAAACTTAGTAATATTTAATTTGAAAATAATCTTCTGGAGAAAATCCATTAAAGGATCTGCAATTTAATCGGTCCACTGACTTTCTGACAGACGTGACGTGGCTTCCCTCTGTCTTTTCTACAAATATTTTCATGGCAACTGCTTTAATGTGATTTTTCCTTAGAGCCCCGTTCACGTGAATTTCAAGGTTAGCATCTAGGTCCAAGCCTTTTACCGTTTAAATAGTTAAATGCAACCCCACTTCTACTTCAACAGTTTCTTTTTTCGCACTTCCCGCATGTGAAACTTCCTTCTGTGTACTTGCTTCCCCGATCGCTAAAATCTCAAAAAATTTAAATGCAACGTCAATTGCCATATTCTGTCTTCTTGAATCCCGTTCATCTTTTATCCTTTCTTCAATACCCCTTGCACCCAGCCTCTTCTCTTCTCTGGTAAGGGCAATCTCCAAAAATTCAAATGCAACGTCAGTTGCCATCTTCTATCGTCTTGAAACCCGTTCATCTGTTATCCTATTCTTTAATACCCTCTGTACCCAGTCACTCTTACCCAATGTACAATAGTGGCGATCCCACCTTGCCTGGGGTGAAATGATTAAAAAGAAATTAGTTTAGGGTATCTAACAGCGTTTCACTATTATTGTTACTCCTGCTTAATGTCCCGTGTTCAGATTATAGTTAAGGCCCAAAACCGTGTATTTTTACATGATGGAAATTTTTAGGAGTACGCCTTGATAATTTGGAGTAAGATTGTCTTTCTCCTAGACTGGTTACCAACCAAGGCTAGAGAGATCGATTCAAACCTTTCCCAAAAGTACTTGTTCGAAATGGAACGTAATGATCATGACCTGATTTAGAAATCGACATGCAGATCTTTCTTTTCGGACATATCTATCAGTAGAGTTAAATGTGAATAATACTCAACTGTCTGATGTAGAAGATGTGGCACAAGGCCAAATGTATGGAACACCCAGTGATAATGGAACTCGCTGTTGTAGGTGGTAAAGCGAAGAAGCTTTGTAGTGGAAAGGAAATTAAAAATTAAAATCAGTCCTCTTCCTCACTTTTACAAAAAATTCACAATGACGTGTAAAATACTGGTTTTTCCCAAATAGAAAAAAGGATTGACAATGTGCTTAAAGAAAAAGTAGAAACCGGATTTCGCCAGTAGATGTTAAACTAATTTTCTGACCAATGGGAGCGAATTGCAATACCCAGAGAATTTAGCGATCCAGAGCGAAAATCGAAATTACAATAAAAGGCTCTAATCAGCGCCAGTCGGTCAGAGTCAGATGGGAGCAGCGAGACGAAACTACTAAAATGTAACGGGAGAAACTTCAACTGCGACCCGGAGATAAATCACTTCGCACATTGTCCTCCTTCTCCTTCTTTGTCGTGTGTTAATTTCTTTTACTTCTTCTCTATTCAAAGACCGCTTGGGAATTCCAGGTGCTCTAAGCGTTTAGTGACGGATGTGCGTTGTGGTGCAGTGGATATCGGTTCGATAAAAATCGGAAAGAGAAATCTGTGAGCCGAGTTCGAATTCCAGTTGAACACCCTGCATTCATTTAAGCACTGGTACCCTTTGGAATGTGCGTTGTGGTGCAGTGGATATCGGCTCGGAACGAGAAATCGGGGAGCCGAGTTCGAATTCCAGTTGAATTCATTGCATTCACTTACGCGCAAATACCCTTGGGAAAGGTATGAATCCGTCTCTTCCTTCCAGTTATGGGTTAAATAACAGGACAGATTGGGTTCTATAGCCTTGGCTGGCAACCAGTCTACCGCAGAAAGCAATAGCAAATTCAAAAGGTTCATAAATTATTAGTCACAGGAGCAGATAATACAGTTGTCAGAATGATAATACAGTTGTCGGAGTGCCAGTTTACAACAGAGAGAGAGAGAGAGAGAGAGAGAGAGAGAGAGAGAGAGAGAGAGAGAGTTTTCAAAATCTCAGAGCTTCCAACCTTCAAAATAAGAATGTCTTTTCTAAGTTTCCTTAAAGTAACAGAGCTCTTCAAATTCTCGTTAAAATCTTTTCACGTATTTTCTAAAATTGGAGCTGTCTATTCTCTAGGTAACGTTAAAAATAACAAAGTTCTTTCGGTCATTATCGGAGCTTGACGGGATTTACCGAATAATAAGCGGCTAATGGCAGTGACATGACGGCGGCGGTGTAGGGGTTGGTTTATCTTTGTCGTCTAGAAGCTCTCTCCCAACTCAACCGATTTTTCTCGCTGAGTCTCTATTTTTATAAACCTCTCCAATCCTCTCGGGGGATCTAGCCGACTCGAAGTCTTCGACCAATGAGATTGTTTTCCACCCACACGATTTGCGGGGAGCCATGGCTCGACGAATGAAATATCAACATCTCACATGACGTAATGTTTTCTGTCTTCTTTCTTTCGATTACATCATCGGTTTGTAGGGGGATCTAACCCTACTTGACTTCATGAAGTAAATCCAGACATTTGGTTATGGTTACTTACAAAATTTTAGCTTGCCCAAAACAATCCGCTTCGAACACGAAAGAAGAATATTTCTCTCTTTCTTTCACAGCTGTTAGCTAATTTTTATATTCCCCGGATTTTACATGTACTTGATTAGTATTAAAATAGTTTTTTACATAAGCTCACATCGCGAATTACAATAAAGCAAAACTAATAATACCACTAATATTAATTACTCTCTCTCCGTTGCATTAAACAAAAAAAAAAAAAAATACCAGCGGGAGATAGTATCATATGAATACCATAGTTGTGGCACAAGGCCGAAGGGGGGATGGCTGAGGCTGGTCATTACTTTCTATCCTATCTATCCTAACCGGATTCACAACCTGTTCATTGACCACAACAAAACGTTCATCGTTATTCATCAGTGGTGAAATCCATGAATATACTTTTTTGTTTCATATGCAATTCTTTTTCATAAAAATATGTTTATAAATATAGTGATATGAAAATTTGTTGAGGAGGAGATGAACCCCAAAACAAACTAAAATATAACAAAACATCAAACTAAAAATTTTCTAATGTACAATTGATCGAACAATTGAATCACACATTTTTTTTTAATCATTTCACCCCGAGCAAGGCAGAAACGCCACTGATGTGCAGGGGGTTACATAAATGTAAAAAGATTAATTGGAAAAGAGTGAGGAGTACAAGCTAGTTAGAAAGGAACAATAGAAAGCTGAGAAAGCAGGTGCAATGACAGATACATAGGCGGAGAGAAAGTGAAGATTATACAGGGGAGGGGAGAGAGCTAGAGTCCAGTGGTTAGTAGATGAGTATTAACTTTGCATTTAAATTTCTGGAGGTCGTAGCCGTCAGGAAAGCAAGAATACGGGAGTGAGTTCCACAGGCGGGAAGTGCGAGAGAGGAAGCTGCAGGAGTAGAATTGTCGTCTGCATTTGGCTAACCTGACTGTGAATGGGTGGGACCCAGTTGCCAGTCTGGTTGCACGGGTAAACACCTGTTGAGGAGGCATCAGTGACTTAAGCTCATCCGAGCAGAAGCCATGAAAGTATTTATAGAAGAGACAGAGGGAGACCACATTTCGACGATGGGAAAGTGGCTGCAGTCGAGTCGCCAGATCAGTACCTATCACATTACAGACTCTCCTTTGGAGCTTGTCAAGAACACTGAAGAGAACGGCAGGGGCACCTGACCATAAATGGCAGCAGTACTTTGCGATTTTTAGGAGTTATAATAAAAATCAATGTCTGTGTATTTTAAATAAATTTTAAAATAAATGCTACACGTATTTTAAATAAATAATACACGTATTGTATTACGGTATATTTGATTTTAACTACTCGCTGTTAATCTGACCAAAATCTATTTGACATAGTAAGCATGTATTGAACATAGTTACAAATTATATCATTTCTAGGTACCTTCACTCATTTTCGATAACTAACTTTTAAATTGAATTTTTAAAAATAAAACTTTTTTAAAAAACATTTATTTCAGTTTTAATTGAATGATAAATGATTAAATTCACTATTCCCAGTAAGCAAATCACTCTGTTGTATTTCAATCAAAAATTATATTGATTGAAATTTAAAATCTTTCAAGTTTTATTTTAATCTTTCTATTTTTTGGCCAGTTTTTGAACAATGGACACATTAGTGAACAAAAGTTACTTCTCGGTTTTAAAAATCTTGAAAAAAATAAAATATACCTCAATAACACATTATTTTAGGAAAATTAGCAAATTTAATGTTAAATTAATCTGATTTATACAAGTATTATTATTTATATCATGAATTTTAGAATAAAACTATTTCTTAAACAGAGAGTTCAACTTTCTAACCTTTCCACCGTATTTGAAATTTGTTGACAGATTGACATGTGCGTGTTAAGATAAGTGTATGGTAATCACAAGTGGCATAATTGTACAATTTTTTCACGTAACCCTGAAACACGTGACCTTTAAAAGTACACATAGAAACTATCATACAAAGAAAAAAAATTAAGTATTATTTTAAAAATACGAAGGTACGACGATTTGTATTAAACTTTTCAATTTTCGATTAGTAAATATAATCTTCACTTCATAAATTATAAATTATAAATTAATAGTTTATAAATTAACCACAACAAATCTTTGAAGTATTTTAAAAATATTTTAGAAATTTTATAAATTATTATGATAAAAAATAAAAACAATTCTTTTAAAATTTAATTATTTCCATTGTAAACATGTAACGGCTTTGTTAAAAATCAAAATAAGATTTTTACCAAAATTTCGAACGAGTTAAAAGGGATTAAAAATTTCGTTAATAATAATTAATAAATACTTTTAATAATAACATAAACATTTTGTTGGAAACATTTCGTTTTTATTAAGTTTGAGGCTTTTTTATATTCATACTATGCTGTTTTCTCTGCGATTTAATGAAGGTACTTAATTTAGACAAGCAACAATTTGAAACGAAGACAAAAATACGGTTTACCAAATACAAAATACATTTATTGATACGCGAACCTTGGTGCGTTCGCGTCGGGCTGAGATGTGTGTATGCCGAGGCGCGTGTTCGTGCCGCGGGTGAGCGTTAGCGTTGATATAAGCGTCTATGCGACGCGCGTATGTGTGTCTACGTGTGGGAAAGTGTCTGTACTTATCTACTTGTAGTAAGCAGATGTATTGTCGCTGAAGTAGGTTTTTACCAGTTTTTGAATTTCCCGTTGGCACGCGTCGCATTTCGCAGGGTTCGTCGTCTCGGACGTCCGTTCTCTTCGGCTAGCAGGATGAAATTTCCTCTTTGGTCATATTTTAACGGACTATTTATGACGTAGCGTGCAGACGTAGTTGAAAGTAAACCTTCACACCTAGTTGGTAATTTGTGTTTGCGCCAAGGAAAATGTATGGTGGTTTAAGGATAAAGAAAAACATTTTTAAATCAATCTTTTTTTTTTAGTTCGCTACACATGTACTCAAATACGCATGTATTTGCTGTTACTGTGACATCATTATTTCAGTTTGGTTCCTATTCGAGGTGGGTGTTTGTTGGCGCAATTATGAGTGGCTTCGATACATTTACTTTCGCCCACGGATGTGTGTTGTGGTGCAGTGGATATCGATTCGGAACGACAAATCGGTGTGCCGAGTTCGAATTTCAGTTGAATTCCTTGCATTCAATTACGCACAAATACCTATGCGAAAGGTATTAATTCGTCTCTTCCCTCCAGTTATGAGTTAAATAATAGGACAGATTGGGTTCTATAGCCTTGGCTTGGCAACCAGTTTACCGCAGAAAGCAATGTCAACCTACTACGGGATAATCTTCTGCCCAGTCAGTCATGTCTATTTCGAGACATATCGAGCCAAGCAAAGCATTTTACTGCCACTGTTTTGCACGGGGTTACAGAGAAGAAAAGTTATGAGAAAGAGTGACATGTTACAGGGGTGTCAGGAAGTGGCAATAGTTGTTTCCAGTTAAAGCGAAACCGTAGACTGAAAGAAAAATGAATGGATGTAAGTCAAATTTTGATTTCCTGCTATCGATATCAAATAAGTTTTTTTCGTCATAAACTGAATTTTGAAGGCTAAATAAGTCCTCTGAGTAAATGGTATCATGGCTGAGACTAAGAACTACAATTATACCTACTTAGAGCCAAACCCGAAGCAAAAACTAAAATAAAGGGCTGAAAAAAATACAGACATACAGGCTGATTAACAGACACACACAAACATCTTGCCTTTTATATATATATATATATATATATATATATATATTATCGATTTTCTGCACTATTGTAAGAACTGCAAACTTGAACCTTCTGAATATCGTTTCTTATGTCTTTGTCTATGAGTGTATCAAATTTGATTGAAATCGGACCACGCCTTCTATAACCCGATTTTTTCGATTATCGATTTTCAATATTTATCGGGGGTACCTCGACACAAAACCTAGCTAAGAACACTCGCAGATGCTTATAGTACAACTGTGTAAATTTTCAAGAAAATGGGTTCAGCCGTTTCGGAGTCTATAGGTAACGGACACACACACACACATACACACAAAGTTTAATTTATAAATAAGTTTAGGTTTAGATATTAAAGGTAAATAAGGCGACGAAGATATGCACAACATTCCAAACAATGTTAGTCAGTTAAGTGCCATACGTCATACACGATTGGGGCGATCATGTCTCGAAAGAGACATGACTGACTGAGAGGAAGATTATCCTGCACAAAGTTGCCATTGATTTCAGCCAAGGCTATAGAACCCAATCTGTTCTATTAATTAACTAATAACTGGAGAAAAGAGACGGATTAATACCTTTCCCAAAAGTGCTGGTGCGTAAGTGAATGCAAGGAATTCAACTGGAATTCGAACTCGGCTCACCGATTTCTCGTTCCAAGCTGATATCCACTGCACCACAATGCACATCCACCAAGCATTTATGAACTGTGAAAGTAATTATAATAATTTATCTCATAAACAGAGATAAATATGAAAGAATGCTGCAGGGTACAACGGGTGAATCGTCGTGAATATAACAAAGAAGATCAGGGCAAAAACCGGAAAAAATAGAATAAATAATTACAAGACCACATGCCTGAAATATGGATTGATGCTGAAGGTGAATATATCGATGAAAATGAGGACAACAGTCGGAACGATGTAAATAGTATAAATAAATACAATACCACATGCCTGAAATATGGATTGATGCTGAAGGTGAATATATCGATGAAAATGAGGACAACAGTCGGAACGATGTAAATAGTATAAATAAATACAATACCACATCTCTGAAATATGGATTGATGCTGAAGGTGAATATATCGATGAAAATGAGGACAACAGTCGGGACGAGGTAAATTGTGTGAATAATTACAATACCATATCTCTGAAATATGGATTGAGGCTGAATGTGAATATATCGATGAAAATGAGGACAACAGTCGGGACGAGGTAAATTGTGTGAATAATTACAATACCATATCTCTGAAATATGGATTGAGGCTGAATGTGAATATATCGATGAAAATGAGGACAACAGTCGGGACGAGGTAAATTGTGTGAATAATTACAATACCATATCTCTGAAATATGGATTGAGGCTGAATGTGAATATATCGATGAAAATGAGGACAACAGTCAGGGACGAGTAAATTGTGTGAATAATTACAATACCATATCTCTGAAATATGGATTGAGGCTGAATGTGAATATATCGATGAAAATGAGGACAACAGTCGGGACGAGGTAAATTGTGTGAATAATTACAATACCATATCTCTGAAATATGGATTGAGGCTGAATGTGAATATATCGATGAAAATGAGGACAATAACAGTCAGGACAAATAAAGTGTGTGTGAATAATTACAATACCATATCTCTGAAATATGGATTGAGGCTGAATGTGAATATATCGATGAAAATGAGGACAACAGTCGGGACGAGGTAAATTGTGTGAATAATGCAATACCATATCTGGAAATATGGATTGAGGCTGAATGTGAATATATCGATGAAAATGAGGACAACAGTCGGGACGGGGTAAAAATTGTGTGAATAATTACAATACCATATCTCTGAAATATGGATTGGCATTTGAATATTAGAACAATGGAGGTACAACAGTCGGGACGAAGGTAAATTGTGTAAATAATTACAATACCATATCTCTGAAATATGGATTGATGCTGAAGGTGAATATATCGATGAAAATGAGGACAACAGTCGGAACGATGTAAATAGTGTAAATAATTACAATACCATATCTCTGAAATATGGATTGATGCTGAAGGTGAATATATCGATGAAAATGAGGACAACAGTCGGAACGATGTAAATAGTGTAAATAATTACAATACCATATCTGAAATATGGATTGATGCTGAAGATGAATATATCGATGAAAATGAGTACAACAGTCGGGACGATGTAAATAGTGTAAATAATTACAATACCATATCTCTGAAATATGGATTGATGCTGAAGGTGAATATATCGATGAGAAATGGAGTACAACAGTCAGGACGATGTAAATAGTGTAAATAATTACAATACCATATCTCTGAAATGGATTGATGCTGAAGGTGAATATATCGATGAAAATGAGGACAACAGTCGGAACGATGTAAATAGTGTAAATAATTACAATACCATATCTCACAAATATGGATTGATGCTGAAGGTGAATATATCGATGAAAATGAGGACAACAGTCGGGCGATGTAAATAGTGTAAATAATTACAATTACCATATCTCTGAAATATGGATTGAGGCTGAATGTGAATATATCGATGAAAATGAGTACAACAGTCGGGACGAGGTAAATTGTGTAAATAATTACAATACCATATCTCTGAAATATGGATAGATGCAGAAGGTGAATATATCGATGAAAATGAGGAGAACAGTTGGAACGATGTAAATAGTGTAAATAATTTCAATACCACATCTCTGAAATATGGATTGATGCTGAAGGTGAATATATCGATGAAAATGAGGACAACAGTTGGAACGATGTAAATAGTGTAAATAATTACAATCCCACATGTCTGAAATATGGATAGATACTGAAGGTGGATATATCGATGAAAATGAGGAGAACAGTTGGAACGATGTAAATAGTGTAAATAATTACAATCATATCTCTGAAATATGGATTGATGCTGAAGGTGAATATATCGATGAAAATGAGGACAACAGTTGGAACGATGTAAATAGCGTAAATAATTACAATCCCACATGTCTGAAATATGGATAGATGCTGAAGGTGAATATATCGATGAAAATGAGGAGAACAGTTGGAACGATGTAAATAGTGTAAATAATTACAATCCCACATCTCACAAATATGGATTGATGCTGAAGGTGAATATATCGATGAAAATGAGGACAACAGTTGGAACGATGTAAATAGCGTAAATAATTACAATCCCACATGTCTGAAATATGGATAGATGCTGAAGGTGAATATATCGATGAAAATGAGGACAACAATTCGAACGATGTAAATAGTGTAAATAATTACAATCCCGCATCTGAAATATGGATTGATGCTGAAGATTGAATATATCGATGAAAATGAGGACAACAGTTGGAACGATGTAAATAGCGTAAATAATTACAATCATGTCTGAAATATGGATAGATGCTGAAGGTGAATATATCGATGAAAATGAGGACAACAGTTGGAACGATGTAAATAGCGTAAATAATTACAATCCCACATCTCTGAAACATGGATAGATGCTGAAGGTGAATATATCGATGAAAATGAGGACAACAGTTGGAACGATGTAAATAGTGTAAATAATTACAATCACATGTCTGAAATATGGATAGATGCTGAAGGTGAATATATCGATGAAAATGAGGACAACAGTTGGAACGATGTAATTAGTGTAAATAAGGTACAATCCCACATCTCTGAAATATGGATTGATGCTGAAGGTGAATATATCGATGAAAATGAGGACAACAATTCGAACGATGTAAATAGTGTAAATAATTACAATCCCACATCTCTGAAATATGGATTGATGCTGAAGGTGAATATATCGATGAAAATGAGGACAACAGTTGGAACGATGTAAATAGCGTAAATAATTACAATCACATGTCTGAAATATGGATAGATGCTGAAGGTGAATATATCGATGAAAATGAGGACAACAGTTGGAACGATGTAAATAGCGTAAATAATTACAATCCCACATCTGAAACATGGATAGATGCTGAAGGTGAATATATCGATGAAAATGAGGACAACAGTTGGAACGATGTAAATAGTGTAAATAATTACAATCACATGTCTGAAATATGGATAGATGCTGAAGGTGAATATATGATGAAAATGAGGACAACAGTTGGAACGATGTAAATGGTGTAAATAATTACAATCCCACATCTCTGAAATATGGATTGATGCTGAAGGTGAATATATCGATGAAAATGAGGACAACAATTCGAACGATGTAAATAGTGTAAATAATTACAATCCCACATCTCTGAAATATGGATTGATGCTGAAGGTGAATATATCGATGAAAATGAGGACAACAGTTGGAACGATGTAAATAGTGTAAATAATTACAATCCCACATGTCTGAAATATGGATAGATGCTGAAGGTGAATATGTCGATGAAAATGAGGACAACAGTTGGAACGATGTAAATAGTGTAAATAATTACAATCCCACATCTCACAAATATGGAATGATGCTGAAGGTGAATATATCGATGAAAATGAGGACAACAGTTGGAACGATGTAAATAGCGTAAATAATTACAATCACATGTCTGAAATATGGATAGATGCTGAAGGTGAATATATCGATGAAAATGAGGACAACAGTTGGAACGATGTAAATAGCGTAAATAATTACAATCCACATCTCTGAAACATGGATAGATGCTGAAGGTGAATATATCGATGAAAATGAGGACAACAGTTGGAACGATGTAAATAGTGTAAATAATTACAATCACATCTCTGAAATATGGATTGATGCTGAAGGTGAATATATCGATGAAAATGAGGACAACAATTCGAACGATGTAAATAGTGTAAATAATTACAATCCCACATCTCTGAAATATGGATTGATGCTGAAGGTGAATATATCGATGAAAATGAGGACAACAGTTGGAACGATGTAAATAGTGTAAATAATTACAATCCCACATGTCTGAAATATGGATAGATGCTGAAGGTGAATATATCGATGAAAATGAGGACAACAGTTGGAACGATGTAAATGGTGTAAATAATTACAATCACATCTCTGAAATATGGAATGATGCTGAAGGTGAATATATCGATGAAAATGAGGACAACAGTTGGAACGATGTAAATAGTGTAAATAATTACAATCCCATCTCTGAAACATGGATAGATGCTGAAGGTGAATATATCGATGAAAATGAGGACAACAGTTGGAACGATGTAAATAGTGTAAATAAATTACAATCACATCTCACAGAAATATGGATTGATGCTGAATGTGAATATATCGATGAAAATGAGGACAACAAGTTGAACGATGTAAATAGTGTAAATAATTACAATCCCACATGTCTGAAATATGGATAGATGCTGAAGGTGAATATATCGATGAAAATGGGGACAACAGTTGGAACGATGTAAATAGTGTAAATAATTACAAATCCCACATGTCTGAAATATGGAATGATGCTGAAGGTGAATATATCGATGAAAATGAGGACAACAGTTGGAACGATGTAAATAGTGTAAATAATTACAATCACATCTCTGAAACATGGATAGATGCTGAAGGTGAATATATCGATGAAAATGAGGACAACAGTTGGAACGATGTAAATAGTGTAAATAATTACAATCCCACATGTCTGAAATATGGAATGATGCTGAAGGTGAATATATCGATGAAAATGAGGACAACAGTTGGAACGATGTAAATAGTGTAAATAATTACAATCCCACATCTCTGAAACATGGATAGATGCTGAAGGCGAATATATCGATGAAAATGAGGACAACAGTTGGAACGATGTAAATAGCGTAAATAATTACAATCCCACATCTGAAACATGGATAGATGCTGAAGGTGAATATATCGATGAAAATGAGGACAACAGTTGGAACGATGTAAATAGTGTAAATAAATTACAATCACATGTCTGAAATATGGAATGATGCTGAAGGTGAATATATCGATGAAAATGAGGACAACAGTTGGAACGATGTAAATAGTGTAAATAATTACAATCCCACATCTGAAACATGGATAGATGCTGAAGGTGAATATATCGATGAAAATGAGGACAACAGTTGGAACGATGTAAATAGCGTAAATAATTACAATCACATCTCTGAAACATGGATAGATGCTGAAGGTAAATATATCGATGAAAATGAGGACAACAGTTGGAACGATGTAAATAGTGTAAATAATTACAATCCCACATGTCTGAAATATGGAATGATACTGAAGGTGAATATATCGATGAAAATGAGGACAACAGTTGGAACGATGTAAATAGTGTAAATAATTACAATCACATGTCTGAAATATGGAATGATGCTGAAGGTGAATATATCGATGAAAATGAGGACAACAGTTGGAACGATGTAAATAGTGTAAATAATTACAATCCCATCTCTCAAACATGGATAGATGCTGAAGGTGTATATATCGATGAAAATGAGGACAACAGTTGGAACGATGTAAATAGCGTAAATAATTACAATCCCACATCTCACAAACATGGATAGATGCTGAAGGTGAATATATCGATGAAAATGAGGACAACAGTTGGAACGATGTAAATAGCGTAAATAATTACAATCCCACATCTCTGAAACATGGATAGATGCTGAAAGGTGATATATCGATGAAAATGAGGACAACAGTTGGAACGATGTAAATAGCGTAAATAATTACAATCCCACATCTCTGAAACATGGATAGATGCACACGAAGGTGAATATATCGATGAAAATGAGGACAACAGTTGGAACGATGTAAATAGCGTAAATAATTACAATCCCACATCTGAAACATGGATAGATGCTGAAGGTGAATATATCGATGAAAATGAGGACAACAGTTGGAACGATGTAAATAGTGTAAATAATTACAATCCCACATCTCTGAAATATGGATTGATGCTGAAGGTGAATATATCGATGAAAATGAGGACAACAATTGGAACGATGTAAATAGTGTAAATATTTACAATCCCACATCTCACAAATATGGATTGATGCTGAAGGTGAATATATCGATGAAAATGAGGACAACAGTTGGAACGATGTAAATAGTGTAAATAATTACAATCACATCTCTGAAATATGGATAGATGCTGAAGGTGAATATATCGATGAAAATGAGGACAACAGTTGGAACGATGTAAATAGTGTAAATAATTACAATCCCACATCTCTGATATGGATAGATGCTGAAGGTGAATATATCGATGAAAATGAGGACAACAGTTGGAACGATGTAAATAGCGTAAATAATTACAATCCCACATCTCTGAAACATGGATAGATGCTGAAGGTGAATATATCGATGAAAATGAGGACAACAGTTGGAACGATGTAAATAGTGTAAATAATTACAATCCCGCATGTCTGAAATATGGATAGATGCTGAAGGTGAATATATCGATGAAAATGAGGACAACAGTTGGAACGATGTAAATAGTGTAAATATTACAATCCACATCTCTGAAATATGGAATGATGCTGAAGGTGAATATATCGATGAAAATGAGGACAACAGTTGGAACGATGTAAATAGTGTAAATAATTACAATCCCACATCTCTGAAATATGGATTGATGCTGAAGGTGAATATATCGATGAAAATGAGGACAACAATTCGAACGATGTAAATAGTGTAAATAATTACAATCCCACATCTCTGAAATATGGATTGATACTGAAGGTGAATATACCGATGAAAATGAGGACAACAGTTGGAACGATGTAAATGGCGTAAATAATTACAATCCCACATGTCTGAAATATGGATAGATGCTGAAGGTGAATATATCGATGAAAATGAGGACAACAGTTGGAACGATGTAAATAGCGTAAATAATTACAATCCCACATCTCTGAAACATGGATAGATGCTGAAGGTGAATATATCGATGAAAATGAGGACAACAGTTGGAACGATGTAAATAGTGTAAATAATTACAATCCCACATGTCTGAAATATGGATAGATGCTGAAGGTGAATATATCGATGAAAATGAGGACAACAGTTGGAACGATGTAAATAGTGTAAATAATTACAATCCCACACATCTCTGAAATATGGATTGATGCTGAAGGTGAATATATCGATGAAAATGAGGACAACAATTCGAACGATGTAAATAGTGTAAATAATTACAATCCCACATCTCTGAAATATGGATTGATGCTGAAGGTGAATATATCGATGAAAATGAGGACAACAGTTGGAACGATGTAAATAGTGTAAATAATTACAATCCCACATGTCTGAAATATGGATAGATGCTGAAGGTGAATATGTCGATGAAAATGAGGACAACAGTTGGAACGATGTAAATAGTGTAAATAATTACAATCCCACATCTCTGAAATATGGAATGATGCTGAAGGTGAATATATCGATGAAAATGAGGACAACAGTTGGAACGATGTAAATAGCGTAAATAATTACAATCCCACATGTCTGAAATATGGATAGATGCTGAAGGTGAATATATCGATGAAAATGAGGACAACAGTTGGAACGATGTAAATAGCGTAAATAATTACAATCCCACATCTCTGAAGCATGGATAGATGCTGAAGGTGAATATATCGCTGAAAATGAGGACAACAGTTGGAACGATATAAATAGTGTAAATAATTACAACCCCACATCTCTGAAATATGGATTGATGCTGGTGAATATATCGATGAAAATGAGGACAACAATTGGAACGATGTAAATAGTGTAAATAATTACAATCCCACATCTCTGAAATATGGATTGATGCTGAAGGTGAATATATCGATGAAAATGGGGACAGTTGGAACGATGTAAATAGTGTAAATAATTACAATCCCCACATGTCTGAAATATGGATAGATGCTACGAAGGTGAATATATCAATGAAAATGAGTTCAACCAGATTGGAACGACTCAAATAGAAAAATAATTACACAAATCCCATCTCTGAAATGGGAATGATGCTGAAGGTGAATATATCGATGAAAATGAGGACAACAGTTGGAACGATGTAAATAGTGTAAATAATTACAATCCCACATCTCTGAAACATGGATAGATGCTGAAGGTGAATATATCGATGAAAATGAGGACAACAGTTGGAACGATGTAAATAGTGTAAATAATTACAATCCCACATCTCTGAAATATGGATTGATGCTGAATGTGAATATATCGATGAAAATGAGGACAACAGTTGGAACGATGTAAATAGTGTAAATAATTACAATCCCACATGTCTGAAATATGGATAGATGCTGAAGGTGAATATATCGATGAAAATGAGGACAACAGTTGGAACGATGTAAATAGTGTAAATAATTACAATCCCACATGTCTGAAATATGGAATGATGCTGAAGGTGAATATATCGATGAAAATGAGGACAACAGTTGGAACGATGTAAATAGTGTAAATAATTACAATCACATCTCTGAAACATGGATAGATGCAGAAGGTGAATATATCGATGAAAATGAGGACAACAGTTGGAACGATGTAAATAGTGTAAATAATTACAATCCCACATGTCTGAAATATGGAATGATGCTGAAGGTGAATATATCGATGAAAATGAGGACAACAGTTGGAACGATGTAAATAGTGTAAATAATTACAATCACATCTCTGAAACATGGATAGATGCTGAAGGTGAATATATCGATGAAAATGAGGACAACAGTTGGAACGATGTAAATAGCGTAAACAATTACAATCCCACATCTCTGAAACATGGATAGATGCTGAAGGTGAATATATCGATGAAAATGAGGACAACAGTTGGAACGATGTAAATAGTGTAAATAATTACAATCCCATGTCTGAAATATGGAATGATGCTGAAGGTGAATATATCGATGAAAATGAGGACAACAGTTGGAACGATGTAAATAGTGTAAATAATTACAATCCCACATCTCTGAAACATGGATAGATGCTGAAGGTGAATATATCGATGAAAATGAGGACAACAGTTGGAACGATGTAAATAGCGTAAATAATTACAATCCCACATCTCTGAAACATGGATAGATGCTGAAGGTAAATATATCGATGAAAATGAGGACAACAGTTGGAACGATGTAAATAGTGTAAATAATTACAATCCCACATGTCTGAAATATGGAATGATGCTGAAGGTGAATATATCGATGAAAATGAGGACAACAGTTGGAACGATGTAAATAGTGTAAATAATTACAATCCCATGTCTGAAGTATGGAATGATGCTGAAGGTGAATATATCGATGAAAATGAGGACAACAGTTGGAACGATGTAAATGGTGTAAATAATTACAATCACATCTCTGAAACATGGATAGATGCTGAAGGTGTATATATCGATGAAAATGAGGACAACAGTTGGAACGATGTAAATAGCGTAAATAATTACAATCCCACGTCTCTAAAACATGGATAGATGCTGAAGGTGAATATATCGATGAAAATGAGGACAACAGTTGGAACGATGTAAATAGCGTAAATAATTACAATCCCACATCTCTGAAACATGGATAGATGCTGAAGGTGAATATATCGATGAAAATGAGGACAACAGTTGGAACGATGTAAATAGCGTAAATAATTACAATCACATCTCTGAAACATGGATAGATGCTGAAGGTGAATATATCGATGAAAATGAGGACAACAGTTGGAACGATGTAAATAGCGTAAATAATTACAATCCCATCTCTGAAACATGGATAGATGCTGAAGGTGAATATATCGATGAAAATGAGGACAACAGTTGGAACGATGTAAATAATTGAAAATAATTACAATCCCACATCTCAAATATGGATTGATGCTGAAGGTGAATATATCGATGAAAATGAGGACAACAATTGGAACAATGTAAATAGTGTAAATATTTACAATCCCACATCTCTGAAATATGGATTGATGCTGAAGGTGAATATATCGATGAAAATGAGGACAACAGTTGGAACGATGTAAATAGTGTAAATAATTACCAATCCCACATCTCTAGAATATGGATAGATGCTGAAGGTGAATATATCGATGAAAATGAGGACAACAGTTGGAACGATGTAAATAGTGTAAATAATTACAATCCCACATCTCCTGAAATATGGATAGATGCTGAAGGTGAATATATCGATGAAAATGAGGACAACAGTTGGAACGATGTAAATGGCGTAAATAATTACAATCCCACATCTGTGAAACATGGATAGATGCTGAAGGTGAATACATCGATGAAAATGAGGACAACAGTTGGAACGATGTAAATAGTGTAAATAATTACAATCCCACATGTCTGAAATATGGATAGATGCTGAAGGTGAATATATCGATGAAAATGAGGACAACAGTTGGAACGATGTAAATAGTGCAAATAATTACAATCCCACATCTCTGAAATATGGAATGATGCTGAAGGTGAATATATCGATGAAAATGAGGACAACATTTGGAACGATGTAAATAGTATAAATAATTACAATCCCACATCTCTGAAACATGGATAGATGCTGAAGGTGAATATATCGATGAAAATGAGGACAACAGTTGGAACGATGTAAATAGTGTAAATAATTACAATCCCACATCTCTGAAATATGGATTGATGCTGAATGTGAATATATCGATGAAAATGAGGACAACAGTTGGAACGATGTAAATAGTGTAAATAATTACAATCCCACATGTCTGAAATATGGATAGATGCTGAAGGTGAATATATCGATGAAAATGAGGACAACAGTTGGAACGATGTAAATAGTGTAAATTTTTACAATCCCACATGTCTGAAATATGGAATGATGCTGAAGGTGAATATATCGATGAAAATGAGGACAACAGTTGGAACGATGTAAATAGTGTAAATAACTACAATCCCACATCTCTGAAACATGGATAGATGCTGAAGGTGAATATATCGATGAAAATGAGGACAACAGTTGGAACGATGTAAATAGTGTAAATAATTACAATCCCACATGTCTGAAATATGGAATGATGCTGAAGGTGAATATATCGATGAAAATGAGGACAACAGTTGGAACGATGTAAATAGTGTAAATAATTACAATCCAACATCTCTGAAACATGGATAGATGCTGAAGGTGAATATATCGATGAAAATGAGGACAACAGTTGGAACGATGTAAATAGCGTAAATAATTACAATCCCACATCTCTGAAACATGGATAGATGCTGAAGGTGAATATATCGATGAAAATGAGGACAACAGTTGGAACGATGTAAATAGCGTAAATAATTACAATCCCACATCATCTGAAACATGGATAGATGCTGAAGGTGAATATATCGATGAAAATGAGGACAACAGTTGGAACGATGTAAATAGCGTAAATAATTACAATCCCACATCTCACAAAACATGGATAGATGCTGAAGGTGAATATATCGATGAAAATGAGGACAACAGTTGGAACGATGTAAATAGTGTAAAAAAATAATTACAATCCCACCATCTCTGAAATATGGATTGATGCTGAAGGTGAATATATCGATGAAAATGAGGACAACAGTTGGAACGATGTAAATAGCGTAAATAATTACAATCCCACATGTCTAAATTGGAATGATGCTGAAGGTGAATATATCGATGAAAATGAGGACAACAGTTGGAACGATGTAAATAGTGTAAATAATTACAATCCCACATGTCTGAAATATGGAATGATGCTGAAGGTGAATATATCGATGAAAATGAGGACAACAGTTGGAACGATGTAAATAGTGTAAATAGTACAATCCCACATGTCTGAAATATGGAATGATGCTGAAGGTGAATATATCGATGAAAATGAGGACAACAGTTGGAACGATGTAAATAGTGTAAAAATAATTACAATCCCACATGTCTGAAATATGGAATGATGCTGAAGGTGAATATATCGATGAAAATGAGGACAACAGTTGGAACGATGTAAATAGTGTAAATAATTACAATCCCATCTCTGAAACATGGATAGATGCTGAAGGTGAATATATCGATGAAAATGAGGACAACAGTTGGAACGATGTAAATAGCGTAAATAATTACAATCCCACATCTCTGAAACATGGATAGATGCTGAAGGTGAATATATCGATGAAAATGAGGACAACAGTTGGAACGATGTAAATAGTGTAAATAATTACAATCCCACATGTCTGAAATATGGAATGATGCTGAAGGTGAATATATCGATGAAAATGAGGACAACAGTTGGAACGTTTTAAATAGTGTAAATAATGCAATCCCATGTCAATGTGGGATGGTCATAGTGGTCTCTAAAGTAGAGGTGCAACAATTGGAACGATGTCAATAGTGTAGTAATTACAGTACACTCAGTATGAATGATGAAAGTGAATATATCGATGAAAATAAGGGATATGGTTCGGACGTGATATAAATAATGTAAACAATTACGTCCACATCTCAAATATGGATGATGTGAAAATTGATATCGAACGAAGATGAGACAACAGTTGGAACAATTAAACGATAATAATAATTACAATCTACATAAATATGAATGGAATATGAAGGTGATATGATACGTGGAACTGGCAATTGAAGTTGATACCATTAATAATATTGATATAATATCTAAACATGGACAAATGTAGGTAAATATGGTAAATGGATAAAGGTTTAGACGATATAATAGCGCCAGTAATTACAATCGCATCTATGACATAGATGATTACGAAATTTGTTCCTATCGGTAAAAATGAGTTAGCAGTTTGGTGATTTAATGAAAAATAATAAATTACAATCCCATCTCTGAAACGTGAAAAAGAAGATGATGCAGGTGAATATATCGATAAAGCAGGACATGATTTAGACGATGTAAATAGCGTAAATAATTACAATCCCACATCTCCTGAAATATGGATTGATGCTGAAGGTAGATATATCGATGAAAATGAGGACAACAGTTGGAACGATGTAAATAGTGTAAATAATTACAATCACATGTCTGAAATATGGAATGATGCTGAAGGTGAATATATCGATGAAAATGAGGACACCAGTTGGAACGATGTAAATAGTGTAAATAATTACAATCCACTGTCTGAAATATGGAATGATGCTGAAGGTGAATATATCGATGAAAATGAGGACAACAGTTGGAACGATGTAAATAGTGTAAATAATTACAATCCCACATGTCTGAAATATGGAATGATGCTGAAGGTGAATATATCGATGAAAATGGGGCAACAGTTGGAACGATGTAAATAGTGTAAATAGTGCACAATCCCACATGTCTGAAATATGGAATGATGCTGAAGGTGAATATATCGATGAAAATGAGGACACTGAATTCGAACGATGTAAATAGTGTAAATAATTACAATCCCACATCCTCTGAAACATGGATAGATGCTGAAGGTGAATATATCGATGAAAATGAGGACAACAGTTGGAACGATGTAAATAGCGTAAATAATTACAATCCCACATCTCTGAAACATGGATAGATGCTGAAGGTGAATATATCGATGAAAATGAGGACAACAGTTGGAACGATGTAAATAGTGTAAATAATTACAATCACATGTCTGAAATGGAATGATGCTGAAGGTGAATATATCGATGAAAATGAGGACACAACGGTTGGAACGATGTAAATAGTAAATAATTACAATCCCACATGTCTGAAATATGGAATGATGCTGAAGGTGAATATATCGATGAAAATGAGGACAACAGTTGGAACGATGTAAATAGTGTAAATAATTACAATCCCACATCTCTGAAACATGGATAGATGCTGAAGGTGAATATATCGATGAAAATGAGGACAACAGTTGGAACGATGTAAATAGTGTAAATAATTACAATCCCACATGTCTGAAATATGGATGAATGCTGAAGGTGAATATATCGATGAAAATGAGGACAACAGTTGGAACGATGTAAATAGTGTAAATAATTACAATCCCACATGTCTGAAATATGGAATGATGCTGAAGGTGAATATATCGATGAAATGAGGACAACAGTTGGAACGATGTAAATAGTGTAAATAATTACAATCCCACATCTCTGAAACATGGATAGATGCTGAAGGTGAATATATCGATGAAAATGGGGACAACAGTTGGAACGATGTAAATAGCGTAAATAATTACAATCCCACATGTCTGAAATATGGAATGATGCTGAAGGTGAATATATCGATGAAAATGAGGACAACAGTTGGAACGATGTAAATAGTGTAAACTCAATTACAATCCCACATCTCTGAAACATGGATAGATGCTGAAGGTGAATATATTCGATGAAAATGAGGACAACAGTTGGAACGATGTAAATAGCGTAAATAATTACAATCCCACATCTCTGAAACATGGATAGATGCTGAAGGTGAATATATCGATGAAAATGAGGACAACAGTTGGAACGATGTAAATAGCGTAAATAATTACAATCCCACATCTCTGAAACATGGATAGATGCTGAAGGTGAATATATCGATGAAAATGAGGACAATAGTTGGAACGATGTAAATATTGTAAATAATTACAATCCCACATGTCTGAAATATGGAATGATGCTGAAGGTGAATATATCGATGAAAATGAGGACAACAGTTGGAACGATGTAAATAGTGTAAATAATTACAATCACATGTCTGAAATATGGAATGATGCTGAAGGTGAATATATCGATGAAAATGAGGACAACAGTTGGAACGATGTAAATAGTGTAAATAATTACAATCCCACATCTCTGAAATATGGATTGATGCTGAAGGGTGAATATATCGATGAAAATGAGGACAACAGTTGGAACGATGTAAATGAACAATAAAAATAATTACAATCCCGCATGTCTGAAATATGGAATGATGCTGAAGGTGAATATATCGATGAAAATGAGGACAACAGTTGGAACGATGTAAATAGTGTAAATAATTACAATCCCACATCTCTGAAATATGGATTGATGCTGAAGGTGAATATATCGATGAAAATGAGGACAACAGTTGGAACGATGTAAATAGTGTAAATAATTACAATCACATGTCTGAAATATGGAATGATGCTGAAGGTGAATATATCGATGAAAATGAGGACAACAGTTGGAACGATGTAAATGAGTGTAAATAATTACAATCCCACATCTCTGAAACATGGATAGATGCTGAAGGTGAATATATCGATGAAAATGAGGACAACAGTTGGAACGATGTAAATAGCGTAAATAATTACGATCCCACATCTCTGAAACATGGATAGATGCTGAAGGTGAACATATCCACGATGAAAATGAGGACAACAGTTGGAACGATGTAAATAGCGTAAATAATTACAATCCCACATCTCTGAAAACATGGATGAATGCTGAAGGTGAATATATCGATGAAAATGAGGACAACAGTTGGAACGATGTAAATAGTGTAAATAATTACAATCCCACATCTCTGAAATATGGATTGATGCTGAAGGTGAATATATCGATGAAAATGAGGACAACAGTTGGAACGATGTAAATAGTGTAAATAATTACAATCCCACATGTCTGAAATATGGAATGATGCTGAAGGTGAATATATCGATGAAAATGAGGACAACAGTTAAGACGATGTAAATAGTGTAAATAATTACAATCCCGCATGTCTGAAATATGGAATGATGCTGAAGGTGAATATATCGATGAAAATGAGGACAACAGTTGGAACGATGTAAAGAGTGTAAATAATTACAATCCCACATGTCTGAAATATGGATAGATGCTGAATGTGAATATATCGATGAAAATGAGGACAACAGTTGGAACGATGTAAATAGTGTAAATAATTACAATCCCACATGTCTGAAATATGGAATGATGCTGAAGGTGAATATGTCGGTGAAAATGAGGACAACAGTTGGAACGATGTAAATAGTGTAAATAATTACAATCACATCTCTGAAATATGGATAGATGCTGAATGTGAATATATCGATGAAAATGAGGACAACAGTTGGAACGATGTAAATAGTGTAAATAATTACAATCCCACATGTCTGATATGGATTGATGCTGAAGGTGAATATATCGATGAAAATGAGGACAACAGTTGGAACGATGTAAATAGTGTAAATAATTACAATCCCACATCTCTGAAATATGGAATGATGCTGAAGGTGAATATATCGATGAAAATGAGGACAACAGTTGGAACGATGTAAATAGTGTAAATAATTACAATCCCACATGTCTGAAATATGGATAGATGCTGAATGTGAATATATCGATGAAAATGAGGACAACAGTTGGAACGATGTAAATAGTGTAAATAATTACAATCACATGTCTGAAATATGGATTGATGCTGAAGGTGAATATATCGATGAAAATGAGGACAACAGTTGGAACGATGTAAATAGTGTAAATAATTACAATCACATCTCTGAAATGTGGAATGATGCTGAAGGTGAATATATCGATGAAAATGAGGACAACAGTTGGAACGATGTAAATAGTGTAAATAATTACAATCCCACATGTCCTTGAAATATGGATAGATGCTGAATGTGAATATATCGATGAAAATGAGGACAACAGTTGGAACGATGTAAATAGTGTAAATAATTACAATCCCACATGTCTGAAATATGGAATGATGCTGAAGGTGAATATATCGATGAAAATGAGGACAACAGTTGGAACGATGTAAATAGTGTAAATAGTACAGTACACATCTCACGGAAATATGGATAGATGCTGAATGTGAATATATCGATGAAAATGAGGACAACAGTTGGAACGATGTAAATAGTGTAAATAATTACAATCCCACATGTCTGAAATATGGATTGATGCTGAAGGTGAATATATCGATGAAAATGAGGACAACAGTTGGAACGAAGTAAATAGCGTAAATAATTACAATCCCACATGTCTGAAATATGGATTGATGCTGAAGGTGAATATATCGATGAAAATGAGGACAACAGTTGGAACGATGTAAATAGTGTAAATAATTACAATCCCACATCTCTGAAATATGGATAGATGCTGAAGGTGAATATATCGATGAAAATGAGGACAACAGTTGGAACGATGTAAATAGCGTAAATAATTACAATCCCACATCTCTGAAATATGGATTGATGCTGAAGGTGAATATATCGATGAAAATGAGGACAACAGTTGGAACGATGTAAATAGCGTAAATAATTACAATCCCACATCTGTGAAACATGGATAGATGCTGAAGGTGAATATATCGATGAAAATGAGGACAACAGTTGGAACGATGTAAATAGCGTAAATAATTACAATCCCACATCTCTGAAACATGGATAGATGCTGAAGGTGAATATATCGATGAAAATGAGGACAACAGTTGGAACGATGTAAATAGTGTAAATAATTACAATCCCACATCTCTGAAATATGGATTGATGCTGAAGGTGAATATATCGATGAAAATGAGGACAACAGTTGGAACGATGTAAATAGCGTAAATAATTACAATCCCACATCTCTGAAATATGGATTGATGCTGAAGGTGAATATATCGATGAAAATGAGGACAACAGTTGGAACGATGTAAATAGTGTAAATAATTACAATCCCACATCTCTGAAATATGGATAGATGCTGAAGGTGAATATATCGATGAAAATGAGGACAACAGTTGGAACGATGTAAATAGCGTAAATAATTACAACCCCACATCTCTGAAACATGGATAGATGCTGAAGGTGAATATATCGATGAAAATGAGGACAACAGTTGGAACGATGTAAATAGCGTAAATAATTACAATCCCACATCTCTGAAACATGGATAGATGCTGAAGGTGAATATATCGATGAAAATGAGGACAACAGTTGGAACGATGTAAATAGTGTAAATAATTACAATCCCACATCTCTGAAATATGGATTGATGCTGAAGGTGAATATATCGATGAAAATGAGGACAACAGTTGGAACGATGTAAATAGCGTAAATAATTACAATCCCACATCTCTGAAATATGGATTGATGCTGAAGGTGAATATATCGATGAAAATGAGGACAACAGTTGGAACGATGTAAATAGTGTAAATAATTACAATCCCACATCTCTGAAACATGGATAGATGCTGAAGGTGAATATATCGATGAAAATGAGGAAAACAGTCGGAACGATGTAAATAGTATAAATAATTACAATACCACATCTCTGAAATATGGATTGATGCTGAAGGTGAATATATCGATGAAAATGAGGACAACAGTTGGAACGATGTAAATAGCGTAAATCATTACAATCCCACATGTCTGAAATATGGATAGATGCTGAAGGTGAACATCTCGATGAAAATGAGGACAACAGTCGGAACGATGTAAATAGTGTAAATAATTACAATCCCACATGTCTGAAATATGGATAGATGCTGAAGGTGAATATATCGATGAAAATGAGGACAACAGTTGGAACGATGTAAATAGCGTAAATAATTACAATCCCACATGTCTGAAATATGGATAGATGCTGAAGGTGAATATATCGATGAAAATGAGGACAACAGTTGGAACGATGTAAATAGTGTAAATAATTACAATCCCACATGTCTGAAATATGGATAGATGCTGAAGGTGAATATATCGATGAAAATGAGGACAACAATTGGAACGATGTAAATAGTGTAAATAATTACAATCCCACATCTCTGAAATATGGATTGATGCTGAAGGTGAATATATCGATGAAAATGAGGACAACAGTTGGAACGATGTAAATAGCGTAAATAATTACAATCCCACATGTCTGAAATATGGATAGATGCTGAAGGTGGATATATCGATGAAAATGAGGACAACAGTTGGAACGATGTAAATAGTGAAAATAATTACAATCCCACATGTCTGAAATATGGATAGATGCTGAAGGTGAATATATCGATGAAAATGAGGACAACAGTTGGAACGATGTAAATAGTGTAAATAATTACAATCCCACATGTCTGAAATATGGATAGATGCTGAAGGTGAATATATCGATGAAAATGAGGACAACAGTTGGAACGATGTAAATAATTACAATCCCACATCTCTGAAACATGGATTGATGCTGAAGGTGAATATATCGATGAAAATGAGAACAACAGTTGGAACGATGTAAATAGTGTAAATAATTACAATCCCACATCTCTGAAAGATGGAATGATGCTGAATGTGAATATATCGATGAAAATGTGGTTTGACTTTTTTCTGACATATACAGAGGTGATAACCCCTTCGCTAAAACTCTATTTGATACCGTCATTTTCTATTCGATCTAATTCTTCGTTTAACTTTTCTATTGATGTAAATGGGACTTTCCTTTTCGTTTTGAAAACGCGTTTAAGGTTTTCTTTCTGCTCGAATCTGACTTTTCTCTTCGTACATTTTCCTAGCCCCGCCGAGAAATGTTCAGGATTTCTTTTTTAATTCGTCTTTCAGGTCTGGTGCATTCCTGGTCATATTTCGCATCTTTTGTCAAACATTATTGAATGGTTGGTCTCACAACTTAAAACTGCTCCATCCAATCAGTTTCAAATAAATTCTCGGAGTTTTTATGGACGAAAAACTTCAGTTTTCTGATGCTGTTTAGTGTTACAGGTAGCTTTCGCTCACCTTCAGTTTTGATTTTGTCTCCTATTACAGAACGGGCTGTTTTGTTTGCCTTTTTCATCGTTGTTTGTTTTAATTTCCTCCAAGTGTGAAGATTAATAATTGAGAGATTCAAGCCAGAATCTAGTTGCAGCTTAACTATTTTGTTTAGAATGTTGACTACAACGTATTCTCGTAGATTCTTGTCTAATTTTTCATTTGATCGAGTTTGTTTGACTCTGTTTCTGTTATTCCTTTTGTTTCTACAGTGCGCCCCTTTGTGGCGAATTTTGCTACAATTATTACATGTCTTGTTTCGTTAGAAGCAGTCTGCCGCCCAATCTAGTCCACCACAACGCCCGCATGGACTTGTGGGTAATTTTTGTTTCTGAAAAGATCGTCTATATTTAGATTGTGAATGGGCATACTCTTTGCCTTTTCTACCTTTTCCAGGGTAGTAATTTTTTGGCTTGTACTTAATTCTTTTCACATACGATATGCCTAATTCTTCGATGTTTTTGGAATCGCTTTTAACACTGATTCCTCGCTGGCAATCTTCAGCTAATTTTTGCAGTGTGAGATCTGGTTCGCTTTTTTTTATCTCTAAGTTTTTTTGCTGAGCCTAAACCTTGGGCAAATATTAAACATTTGAATTTAGTTATTTATTTTTTTATACCTAATATTAAACGTTTCATGGTTAATTGAACGAGTTTTTTTTTTTACTTTTTCCAAAGAAATTTCTTTGACTGGTGGATCATTTGTTTCTTTTTTTGTTCCTTAAGTCCTCTGTTAAATTTCTTGTTCCTCTTTTTTGCCTGGTTATTCTGGACAGTTAGTTGACTTTTCATCCCCACCGCCTATTGCCAAAAAGTTAAAAATAATGTTTTACCTACTGGCATTATAGCATGTGTGTTTGGGATGGAAACAACGGTTTTAAATATTCTTAAAAGTCGTGATTTTGTTTTTATTTATTTTTTGTTTTATACCTAATTTTGAACGTTTCATGGTTAATTGAACGAGTGTTTTTTGTCTTTTTCCAAAGAAATTTCTTTGTCTGGTGCATCCTTTGGTTCCTTTTTGTTCCTTAAGTCCTCTGTTAAATTCGTTGTTCCTCTTTTTTGCCCGGTTATTCTGACCAGTTAGTTGACTTTTCATCCCCATTCCTATTGCCAAAAAGTTGAAAATAAGTTTTTTACCTACTAGTATTATAGGATGTGTGTTTGGGATGGATACAACTTTTAAATATTCTTAAAAGTAAGTCTTGATTTTATTTTTAATTATTTATTGTTCTGTGCCTAATTTTAAACGTTTCATTGTTAATTGAACGAGTGTTTTTTGCTTTTTTTCAAAGAAATTTCATTGACTGAACTTTTAATTAAGTTAAAACTTATTTAACTCGCCACCCTTAACTTTTTTTTCTTCAATTGGAGTAGATAGATCAAACTATCGCCCGGTTCACACTCCACCCACGTCAATTGAACAGGTGTAGAGACTTACCCCTTGTTCCCTGTTTAGGATGTGGTTTCTGGCTTTCTCTTTTTTCTCCTCAGACCTCAGTATTGGTGCTTCCGTGAATTTTTTGCGATGTGTTTGGTTGGTGGCAACGTCTCATCATTGTGAGGGTACCTGTTGGCAGTTTCCTGCTTGCTGCTTCCGACTGGTAGTTAGGACCCTAATTCTTGCGGAGCGTCAAGAGCGGCTGCTCTGATTAACAGTTGCATAATATCGGGGTTCTTGTAATACCATGTCGCGCATGGATAGGTGTCCCTGCAAGCACTTTCGGTGGGTAACGCTGAGGCTACACTTTGTTGCAGCCCGAGCCAGTTTTCCTCCCAGCACAGATCGTGGATAATGACCGCCTGTATCCCCTACTCTAGGTCCCTTCCTATCAACAAACTATAATATGATAAACAGAACCAGAAAAAAATCCTAAACCAGCCAAACTCAAATCACCAAAATCCCTTAACTTTTCTTTTACTAATATCCGGGGCATTCGTACTGACTATTCTAACGTAGAAGCTTTCCTCCACGAAAAGTCCCCTGACATCCTAACGCTCTGTGAGACTAAGCTCAACTCATCAATTCCCTCCTCTGACTTCTCAATCCTTGGTTATCTCCCCCTCTTAAGGAAGGATTCCACTGTCCACATGCATGGGCTGGGGGTCTACGTTAGTGAACACCCCCCAATAGCTAGGGTGACATCACTCGAATCTCCTGACCACCAATATTTATATCTCCGTCTGTCACTTCTCTGTTCGGTTAGCTACCTATTTTTTTCTTTACCGTTCTCCCTCTTCTCCTGACTGCTCCCTTCTAGATAACATTTCTGACGAGATAGATAAGGCTATTTCCTACCACCCATTTGGTCACATATTTGTATTCGGAGATCTTAACGCCCATCATTCTGAGTGGCTTAAAGACTCTGTTACTGATTCAGCGGGCATCCACGCCATGAACTTTGCTATTTCCCAATCCCTTACGCAAGTGGTGGACTTCCCCATACGCTTTCCAAGCACTCCCTCTGGACACTCCTTTCTACTAGATATATGCTTTACCTCTACACCTGACTCCTGTCAAGTATCGCAGCTTTGCCCTCTCGGCAACTCCGACCATGCTGTTGTCTCTCTCAATATTTCCACTCTCACTCCCTCCATCCCCAGGAGCCTCCTACCTATAGGACCTCCTACTGCTACCAAAAAGCTGACTGGGATGCCTTTCGCGATTTCCTATGCGACGTCCATTGGGGAAAGTGTTCGATCTCCCAGTTGATGACTGTGCCTCTGAGGTTTCGTCCTGGGTGAAAGCTGGCATTGATGCCTTTATACATACCAGGAAGTATTGTCTAAACCCTCATTCCTCTCCTTGGTTCTCTCCTGCCTGTTCGGCCGCCATTGTCCACAGGAACCTCTGCTTCCGACTATTCCGGAGACAGTCATCTGATCACAATAGGCGCCTATTCACGTCTGCTCGTAATGAGTGCAAGAGAATCCTGAATGACACCAAGCGGTTGTTTGCCGAGAGAATGAGACAGCGCATAGCTGACTGCAAGTTCGGCTTCAAGGACTATTGGCGGTTATGCAAATGGGTGCTGAACAATAGCAAATCCTCAATCCCTCCTTTAATCAATGAATTTGAGGTTCTCACGTCATCTGCGGACAAAGCTGAGTGCTTTGCTTGCAGATTCTCATCCAACTCCAAATTTGACTCATCTGGAGTACTCTCACCTGACTTCCCTACTAGAACTGAGGCTAAACTGTACGACGTATATATTACCCAGACAGTAGTACCCCGAGTAATTTCAAAACTTGACCCCTATAAGGCCTGGGGTGGAGATTGAATCCCGGTGATAGTCCTTAAGAAGTGTGCTCCTGAACTCTCCCCTGTCCTCTCTAAACTGTATAACTACTGCCTTTCTGCTTTCTGTTTTCCTGCATACTGGAAATTCTCTTCAGTCGTTCCTATATTTAAGAACTGTGGTGAACCCTCGGATCCATCCAATTATCGCCCTATCTGCCTTCTATCAATTTTCGGGAAAGTGTTCGAGGTTATGAACGTACAGATGTTGTAGGTGTAATCTTTTTGTAGAATTTTTTAGATAGAGGTTTCTCTTTGTAGTTCGAATATTCTTCGTCGCCAGTGTTATGACCGAAGGGCCAAAGAAAGATAACACGACTCGGATATAAGGTTGAATTGTATATTCTCGGAAAACGTAGTACAAAGATACACGTAAATTGGAGAGTACTTTTTGTTGCAGGCGTCCTGACTCACTCATTCACTCACTCTGTGGCTACTACTCAGTGACGGTATTTACCAACCTTCCCACGCAAGGCTAGATGTGACACAAGGTCATTTTATAGTGGATCTTCCCGGCCATATAGCCGGACCAAAAATGTCTGTCTATTATTACCGAGTCGTGATTCTACCCTTCGGCGGAACCACGACTGGGTTAGTGCTCTGTGCTCGGAAGCAGAGAGCGCCCTCTACCCGAAGGCAGAGAGCTGACAGTGTCATAGTAACAGCAGCAAATGCTACTACTCAGTGACTATATTTAGTTGTCCCTCCCACTAAGGGCAACATGTAACACATGGTCAGTTTATGAGTGGGAATTTCCGGGCTATATGGCCCGGCCAAAAAATACCTATCTATTTTTGCCCAGTCGTGCTTCCACCCTTCAGCGGAACCACGACTGGGTTAGTGCAATAGTAGCAGAGCCAAGTCTACTACTCAGTGACTCAGAGTTGGTAGCCATATTATAAAGGTGTGGACGAGTTCATTTTTAGGTAGTTGCCCACAATATACTTTCAATATCTCGTTCCAGAGAGATGGATATAGAGGAATGGGGAGACTTACAACGGACGAAATGTCGCGAATATCGCAACAAAGTTATGGACACGTCTGGACAATGTAAATATTGTAAATAATTACAATACCTCATCAAATATATATATATATATATAAGGAAGCCTCGTGAATATGTCAACGAAAATGCAGACCACAGTCTGAACAACGTAACTAGTGTAAATAATTAAAATATCTCATTTCAGAAATAGAAAGTGATTTAGAAATAAGCCGGATCGTAGAACAACCGAAACGTCTTGAATGTGGCAACGAAGATGAAAACAACTGTCTGGACAATGTAAATAGTGTAAATCATTTTACAATAGCATATCTCAGAAATATATATATATATATATATATATATATATATATATATATATATATAAGGAGGCTGACAGTGTGGACAATGTAAGTAGTGTAAATAATTACAATACCTCATCTCAGGAATATTCTAATTCAAGCATACACACTGTAGTATTGGCGCGAGAGTGTGTTGTCCGTGATGTCTTTGCGTGGATCACTAGGGGTTTTGGGTCTTTCAGTATCATAGCACCTCACCGTGCCGACCCGATCAGAGATGATCAGTCTCTGGTCCACCCTCAATAAGCGCTTTCAGACACTGGAAAAATTTATAACGTTTGGGCCCGGTACGAAGTCTTGAAAATGCTTCCGATTGGCGACAGACAGAGCCATTTTATATTAAGAGGCGAACCGTTTTTACAGTTACATTAAGAGGCCACTTTATATTAAGAGGTGAACCGTTTTTACAGTTACATTAATAGGCCACTTTACATTAAGAGGCGAACCGTTTTTACAGTTACATTAAGAGGCCACTTTATATTAAGAGGCGAACCGTTTTTACAGTTACATTAAGAGGCCACTTTATATTAAGAGGCGAACCGTTTTTACAGTTACATTAAGAGGCCACTTTACATTAAGAGGCGAACCGTTTTTACAGTTATATTAAGAGGCCACTTTACATTAAGAGGCGAACCGTTTTTACAGTTACATTAAGAGGCCACTTTACATTAAGAGGCGAACAGTTTTTACAGTTACATTAAGAGGCCACTTTACATGAAGAAGCGAACCGTTTTTACAGTTACATTAAGAGGCCACTTTATATTAAGAGGCGAACCGTTTTTACAGTTACATTAAGAGGCCACTTTACATTAAGAGGCGAACCGTTTTTACAGTTACATTAAGAGGCTACTTTACATTAAGAGGCGAACCGTTTTTACAGTTACATTAAGAGGCCACTTTATATTAAGAGGCGAAATCAGAAATGCAGAATTTCGGGGGATTTTAGCTCACAATTTCTTTTGAACTCCAGCTACTCGCTCTTTTGATCCCTAACCAATTGGCTGTACTTTCTGCTGTTTTGGTTATGGACTTGAGTGCTTTCCTTTTTTTGACTCCCACTATACTAATATCAGTTAAGGCTTTGCTTAAGGACCTTGCTGCAAATCCTCTAGTCTCCACTTCTATCGGAGTGCAGCTAGCCTTCCAGCCTTTAACCCTGCAACTCTCCAGCAGTTCATCGTATTTTAAATTCTTCCTTTCATGGGCTTCTTCTGCGTTTTCCTCTCAGGGGACCGTCAGTTCCCACAACACTATCTTCTTCAAATTATGTGAGAAGAAAACTATATCTGGGCGAAGTTTTGTGGTGGCAATTTGCTCCGGAAATTTCAATATCGAGCCTATATCGGCCCTTAGTTCCCAATCTGTTGCAGGAGATAACAGGTTTGGCTTTACTTTCCTATTTTGTGGGATTTTCGCGAGAGAGATATATAGATGGAGGCTGGAGCGTAGAACTGTCGAAACGTCCTGAATATGACAAAGAAGATGCGGACAACAGTTTGAACAATGTAAATAGTGTAAATTATTAAAATACCTCTTCTAAGAGATATAGACACATGTTGAATGTAAATATGGTCATAAAATGAGAACAACTATCCGAATGGCGTAAATAATGTAAATAGTTTGAATATCTCCATCTCCGAAATAGAAACAGATATAGAAAAATGTCGGAGCGTAGAACGGCCGAAATGTCGTTAATATGGCAACGAAGATGAGGACAGCAGTCTGAACAATGTCAGGCAGTTAGGTGTCATACGTGATACACGCTTTGGGCGATCATGTCTCGAAAGTGACATGACTGACTGGGCAGAATATTATACCACAGTAGGTTGCAATTGCTTTCTGCGGTTGACTGTTTGCCAGCCAATGCTATAGAACCCAATTTGTCCTATTATTTAATCCATAACTGGAGGGAAGAGATGGATTAATACATTTCCCAAGGGTATTTGCATGTAAGTGAATGCAAGGAATTCAACTGGAATTCGAACTTAGCTCCTCGATTTGCCGTTCCGAGTCGATATCCACTGCACCACAATAAGTAGTGTAAATAATTACAATATCTAATCTTAAACTGTCGTTCTCATCTTTGTTGAAATATTTACAACGTTTCAGCTGTTGTACGCTTTATCAAGGTTCACCAAGTACGAACATTGTATACGTTAAAAGATCAGGTGTCATAACAATACAACGCTGAAAATAGAACAGTTGTCGCGCCTCCTGATCAGGAACTTTTCCAACCCAGAGCATACAGGCATTTGTCTCAATGTTGCCGCAAGCTACCTCATATATATGGTTTCTCCAAAATTCCAAAAAACGATATTCCGTTAATGCCAATTATTTGTTAGTCACCAAGGCTCTGTGTGCCACCCACTAATTCACTTTCTTCTGGATATAATTGACCCATTATTAGGAAAACCACTATCAACTTTCTGAATTTCCGCTCATTTCGTTGGATTAATCAAAGAATCTCCCATCCAATCCAATCAAATAGTGAATTTGTTCATCACAGTGGAAGCACTATCGGTAATCATGGACAAACTGGCCTCGGATTCATCCCGAAGTACCAATATACCAATAGATAACCTGATGGAGATGCTGACTTTCTGTTCACAAACAACACACTTCGGAATGGGATCAGACATATATCGTTATGATGAGGGCTTAGCAATGGGCTCGCCATTATCACCATCACTGGATAACATATACAACTCCAGTCGTTTGATCACTTGTAGTTGCTTTGGTAAAGCAATGGTGTGTCGAATTTGTACAGAGAGGTAAGTGATTTGCAGTTATCTTTTATGATGTCACTGTGTATTACCAAGGACACCTTACTCTCCTATCATTGTGTATCTTTAGTGATCCACCCCACTCTCTCACCGTGTGTCCCTAATGACCCCCTCTCTCACCATGTATCCTTAAGGACCTTTACTCTCACCTCACATTGCTTAGGTTAACTTATTTTTCTTTTTCTTCATCTCTTGTTATTGCTTAATTTTTCACAAATTGTTCTTCTTTTTTGAAATTCTTAAATATATCATTGTCATTATTCTATGGATTAGTATCTTCATCACTTAGTGAGTTTGTTCACCAAGGTACCCACAAAGGTGGCACTATTAGTAGTCAGGGACAGACTGGCCTCGAACTCATCCCTAGAAGAACATACCTGTATACCAATAGATAACCTGATGGAGAGGCTGACTTTCTGTATACAAGCAACACACTTCGGAATGGGATCAGACATATATCGGTATGATGAGGGCTTAGCAATAGGCTAACTTCTGCCCAGTCAGTCATGTCTCAAAAGAGACATGATCGCCCAAGCATGTATCACGTGTGGTATTTAACTGACTGAATCATTTCACCCCAAGCAAGACAATAAAAACCATTGAGATGTAAGGTGTTACTAAGTGTGAGAAGGTGTCATTGAAAAGAAAGGACAATAAAAGAACAGAAATCAAGACAATAGCAGATGATGACATTGCACTTAAATTTTGGAAGATCATAGTTGATAGGAAAGCAAGATGCCAGGAGAGAGCTTCACAAGTGAAAAATGTAATGGAATAAACTATTAGTATAGAACTTATATTAGCAATGATTATATCTAGCAATTTCAACAATCACATGAGACCTAGTTGCCAATCTAGTACTGCACTGATATTGATCCACCTGAAGAACCAAAGAGCAAAAGTCATACAAATAATTACCATCAAAATATTTATAAAAATGGCATAGGGATACTATGTTGTGGCAATATGAAAGTGACTAAACCCGAGATGTCGAGTCAAGACTAAGGAAATTGCAGATTCTTCATTGAATTTTCTTAAGAACCTCTAGATACATAGCAAAAGCACTCGACCATATGTGGCAGCAATGTTCAATATATGGATGAATGATAGATTTATAAACATACAAGATGGATTCAGGCTAGAGTAATATATAGTGAACCAACTTTCCAAGCAGCAGACCTAGTAATTAATTCAACATAAAACAGAAATTCAAATTTGACCTGGGACCATGCAATCATCAAAACAGGATGGCAATGTTATGTCTACGGCCCGTCAATCAATTTGTTTACTTTTCCGACAAAAGTAAATGTATTCTTCTCATTCTATTCAATTTCAGAGAATTTTCTTCTTATCTTTTAAATCAATAAAAAAAAAAAATGAATACCAGCCATCTGGAAACAGGGTTACACAATGAGTTGCCCTCATGTAGGTTAGCATGCTAACAACCTTAGTAAGCAAAAAAAGATGACTAAAGATAACAGTTTCATTTTGGATGAGCTAAAGTTAGCAAGCTGTTTCTTGCCCCAAATAACAACAAATTGCAGAACTGGTGACACTGGGAAGGTTCTTTAGGAGAATAAAAAACAAAGTAGATCCAAGGATAGAGCCCTGGGGAAACCCATATTAAGGCTAAAAGATCTAGAAGAGTGGCCATTCAAGACGATTTTGATTATGTGATTTGATAAAAAGACTGAATCAAATCAAAATTTGGCAAAAACACCATAACTCTTCTGCTTGTGAAGACAAGTATGCCAAACACTGTCAAATGCCTTCAAAATATGTAAAGCAATAGCTTCACCATTCTTATCTGAAGCTTGATATACTTTTTCAGAAGTAACTATTAATACTTAGGTGATTGACCTAGAGAAGCAAAAGCCATACTGTCTGAAAGTTTTCAGAATTAATTAAAGCCACCAGTAATTTGCCAAAAACAAATAAAAAACAAATAAGTTGATAGTTCCAAAGGTCAGATGGTTTATTTAAAAATCGAAACTAGAGAAATTAATTTTTTGGGATTTAAGCAGCAAAGCAAGAAGCAGCAGGGTATTTGATGTAGAGTTTACAGAGAACAGGAAACAGTCTAGAATTACTTTAGGACACTTGCAGTGATGCCATCAACACTGCATGCTTTGTGGGTATCATGTTTGAATATGATAACAGAAACCATATATAGAATTATGTGTATATCAGACAGTAGAGACTCGGTTCTAGGTAGAAAGCCAGGCAAAGATGCACCTGATAATTCAAGAGTAGAAATTGAAGAAAATTTATGAGCAAAGCATTCTGCTTCATCAACAATAGATAAACGCACTTCAAATTGACTGAAAAGAGGAGAAAAACTTACTCTTATTTAAAACACTCTTACGGAGTTGATAGTAGTCCCAAGTACAAAACTATATATATATATATATATATATATATATATATATATTTCTTTTTTTAAATTTTTTTTAAGCATTTCACCCCAAGCAAGGCATTCCACTGCCACTATTGCGCTTGGGGCTACATAGGGGGAGGAAAATAGGAAGAGTGGTTAGATATAGGAAATGTCAGAAGCGGGGTGATAGATACTTGGGTGGGTAGGAAGAGTGTTTGAAAGAATGGAAGTTAGTTTGTTAGGTGTCTATTTACCTTACATTTAAACTCCTGGAGATTGTAGCCGTCGGGAAAGCAGTCATGTGGAAAAGAATTCCACAGTCGGGTTACCGTCTTGGTGACCCCTCTGAAGATGGTTCATGTGAGCCGAAAGCTTAGAACCAAATTAATAAAAAGCTATCCAAATGTTGGAGAATTTTTGTCTTTATTTTCAACTGAAATTAAAGCCCAAATACGACGTTTAGAACGGCTCATGATTAAACATAATAGACATTCATTGTCTCTAATATATTGTTAGGGCGCCGCTCCTATTTGACTACATAATGGACTGTTCCCATTGCTATATATAGCAATGGTGGATTCTCTACAGGGCGAGTCGTAGAGAGTCACTAGACTGACGACTCTACGACGCTGTCAGCTCTCTGCCTCGGGTAGAGGGCGCTCTCTGCTTCCGAGCAGAGAGCAATAACCCAGTCGTGGTTCCGCCGAAGGGTAGAAGCACGACTGGGCAAAAATAGACAGACATTTTTTGGCCGGGCCATATAGCCCGGAAATCCCAGATATAAACTGACCATGTGTCATATGTTGCCCTTACTGGGAGGGACAGCTAAATAATGAGTCGTAGAGAGTCGTACGGGTTCGTACAGAGTCAGTGCGATATTTAGACACTCTTCCGGTGGCGTACCGGAAGTAATCACGTATACACACGTCTTACGACGGATTGGATTATTGTATCTTTTCTATTGTAAATATTACTAATCACTTCTGTACATACTAACCGTCTTTCCGCGGAATACAACTTATATTCTGATTCTGTTGTTGAGTTATTCATTTATACTTGGCGACATATATATATATATATATATATATATATATATATATATATATATATATATATATATATATGCTTCATTCTGTCAGTGAACAGAAACTTAGCCTCATCAAGGACATGCTTGCAATCATTACAAGTGGACACAAAGAGGCGGCTGTTGGTAAGTTGGTAGCAGACAGAAGAGTTGTGAAAAGAGAGATTCAGGCCTAATAGCAGAGCCAAAAGAGTGTGATTGAGTGTGTGATTCTCAACAAGAGCCAAGAGACGAGGTAAGGGACAAATCAAAAAGAAAAGAAGTATGTTGGATAGAATTATTAGGGAAAATAAGTAGGGAAAACAAGTATTTATCTGAGAAATTGAGCAACAGAACAATTTAAAGAAAACACCAGCAACATCAGTAGTATTAGTAGTAGTGTTTAAACCACTTGACATAATGAGCATTAAAATTGCAAACACAGATGTTTGCAGATGAAAGTAAAGAGAGTCATTTTTATATACTTCCATATTTTTTTTCTGAAAACAAGAAAAGAAATAGCTAACAGAGTTTAATAGTGATTATGAAAAACACATAAAAGAATCATTTTATTATTCAAAAAACTTGCCATTGAAATGTTTTCATGAACATATGTGTCTGAGAATACCACTGATTTCTCTATCAGGATATCAGGAAAGCATTTCAAGGGAGACTTTCTACACTACAGAAATTGGTATAATACCACGAATGTTGTCGAAAGAAAGGTTGTCCGACTTTAGTGATTTTTTGCAAACTGGTTTAATTCTGTTATTTATAATGTCATTTATAATTTATCCGCTTCAACCTGTACAATACCCAATGTCCTTGCTTTTGAATCATTCCTAATGTTTTCAAACATTTTCAAACTGTTGTGATAAACTCCTAATGATTCTGCAAGTTCACCTTGCACCTGACATGAATCTTCATGAAGTATTTCTCATCCATTTTTTTTCACTGCGCCAGCATGTTCTTTAACTTCAACATCCAAATCATTATTGTTGAAGCATCTAAACCAATCTCTACATGGTCATCATAGGTCTCAACAAGAATTCTATGTGCTTCAGCTGCAGATTTGTTTTGAATAAGACAGTGTAGTGAAATTCCCCACAAATACACTTTCTTTGGCATAAAATCCGACATGTTTAACACTATGAAAAATAAAGTTATTTACACTTTGGCGAAATGACATACACTGGATTTTAAGCTTGCTTATAGTACATTCTTATAGATGTGCTACCATCTGAAATTGCATGCATACACTGTTTACATTATTTGGACGTTATGCGTTACCGTAATGACAGTTACTAAAAGGTTAATACCAATTTTACAGATATATCGAGTATATAGGTCACACCTCATTTTTTTAAAAAACATTTTGATAAAAAAAAATGAGACTTAACTGTGTGTATTTACGATACTTCTTCAGTCATGTGGGAGCATCTATTACAATGATTGCCATATTAAATGACCTGCCTTTCAGTCAAACCAGAAAGATTGCAAGGTAGATATTATTATCCCCAAAACTCACTTTTTTGTGGCTAATATTAGTCTAACTCATCTTTATCTCCTTTTTCAATCAATTGATGATCACAACAAAAGCAATTTCTGTAAGACATGAATAAAAATTTACCTAAAAAAATCTATTAAATACAACCACATTTATGAGAAAGGCAAAGCCATAGGTTCAGAGGACATTAGTGATGTACTATGATGTCTAAACAGATAAGAGATTAAAATAAGTGGTCTTTGATGTACAAAAACTCATCCCAGTAAAATAAAACGTTTTCTTTCGTATTAATTTGTATATTCGAGAAGAATGGATAATTTGTAAACTAGAACATTATATGTCCTCAATTACTGTCAATGCATAAAAGAGAATTCTCACAGCTAACAAAATTATTGGAGCTATTTATTTAAAATTTTTTCCAATAAGAAATAAAAAGAAGGATATTATTAGGCAAAATGTTTTAAAAAGTAACTCTGAAGAATTTTCCAATTTCAGTATCTGGAAAGAGCCTGAATTATCTTGAATAGATCCGGTGAAAAGACACATCCTTGTCTTACGCCCCTTTCTATCTTTGTATATCTGCTGAATTCGTTACCTGTCCGTATACAGGCGGTTCGCTGCCAGTATAGATACTTGATTACTCTTAGGTCATTCCCAAATATATCGAAGCTGCCGAGCATCTCCAATTCTTTGTGGCATATTTTGTCGAAAACCTTTGCATAATTGATAAAACATAGGTACAAGTTCTTTTTCATTTGTATTGCCTTTTTGGAGACCATCCTAATAATAAATATGGCGTTCCTTGTTCAAGTGTCTTTGACGAACCCTCACTGTTCTCTCCTATCTCTGGTCTGATTTGGCTTCTCGCTCTATTCATCAGGATTCGGACGATCAGTTTACTTAGGTACAAGGTCAATTTAAAAATATAGTCAACAATCCCCATAACTTAAGGATTTATCAGATATCATCGGAATTATCAGAAGGTGGATTTGTCGAAGAATAAAAGTATATCTTTTGTATGTTTAAATAGAAATTTATTAATAGAACAGAATAACATGAATTGGTAGAAGTTAAACGTTCAATGAGAAACAGTAGTAAGGAGTTAAGGGTATCAAGAGTTTGTAGTAGTAACTTGTGTGCATGTATGTATGAGCGTTATCTTTGGGTAAGAAGCTCTTTGAAGTTATCGCTCAGTCTTAACGGGTTCCGTTCGGTTATCAAGTATAACAAAAGATAGACGGGTGAACAATGAAGAGGAAGGAGATGTGAGAGAAAGAGAGAGGTAATAATAATAACGATCGCTTGACGTTTGTCAACGGACGTGTTAATTACGCTCGTATTCTTCTCTTTGGCGACAGTCGAACTTGGCCCGTCTTTTATTTCGTTTGTGAGGCTCGAAAAGAATGTGATTATGGCCTCTCCATTGGACGACGAACAAAATTCGCGTCGGCTTGTGAAAAGGTCCGTGGAAGAATTTATTTCAGATAATTGAAGATTATTTAAATTTTGTTTTTAGATGTTTTCTATTGGCCGAAAAGCATTTCGCATCAAGGTGTGAAATTTAAAGAGGTTTGTTTTGGATTCGCTTTTGCGTGTGTGTTAAGCAAAATTTGTAAATTCGAGTCTTTTTTTTTTATTTTGTTTCTAATAAAATCAATGAGTCAGTGCTTAGCATTTGAATTTTAAATCTAGATCTTGTTTTGGTCACTACAATGGTATGAACACCAGCAAGATATGTGACAGAGTTTTCCAGTTACTTAGCGTAGTGGGCATTAAAGTCATGGAACACAAATATATTAGCGAACGAATTTGAGGAAATGGCCTTGCCTATATTGTTTGAGATGATGTCTAGTACGGAACAGTCAGGAGAGGAAGGGGAGCAGTAGAGAAAGAAAAGATAACTAACCGAGCTCAGTAGAGAGAGACGGGGACACATGTCGGAATGGTCTAGAGATTCATCATCCTGGTTAGAGGAAGATGTTCGCTGACATAAAAGCAAAGTCCATACATATGAACATTGGAGTCTTTCCTAAAGAGGGGAAAGTAACCAGGAATATAGAAATCAGAGGAAGGAATAAGGGTCAAGGTTAGTTTCACAGAGAGCTAAGATGTCAGGGGAATTTTTGTGGAGGAAGAATTCAACGCTGCAAAAGTTAATACGGATACCAAGGACGTTCGATAAAGAGATGTTGACAGGCTTAGTTTTTTTTTTTTTTTTTTTTTTTGGTTCAGCTGGTTTAGTTTTAGTTCTTTGATTGTAAGTGGTCATGATTAGAAATTTTTTGGTAAGGAGGGGCTTAGAATAGTAGTATAAATTGGTCGTGAAATCGAACATGTATTGGTAGGGAACTGGCGCAGTCTGCAGCATAATGTTGTCTCAGGTTTACCCACCGTAGTCACTTGCAGAGACACCCATCCATGCACGACATGGCACTACAAGAACCTCAATATTATTCAACTGTTGACCAGAGCGGCCTCTCAAGACGCTACGCAAGATTTCGGGCTCACAATTACCAGTCGGAAGCAGCAACCAAGAAACTGCCAACCCAGTACCTTCAGTATGAATAGATACTGCCTCTATCCATACACATTACAAAAAGCTTGCGACAGCACCACTATTAAGACCTAAGGAGAGGAAAGAAAACCGGGAACCCCTTTCTAAACAGAGAACAAGGAATGAGCCTCTACTCCTGCTAAAAAAAGCGGGTGAAGGTGCTAGTATTGTGAGCCCAATTAGTTTCTTCTCCGTCATTCGGGCTGGGAGAAACAGGACAATAATCTGTGTTTTGCTGTTTCCTTTTACACCATGTTTTACTTGTTCTTTTTTTTTCTTTGTAATCATTTCACCTCAAGCAAGACATTCCACTTCTACTATTGCGCATGGGATACATAGGGGAACGTAAAGAGAAAGAGTGGTTAGATATAGGAAATGTCAAAAGGAGAGTGATAGATGGGTAAGGATACAGAGGCTGGGGGTTGGGTAGTTGGGGTGAGTGTTTGAGAGAATGGATGCGAGTTAGTGTGTTAGGAGGTGTCTATTGATCTTACATTTAAACTCCTGGAGATTGTAGCCGCCTGGGAAGCAATCATGTGGAAGGGAATTCCACAGTCGGGAAGCGCGAGAAAAGAAACTGTTGGAGTAGAAATTGCGGTTGCATTTTATCGGTTTCACTGTAAAAGGATGGGATCTAGTTGCTAATCTAGTATCTCTTGCAAATTCAAACCTAGGGGGCACCAGTGATCTAAGTTCATCGGAGCAGAAGCCGTGAAAGTATTTATAGTAGAGACACAGGGAAGCCACGTCGCACCGGTGAGAGAGGCTGCAGGCGGTCTGCCAATCCGGTATCGATCACATTACAGACCCTCCGTTGTACTTTGTCGAGAAGCCCGAGGAGAATAGCAGGTGCATCCGACCAGATGTGGCAACAGTATTCAATGCACGGGCGGATGGTTTCTAGACTGCGTTGTTAAATATTAAATGAATCCCCATTTTCAGAGATGCTAAAGAAAGGGGAGGAAGGAAAGAAAGACAGGTGGCGAGAGAGACAGTTTGTAGAAGATTCATAAGAAACGCATTTATTTGAAAGACAAAGTAACTCTGTTTAAACAGATAAAAAATAATAATTTTTATTAATTAGTATTTTAAAGTCAGTCATGTCTCTTTCTAGACATGATCGCCCAAGTACGTATCACTTAACTGACTGACAGACGGTTTTTCTAAATGTAACTTTATCACTCTGATAAAGTCTTAAACAACAAAATGTGTTACATGAAAACATTTCCACTTTGTTATATTTTCCCCCCTAGAACAAGGGTGGGCAAACTTTTCATTGCAATGGCAACATTAAAAAATTCACTATTTTATGGGGCAACATAGTTTATTAACCAAAATAATTAATATTTAAAATAGACAAAATAAAAGGCTTTTAAATATAAAAAAGCAATTAATGTTTTAAAGAATTGTAAAAGATTCATATGAAACGCATTTATTTAAAAGACAAAATAAATCAATTTAAACTTTAAAGGTAAACAATTTTTATTAATAAGTATGTTTAGTAGGAACTTCACAGGAAACATTTGTTTGAAAACAAAATAGTTAAATTTAAAGAAGAAAAAATAATTTCACTTTCAATTTTTTTTTTTAATCATATCACCCCGAGCAAGGCGGTAACGCCACTGATGTGCAGGGGGTTACATAGGAGTGAAAAGATTGGAAAAGAGAAAACCAGAAACCGCATTCTAAACAGGAAACAAGAGATGAGCCTCTTCACTTGTTCAATAGACGAAGGTGGAGTGTGAACCGGGCGATAGTTTAGTCTATCTACTCCAATTGAAAAAAAAAGTGAGAAGATTGGAAAAGAGAAAACCGGAAACCGCATCCTAAACAAGAAACAAGAGATGAGCCTCTTCACCTGTTCAGTAGACCAGGCTGGAGTGTGAACCGGGCGATAGTTTAGTCTATCTACTCCAATTATACTAACATTTGGCTTTTGGCATTCATTCTTTTGGTGGGCCACATGCTGCCCAGAGGCCTTAGTTTGCTGACACCTTTCTTCCTTAAACTGATGCCTTCTTTTTACTATATATCCAAACTATAATCATAAACTCTATGGAGAAAAAGGTATCAGTTTAACATATGCTGAAAACGTTCAGATTTTCACCTGAAATTTAAAAAATGCAAACTCCAAGCACAAAGGTCACAATAGAAAAACAGGTCACGTTTGGCCCTACTCTCCTGATGTCAGTTTAAACCATGGCTGGGCAAACTTTTCAGTACAAGGGCCATTTAAAAATTCTCAACTTTATAGGGCCGCATAGTACATTAAGCAAAATTAATATTTAAAATAGACAAAATAAAAGGCTTTTAAAGACAAAAATAAAATTAATATTTTAAAGACATGTAGAAGATTCATAAGAAACGCATTTATTTGAAAGACAAAACAACTCAGTTTTAACTTGAAAATAAAATAAATTATATATCAATAATGATATATATTTTTATATAGGAGCTTCACACGAAACAAATTTGAAAAACAAAATAAATATGTTTTAAGAAAAAGAAAGCAATTATTTTTAAATAATGGGTATTTCAAAGACTTGTAGAAGATTCATAAGAAACGCATTTATTTGAAAGACAAAATTATGACACTTTCATATTAGTGTCAAAAGTTGACTGGCAAAATTAATTAAATGAAAATTAATTAAATGCTAATTAATTAAATCATGATAATAATTATTTTATTAAACCATTAAAAAAATAAGTTCATTCTGGGTATCCAACATTTTAAAGAACCAGGTGAAGTAAATCGAAGTCATTAAGTATAAAGATATCTAGACCCAAGCGGAAAAGGCTGACCTATAAACTGTCACTAAAACAAAACACTCTGGAGGTGTGATGACCTGTCAAAAATTACTTCAATTTCAAAATTTTGAGCGTGGCAAACATGGGGTCGCTTCACCCGTGATTGAGTGCAAGTATGGCACAAGGTAATAAATCATTGATCAACCAACCACATGGCCTGCTTCTTGTTAGCCCACCCCGATGACTGCGACTAATTGGCTGATTATCTAAACCAATCAGATGCAACCCATGGGGGGTTGTTACGACGATAGCCATTGGCCGGCAATTCCTATTGGCTGACCAATCAGTAGCTAATTATTCGGGATTCGGGCCTATAAATAGAGAACACCCAGAGCAAAAAATCGAGTCGGTTCATTCTTCGCTGCCCAGAAGCGAATCCGTTGCCACTGCATACTCCATTATTGAAACAGCCTAACTGCAGTTAAGATTGCTTCGAGCCAAGGAAACTTTTTCCGCCAATCAACTACATTCACCCCTCACTTCGTTTTACCTTGATAAAAATTATTGTATACCTTTGTAAATAAGCGCTTGTTACTGTTTATAACAAACGCTTTTCGTCATTTCTTTGATGGTGTGGCAACTATTCTTCTACTCCGACGCCAAATTCAACACTCCATCGACTGAATTGTATCCCCCCCCCGCTTTCGCGGATCTTAAGAAGCAACGTGGACGCGGAAGAAATCAGAGAACAACATGTCTGGAACATATGGTAATCACAAAACCATCGGCCAACCCGGTATCGTGAAAATATACTACCATAAAGTAATTCAGTTTTAACTTGAAAATAGAATAAATTATATATCAATAATGATATATATTTTTAAATAGGAGTTTCACACGAAACAAATTTGAAAGAAAAAATAAATTTGTTTTAAGAAAAAGAAATCAATTATTTTTAAATAATTGATATTTCAAAGACTTGTAGAAGATTCATAAGAAACGCATTTTTTGAAAGACAAAGTAACTCAGTTTTAACTTGAAAATAAGATATATTATATATCAATAATGATATATATTTTTAAATAGGAGCTTCACACGAAACAAATTTGAAAGACAAAATAAAATTGTTTGAAGAAAAAGAAAGCAATTATTTTTATTAATTGATAATATAAAATAGAAAAACATTTATTTGAAAGCAAAGTAAGTCTGAAGAAATAAAAAAAAACAATTTTTACTAAATAATATTTTTAAGTGGAAGCTTCCAATATAACGCATATCAAGTAATTCAATTTAATGAAAAAAATCATATTTTACAGTAGAAACTTCACATGAGACACATTTGTTTGAAAACCAAATAAATTAATTTAAAGAAGAAAAAAGAATTTTTCTTTGAAATTTAGTAACATTTGGACGAGCCGTTTGCAGCCCGCGAGCCCTTTGCGGCCTGCGAGCCGTAGTTTGCCCACATTCGATCTATAGATCTATCTATTGGAGTAGATAGATCTATCTATTGCCCGGTTCACACTCCACCCACGTCTATTGAACAGGTTAAGAGGCTCATCCCTTGTTTCCTGTTTAGGATGTGGTTTCCGGCTTTCTCTTTTCCAATCTTCTCACTTTGTTTTATTGTTTTTTTTTCAATTGGAGTAGATAGATCTATCTATCGCCCGGTTCACACTCCACCCACGTCTATTGAACAGGTGAAGAGGCTCATCCCTTGTTTCCTGTTTAGGATGTGGTTCACGGCTTTCTTTTTTCCTATCATTCTACTCTTAAGTAGCCCCCTGCGCATCAGTGGCGTCATCGCCTTGTTTGGGGTGATATGATTAAAAAAAAATAAAAAATAAAAAATAAACTTTCCTTTTCTGCCGTTGAAGTAGTTGTTCACACGCGACAAGACGCCGTTCCACGTCCCTAGGTTTCAACGGTATTTATCAACCTTCCCACGCAAGGCTAGATGTGACACAAGGTCTTTTTATAAAACCGAAAAACATGTTTTGATAGGAAAAAAGAAAGCCGGGAACCACATCCTAAACAGGAAACAAGGGATGAGCCTCTTCACCTGTTCAAAAGACGTGGGTGGAGTGTGAACCGGGCGATATTTAAGTCTATCTACTCCAATTGAGAACAAAAAAAGAGAAAAGGAAAACAGTGAAAGAAGATTAAGGGGGGAAAAAAAGAGAGAAGGAAAAGAAAGCCGGGAACCACATCCTAAACAGGAAACAAGGGAGTGCTTTGGTATAGTATTGTGACCAGCGATGAAAAGTAGATTCTGTGCGATAACCCTATGCGTAGAAGGTCGAGCGGTAAACCCGACCATGCAACAACATCGACGGCAGAGCCGAATATTCATGGTTTGAAGTTTCTGGTCTGCACTTGGTGGAATCAGCTGGTTGTAGTTTATTATGAGCCACTCAAACCGACCGAAACCATCGCGGAAGATCGCTATCGACTACAATTGATACGTTTGAACCGAACATTGAGGAAAAACAGCCGATATACGTGCAGAGACCCAGCAAAGTCACTTTTCATGAAAAATTAGCAAGAATTTACACAAGGTCCTAATATATATATATATATATATATATATATATATATATATGTGTATAGGTGTCCAGTTCGTAATCGGTGAGGATAACCCAACAAGATTATCTTAATATAAAATATTAAGTGGTAAATCCATATAGAGAGCTCGATGGCTGTTAACCAGAGCGATATGAAATCAATCGAAGTGTTGAGTTTTCCTTATATATATATATATATATATATATATATATATATATAGAGAGAGAGAGAGAGAGAGAGGATGATATGAACAGAATTATATATATAGTGGATACTCTATGGTAATCCTAAGTGTAGGAGATTGTGGGGTAAGCCCGGCCATGCATGAACATCATCGACAAAGCCGAATGTCCATGGTTCGAATCTTCTGCTCTGCAATTTTGGGGATCAGCTGTGTGTAGTTTATTATAAGATGTTCAAACTGACCAAAACCATCACGAAAGATCGCTATCGACTGCAATTGATACGTTTGAGCCGAGCATTGAGGAAAAAAAGAACGGCCGATGTACGAGCAGAGACACGACAAAGTGATTTTGCGATATAACAACGCTTGGTCACATTGTGGCCGTAGTGAGCTGCTTAATGTTTCTTTGATTCGACCTTGTGTCAGACTTAACCCAACTCCCTACAATTTACAAGTTTTATGCTGAATTATCATCAGAAGGGTTTTCATCTTCAGAAGGTTGGTTGTCGTCAGGATGGAATGTGTGGAATAGTATGGAATAGCGTAAGAAGAATAAAAAATATATTTTTCATGTTAAAATAGAAATTTATTAAAAGGAGGATTAACGTAAGTTGTAGAAGTTAATGTTCAATTCGAAACATTATTAAGAGGTTAAGGGTAGAGTTCGTACAAAATGTTCTAGTAGTAATTGTTGAAATAGATAAGGAGAAAGAGAAAGAGGACAATGTCCGGATCGCTTGAAGTTTGAAGTTACATTTTAGATGTGTGTCTCTCTTTCGCTGCTCCCATCTCTGAGTCTCTGACGCTGCGAAGACATTTATATGTGTTTTTGAATTTCGCACTGGATTGCCAAGTCGCTCCCATTGGTCAAAAATCATTTTAATACCTACTTGCGAAATCTGGGTTCGACTTTTTCGTTAAGCAGATGGTCAATCCTTTTTCTATTTGGGAAAATCAGGATTTCACACAGCGTTGTGAATTTTTGTAAAAGTGAGGAAGAGAGTTGATTTTAATTAATTTCTTATCCGCTATAACATGTTGCAAAACAGGTGAAAACCTATTTGGAAGAGCTTAAAGGGGATGTCTTAAATCACCTGCCGTATTTACCAAACATTGCTCCGTCCGATTATCACTTGTTCCGATTGATGGCACATGGCCTGGCTGAGCAGCACTTTCATTCTTATATAGATGCAAAAAAAAAAAAAAAATGGGTCGACGTGTGATTACGCTCAAAAGACATTTTTTTCCGACATGGAATTCAAATGCTACCAAAAAGATGGGAAAAAGTAGTGGCTAGCTATGGGCAGTATTTTCAGTGACATGTTTCTTACTAATTTTTGTTTTAAATAAAACATTATTTTTCAAGAAAAATTAGCGAGAACTTATTCAAGGTCCTAATAGCTTGAAAACAAATTTTGAGATTACTTCAACACTCAAAAGTAAATATTTTTTTTCAAAGCTTTTGAAAGAAATATTTTTTAAACTGATTTTCTTTTGTGTTTTTGTTATGCGTCTTTAGTTTTTACTAATCTTTTTTCTGTCTTTCTTGACTGCTTTTCTTTGATTTTTTTATATCGTGCGACTCATGAAAAATACTTTTTCCTTTACATTCACTTTTTGTCCCTAGTATAATGGTGTTTTTTTTTTCCTTTGGCATATACCATCCTATCAGGACAGATACAAACAATAAGAGCGAGGTAGCTGAATTTTTCTGAAAATTACGCCCATAGGATGTTTCATAAACAACAACGGTCACTGTTCATTTGTTGGGTAAACGAGCGTGCGCGTGTACACACACACACACACACACACACACACACACACACACACACACACACACACACACATCCACAGAGACACGCTCGCACGTACACGCACACAGACGTATAAATATTTTAAAGTATTAACGAATGACCTGTTTGTATTGTCATTCTGTGTGTGTGACGTGCATGTTGTAGTTTTATTTATTGGCAATCACCTACGAAGCGAGTAATGATCGTCGTATACTGAGACAGAGAACTTAGTCAAAGATGTTAATTTCGTTTGGAAAAAAGATCTTTCTCGGGATATGTGCCATAGTGTTTATAATGATTGTAGTATTGTTGAGCACTAAGAGCACAGGCCTAATTTTTAAAGGTAAGTGTTGCTAATGAAATGAATCCCTACTTTTACAGGAAAAAGATAACAAAGAACGGGAGAGAGAGAGAGAGAGAGAGAGAGAGAGAGAGAGAGAGAGAGCGTAATATTTTTATAGTCAATGATGAACGCACTCGTTGAGGAAATTTATTATTTTTTAGTATTATTATGAAAAACATTTGTTTTTTTTACAAATGAAAATAAAGCATACACGCATAAAATATTTGAAATATTAAAATTAGTGTTGATGGGAAATGCTTTTCTTAAACTAATTTTATCTAAATTAAATAAGTTCTGTTGAAAGAAATTTTAAAGAGTTACGTTTTAGAATATTTAAACGAAATAAGTCGGTATTTTTCTTTGAATTTGTTTTTTTAAAAAACATTTCAGCTGAATAATGTAAATTATATTTTATTCGTCTGTTCTGAATCTTTGAAAATATTTTTTTCCTCAGTTTTATATTTTCATTTAATGAATCATTCAAATTAATAAAAAAAATCTTTACTTACTACGTTTAACAGTTTAAATTTCAGCCAAACTAAGGTTTTTTTATAGAAAAAAAAATTTTCTTTCCATTTAAAAAAATAGAGAGAAAAAAAAACTCTTATTTTTTATAACCTATATTCATGCTTTTTAAGCATATAAAATTCAATTTATGCTCTCAGGCGTTTGAAAAAGGTTTACAATAAAGTTTACATCTAGCTGCGAATCAGCTACAGGTAATTTCGGTCTTAAAAGTTTAGATTTCTCTTGTCCTACCTGACGCATCTACAAACCGGTTTAAATTGGGAAACAAATCAAATTTTAAGTGGATATAATTATAATATATTTATAATATTTAAACTGACCAGGCTATTTGTTCTAACAGAATATTTATTCGAAACCAACTTTTGTTTTTAGATCTGGTGAAGCCTTGAAAATGAAATGCATTTATTTATTTGATCAAACAAATATCTCTTCTCATGTAATATTTCCACATATCAAATTTGAAACTTTGTCGGGATTACAATATCCTATTTTAATAACACACACACACACACACACACACACACACACACACACACACACACACACACACACACACACACACACACACACATACATATAATTTATTTATTTAAGTGCTATTTTAAAACTTTTAATGGATACTCCGATCTGAGTAGATGTTTTAATATTTATTTATTTACATCCAGCCGCTACCGGCTTGAATATTCGAGAAATCTTTTGTCATAAAATTATGCGCCCTCAAGCATGATTGGAATCTACTTCCCCTAGGGCAGGGGCAGTTAACCTTTTCAGGGTGAGGACCAGGTGAGACATGTGGGAGTAGGTAGCGGGCCGGAGTGACAAACGAAACACTCCAATGAGTCCAAAGTGAATACTCTATAGAAAGCGAATATTAATGAGAGAGAGAGAGAAAAAAAAAAAAGAATATGTTTTTAACCAGAAACAAGGTAAACTAGTATATAATTAGACAAAATACGTACATAAGAATTTTATTGTAAAAGCATATATATGTCCTTAATTAAAAAGTATAGATGATTTACATTCCCTAAGGAGTCCTGCGTTTAACTAATAACCCATTTTCCAAGATAAACCAGATATACCAAAATAAGTTCAGGTGCCTAATATAGTACAATTGAAAGAAAGATCTACTTCTACAAAGAAAACAATTTAAAATTTCACATTACCTTGAAATTTTAAATATGAAACAACGGTTAATAAAAAGAATCTAGCAATTGATTTTTCATGTTTCTTAAAACACATTTTAAATTTCTTTGAAATAGTTAAGACAAGAAAATACAGTTATGTTCAAGCAAAACTTTCTTTGGTTTTTCAGTTTTTACTTTGAAAGAAGTTGACTAAACGTCACGATAATGAAAATGTAATTGTTCGAATAATAACCAAAAATCTTATTTTTTTAAAGTAGTCTTTGATTTTAGGGGATTCTATTTCCGCACGCACCCTTTGAACTTTTTTTCGCTAACAGTTCAGATATGAAAAATCAGAATGAAAGAACTGACGGCAAAGTCTTGAACTTCTCAAATAGGTGTGAAAAACTTTGGAATTAAGTATTAGGTGCTCACAGAAAACTAAGAGAAACACGCTTGGACGATCATGTCTCGAAAGAGACATGACTGACTGGACAGAAGATTATCCCGCAGTAGGTTGCCATCGTTTTCTGCGGTAGACTGGTTGCCAGCCAAGGCTATAGAACCTAATCTGTTCTGTAATTTGACTGAAAGCTAGAAGGAGAAGAGATGTAATATATTATTAAGTAGTAATTAGTAGGGGATCAGTTTATTACTTCATTACAATAGAAAACCGATCCCCCACTTTATGACCAGTAAAAGCCTTAATCATAATTGCAACTATTATATTCAATCAGTCAGTTGAGTGCCATACGTGATACACGCTTTGGGCGATCATGTCTCGAAAGAGACATGACTGACTGGGCAGAAGATTATCCCCTCAGTAGGTTGCCATTGCTTTTTGCGGTAGACTGATTGCCAGTCAAGGCTCTAGAACCCAATCTATCCTGTTATTTAACCCATAACTGGAAGGAAGAGGCGGATTAATACCTTTCCCAAGGGTATTTTTGCGTGTAAGTGAATGCAATGAACTCAAATGGAATTCAAACTCGGCTCCACGATTTGTCGTTCTGTGCCAATATCCACTGCACCACAATGCATTTTTCTCACTACTATGTAAAAACACATATATGAAAAATCAAAATCAAAGTATGAACTTGTCCCAGAGGTCAGAGAACTTTGATCCTCAAATTTTTGCAGCTGAATTCAAGAAATCATAGAAATTGTTTGTTTAAAAGTAAATAATAAAAGATGTACGTTGTGGAGCATTGGATATCGTCTCGGAACGAGAAATCGGGGGTGCCGAGTTCGAATTCCAGCCGAATTCATTGCATTCACTTACGCGCAAATACCCTTGGGAAAGGTATAAATCCGTCTCTTCCTTCCAGTTATAGGTTAAATAACAGGACAGATTGGGTTCTATAGCCTTGGTCGGCAACCAGTCTACCGCAGAAAGCAATGGCAACCTACTGTGGGATAATCTTCTGCCTAGTCAGTCATGTCTCGAAAGAGACATGATCGGCCAAAACGTGTATCACGTATGGCACTTAACTGACTGAATAAAGTGAAAGAAACAAATGAGATATTCAAAGAACTCATTTACTAGGTTTGTTGTTTAGCAGTTTTTAGTTATTTTCTATTGTCTTTTAATCCTACTTTACAAAATATTTTTTATTAGAATTTTTCTTATTTTTCATATAATAACCACATAAGAAAAATATTGAAGAAATTTCTGTTAAAATTTTAGTTTTTTATTAGCTGTTTTCAAGAAATATTTTACTTATTGGAAAATTTACATTTTTAATCTTAATTTGAAATTAAAACTAAAATAAAAGCTTCAAGAAAAAATTTTCATTTTTAAAAATTCATTTTATGATTTAATATTCAAAAATCTTTTAGGTCTTTCTTAATAATTAGCATTACATGATTAAAAAAAATGTTCCAAACTTAATAAAACATAATTTAATCGTTAAAATCTTTGTAATTATTAAGAAAGACCTAAAAGATTTTTGAATATTAAATCAGGTACCTAATAGGTACCTTCACAGTTTTGCTTAAAAATGAGCATATGTATATAAACGTGCCAATTTTTTGTAAATATGAACGCCGATATTTTTTTTTTAATCATATCACCCCGAGCAAGGCGGTAACGCCACTGATGTGCAGGGGGCTACATAGGAGTGAAAAGAATGGAAAAGAGAAAGCCGGAAACCACATCCTAAACAGAAAACAAAGGATGAGCCTCTTCACCTGTTCAATAGATGAGGGTGGAGTGTGAACTGGGCGATAGTTTAGTCTATCTACTCCAATTGAAAAAATAAAAATAAAAGAGTGAAAAGATTGGAAAAGAGAAAACCGGAAACCGCATCCTAAACAGGAAACAAGGGATGAGCCTCTTCACCTGTTCAATAGACGTGGGTGGAGTGTGAACCGGACGATAGTTTAGTCTATCTACTCCAATTGAAAAAAAAAAGTGAGAAGATTGGAAAAGAGAAAACCGGAAACCGCATCCTAAACAGGAAACAAGGGATGAGCCTCTTCACCTGTTCAATAGACGTAGGTGGAGTGTTAACCGGGCGATACAGCATTATCAAAAATAAGTACGATAACTAGTAAATTTAAAGCGAAAATGAGAGGGCCTAATTTAGAGTGGCGTCTGGAGGTGATCTAGGTTTAAGGTAGGTACTTCCATTCATTTTCGATACCTAAGTTTTAAAATGAACTTTTAAAAATGAAAAAGCTTTATTGAAGCTTTCATGTTTAGCTTTAGTTGAAAGTTAAATGATTAAGTTTAATATTTTCAGTACCCTGGTGTATTTCCAATAGAAATTATATTGATTGAAATCTTGACTTTTTTTTGAGTTTTCAAAAGATATCAGTTTTTCGTTAATTTTTTTTTTGTATATTAGAGATTTACAAGTTTGTAAACAAAAGTTAATTATCGGTTTTAAAAATCTTGCAAAAATAAAATATAACTGTGAGACGTTATAAATATAACTGTGAGACGTTATTTTTTGAAAAATTAGCAAATGTAAAGTTAAAATAATCTGATTTGAAACAAGTTTTACTTGCATATAGCGTGAAATTTAGAATAAAGTATTTCTTAATCACGGAAGTCATATGTTTCTGATGCGTGAAGTGACTGATGAATAGCCAGATGTGGTGATAAGCTAAGTATGGCTGACTAGAATTGATAGAAATTTATGAAACCTAAGTGAACGTTTCTTAAGGGGAACAACCCTTGAAACGAGACCATTTAATGATATGTCTATTATGACAATCCAAAGTTTAAAAAATGGACAATCCTGTATAAAAAATTTAAATTATTTAAAAAATCTTAATGCGAAATGATTTGTATTAATCTTTTCATTTTCGATTAGTAAGTATAGTCTTTACTTAATAACTTAATAAGCGAATACAAAAAGTAACTAGAAGAAATTTAAAAAAATGTTTTAAACTTTATAATTTATAATTAACAAAGAGAAAATGAAAACAATTTTTGTAAAAATTAATTATTCATCAAACTTTTGTTTTTCTTCAGAATCTGATATAAGATTTTAGGGAAAATAGTTACTTTTGAAAAAAACAACAACAAAAAACAAATGATTTACATTCCGCAAAGTGTCCTTCGTTTAAGTAATAAACTGCTTTATCCTGGTATGGAACTCACAACTGGTTAATTCCAGTGACTTGACCCAGAGAGTTGTGAATTCGATACCAGGCTACAGCAGTGGTGAACAAATAAATTAGAGAATTAAGTTAAAGGTAGATAACTACATGACATTCGGAAGTAGCATCGTACATGGAATGAGAATGATAGTAATAAAAGGTTCCGTTCGAAATTCCTAGTACCTGAAGAAGACCGGTGTGTACAATGGCCGAAACGTCGTAAATAGGGCAGTAAAGATGAGGACAATAGTCCGAACAATGTAAAATAGTGTAAACACTACCTTATCTCAGAAGTATAGACAAATAATTGGGTCTTTCCACTTAATAATAACATAAACATTTTGACTATAGAAGTTTTTTTACTTTTTATTTTTTTGCTTTTTCTAAAAGTTTTGGGCTTTTTTATGGTGCAGTGGATATCGGCTTGGAACGAGAAATCATGGAGGGGAGTTCGAATTCCAGTTGTATTCGTCGCATTCACTTACGCGCAAATACCCTTGGGAAAGGTATCAATCCGTCTCTTCCCTCTAGTTATGGGTTAAATAACAGGACAGATTAGGTTCTATAGCCTTGGTCGGCAACCAGTCTACCACAGAAAACAATGGCAACCTACTGCGGGATAATCTTCTGCCGAGTCAGTCATGTCTCTTTCGAGACATGATCGCCTAAGCGTGTTTCACGTATGGCACTTAACTGACATGCTGTTTTTCAGTGAATTAGAATAGGTGCCTAGTTTAAGGATATTAGTCGCATGTTTAAATATGTGTAATCCCAGCCCAGTGTTAAGTTAGTATATGACGTTTTTCGTTTGTTTTGAACCGCTCTATTTAACTTAGCCAGGGTAAAGATAGTCATCAGCTCTTATTTTTTGCTCACCTATTTTATCTTTGGTGTATTCCCTTTTCGATCCTAATTAACTCAGGTGACAGGGATGGCAGTTACCTGGTAACTTTGGACTGCTTTTCATTTCGAGGGTAATCCTTGGTAATTGTTATTGTGGAAATGTTAGTCATTGTAGAACGTGTGCATGAAATTGGGTGAAAAATATTTAATAAAAAACCCCACAATATTTTTCACCCAATTCACTGCTATTTCTGCCAAGCTTAAACTGTGTTGTTTTGTTTAGTTGTGTTGATACTTTTTTATATCATTAATATTTGGGAATTATTTAGTTTTAAATTTCTATCAACCTGATTGATAGGTGAGATTATGGCATTGTGTGAATGAGGTGTCTTTGGTGAAATGAATAATACATGAAAAACTGAGTCAGTTATTGAGGCGAGCTTAAGTTATCGATTAAACAGGTGAAGACCAGCCCCACCCCCTTCCTTCTGCTTGGGATATATTTGTACAATGGACAATAAATATAGGTACCGTCACTCCATTTTCGATACCTAAGTTTTGAATTGAATTTTTAAAAACAAAAACTTTTTCTTGAAACTTTAATTTTAGCTTAAAGCTAAATTATTAAATTTACTATTTCCATTAAGCAGAATACTCGATGTATTTCAAACAGAAATTATGTTTGTTGGAATCTAAAACTTTGAGATGTTTTTTTTTAATTTTCAATTTTTCGGCCACTTTTTGAGCGATCGACACATTTGTAAACAAAAGTTAATTCTTTGTTTTTAAAGTTTTTAAAACCTTACAAAAATAAAATATACATCTCTCGTTATTTTTGAAAGAATTATCAAATTTAAAGTTAAATTAATCTGATTTAAAACAAATATTACTTGTTTTTCTTAATCACAAAGGTTTGACTCAACCTATCAAGTAGGCGATGACAGCATCTATCAATCACTCTGGAAGTATAGTGACCAAAAGTTTACATAACCCAGTTTAACATTTGTAGAGGCGGGTGGGGCTAAAAAGTCCCTCAAACAAATAATAAAAAGAAAAATGCACTACAAATAAAGTAAAATAAACGTTTGTTTATTTTCGTAAAAAAAAAAAATAAAACAATTATTTTCTTTGTACAAAATATGAGATTGTCCGTACCACTGTAAAAAAAGAGAAAGAAAGGAACTGGAAATGTGAGAGGGAAAGGTAGAACGATATGTAGCGAGCGAGATGAGAGAAAGAGAAGGTGAAAGAAGGTTCACTGATACGGATTCTGCCTGTTGTGTGAACTGCTGGATTCTCTCTGTGTGTATGCTCGGATCTGTCCGTGTACCCTTTTGATGTCAGCTTGTCGCTGGTCTCATCCTCTGGTCTGATGAGAGTTTCTCCCTTCCTTATATCTGAATGGTGAGGCTCCAGGGAGATTAAAAAATAGGTTTCTTATGTCGAGCCCTGATTGGTCAATAAATCATATTTTTGACCACATGGTGTGCTTTCCACTACGTCCGAACTTTTGGGTGCGCCGTCCTTGTTTTTGACCCCACAGGGTATGGTAAGGGGTGAATTCCCGCGCAATTGTATTTTTTGAGATACACGTGTGTGAATTAATTTTTATTGCGTGTGTGTGTGTGGAAAATAAAATAAGAACCAGCACACATTTCATAATGGGAACAGCTCTTAAAATATGTGACCTTTTAATGATAAGTGTCTTATAAGTTTCCATAGTAATAGAAAATGTGCAGTTTCATATCTTAAAAAAGTGAAATTAATTTAAAAATCTTAATTCTAAATGATTTGTATTAAGCTTTTAAATTTTCGATTTGTAAATAAAGTTTATTTTTATTGAATTCATAACCGAAGACACTGAGTAAATGGAAGAAATTTAAAAAGATGTTTGAAACTTTAATTAGCAAAGAAAAAAATGAAAACAATTCTTATAAAAAATCATTATTCATCGAAATTTTTTCTTTTTCAGAATATGATATCCTAAAATTATATTATTTATAAAATCAATTAAAACTTTATCTGCATTTAATTAGCGTAGTTTTAATGCATTTTTCATTTTACTCCTCAGAGCAGATTTTCGGAAACATGGTCCTGAAATCATGAATCCCGCACTTAACTAATAAATACAAAATTGGTATCGGTAATGGATTTTTAGACGTTTTATGCAATTAATTGAAGTGGGGAGGTAACAAATGTAAAAAAAGAATTTTACCAAGATTTTGCAAAAATAATAATTGCATTGATAATTTCACTCATTTGTGAATAAGTCCTGAAAGTTTAATTAAAACTAGACAATTAGTTGATTTTTGCAAGAATTTTCAAATTAATGTGTCTTTCAACAAAAAACGACTTGCGTCATATTACGTTTTGTTTAATAGTCACTTAACATAAATTACAATTACTTTTCAGTAATTTACTTCTTCACTTAACGTAAACCGAGCGTAAATCCGCTGGCGGAAAAAAAAAAAAAAAGAAATTTTAATTGAAATTTCGAACGTTTTCGAAAGGATAAATTCTTTTTAAAAATAATGATAACAAAATCTGATCTTTCTTCTTAATAATAGCATAAACATTTTGATGATAAAACTTTGTTTTTATGAAGTTCCCAACAGTATTTGCGCGTAAGTAAATAAAAGGAAGTTAACTGGAATTCGAACTCGGCTCCCCGATTTCTCGTTCCAAACCGATATCCACTGCACCACAAAAAAGCCCAAAGCTTTAAGAAAAAGCAAAAAAAAAAAAAAATGTCAAAATGTTTATGTTATTATTAAATTAAAATGTTCATGTTATTATTAAGTGGAAACACCAAATCGTTTGTTTATACTTCTGTTCTGAGATAATGTAGTATTTACACTATTTTACATTGTTCCGGACTATTGTCCTCTTCTTTACTGCCATATTTACGACGATTCGGCCGCTTACCATAATGCTTTGCGGTTTTTTCGCTAACTGAGTGGAGGTACCCAAATAAGTCTGTTGGAGTCACTCTGATTTTTGTGTGATAACTGCAGACATCTTCAAGTCTCAACACAAGCCAGGCGAGATTTTGTCCTTCCACCGAAACCTTTAATTGCACCAAGAAGAAATTTTCAGGCGGAATATTTTTGAAATCCATTAAAAACTTTTGACTTGTAATCTTTTAGTTAAGTTGATTTTACACTTTTCCTTTTTACACATTGTTGTTGAATTATTTAATTTGTTGTTTTCATTTTTCTTCCAATTGTTTCTTTTTTGGTTTGAAGTCGCCACCTTTAATTTTATTTTAGACAACTTTTTGTTTTATTTTATTTTTAGTTAATTTATAGTTTACCTTTTTAATTTAGTTACTTATCAAACACCTTTATTTTGGACTAAAATCTGTTTTTGTGTGTTATCATTCTACTTTTGAGTCAGTTTTTTAGTATTTCTTACAGGTGTCAAGTAAGATTTAATATTAGAACTGCTAGAAAACGAAATATTGGCTCGGGTCATAAAAAACCGACAGAAGCAACAGCAGCAGTTGTTGAAACTTCAGAAAATAATGGAAATAATAAAAGAATTATGCGCTTAATTCAAGCAGAATAAAAGGATTATTTCTTTTGACTAAAAAACGACACATTCAACTCTAGTAGAATAAGAATTTATCCTCGTGGGTGGTGTAATTTAACCCCCTTAAATTTTTCCCAGCGTTCAAGGGGAGCAACTCTTTTCTCTAACGTATTTCGACGTCTTCAAGCAGCAAAGCAAATAAAATTAAATGCGTGCGTCACAGTTACAGAACTATTCATTACAACATGTGATATTAGGATACATAAAAAGGTTTTTACATTTAACATGTACAGTACAATAACTGATTAGCATTAGAAATGTGTACAATATAGACAGAAAAACTGCAAAAATTATAGGTATTCTAGCGTCAAAACTGATCGCGGAACATACAATAAATATATTGCGACCAAGTCACGAATTAGCCAAGAGGGAAAGAGGAAGGTGTGCTTTACAAACACAGACACAAAATAATTACGAGAAGATGGAAATACAAATGGCGTTCTCTTACATTCGAATTAGCAAGCTGTGGACAAGATAAAGATCCCGTAGCCGAAAACTTCTTTCTTCAGGGACTTGTTGAGCCAACGCTTCCTTTTCTTCTTCTTCTTCTTTAGGGTAGCAGCTCTGGTCAACCAGCACTTGAACAGTTTCTCAACCGCAGCAATAATTCAATACAGAGTCGAATATTTAAGGGACTTCGGAAACCACAATTAGGCAATTCGATTTGGTTAATGGGATAACCAACGATAAGCCAGGCGAGTGTAGGTTCGCTACACCGCAAAATATTTCAACAATTATATCCTGTTAATATGGGTGTAAAAAGGGACCCCTGAAGCCACAATTAGGTGATTCGATTTGGTTAATGGGATTACCAACGATTAACCAGGCGAGTTTAGGTTCTCTACACCACAAAATATACTTAAAAAATTATATCCCGTTAATGTAGTGGTAAAAAGGGACTCCGAAAGCCACAACTAGTCGATTCGATTTAGTTAAGGGGATAACCAACGATTAGTCAGGCGAGTGTAGGTTCTCTACCGCAAAAAATATTTCAGCCATTATATCCCGTTATTAAGGGGATAAAACTCACACTTCGGCAGTACGAAGATGGGTGTCAGCTAATGACTCCTCTAAATGCAGGGAAAAACCCGATCTGGTTTCGCATCACGCGGCCCCTCTGCAGCGAAAAGTCTGAGCTTCTTCCTCTCAGTGCTGAAACTTCTGCCTCCGCCTCTGAGCCCAGTTCTGCCGACTGATACCTCTGCCTGCCCGTGTATGTCCCTCGGGGAAAATCTTCCTGTTCCCTCATCAAGTTACGTGCCCTGTGATTGGTCAGCAGCGAGGGTTCACCGAAAAGCTGCTCTGTCATTGGCCCACAGCGCCCGCTGCTTCCCATAAGGGGACAACCAAATTAAATCAAGGGTCGGTGCAAGTTTAGAAAGTACCATCTAAAATAAAACACCCTCTCAACCAAAATAATTCTTACAATAATTCTGAAGGAACAGAAAATTCTCCAACTTCTTTTACTCCGACGATGTTGCCAGTGCTTATCTAACTTATCTTTTCTGCTTATTTTGGAAGATACAAACAAATTTTCAGAGCAGAAGCAGCGACTGGGATGACGAGAAGAATGTTGAAAAGCTTATATTAAAAGGACTTGAGTACTGTCTCAGGTTAGAAGTTTTTTTATTGGCGAAATGAGATGGGATGTCTCATTCCGTAACAAGTGTACAAAAGCTAAAGTTTATGTGTTAGAAAAAACAAAATTATTCGGTACAAACTGAATGGAATTATTTGATACTTGAGATTTGCCTATAAACGTTTATTGCACAAACACTTAATTTGACAAGTGGCAATTTAAAACAGAAAAAAAAAACGAGTGAAAATTGAAAGGAAAACTTGAAAAAATATTCTCTGCTTCAAATCAAACAATAGCTAGGTGCCTTTTCAGCATCTACTCGGACTGTTATCAGGGTCGTTAATTTCTTTTCATATTTTTCCTACGCAAGGAATAATTTTGTTTTAAATCAAACAACTGTCAGACGCCTTTTTAGGGTCGTTAATTTATTTTAATAACAAAGAATTCCTACTTGAAAACCTTGCTAATAGTATAATCTCGTCTTTCAACGGCCATAGATGACATATCTTAGGGATATTGATCAAATTTTTCCTTTTTTCCTTTCGCCCAAAAGTGGTTTCGTACTGACAGCCTGATTTCCATTACAAGAAAACATTCTTGAAACTTACCCGTCCTATGTTTTAATAAGTTCTCGGGAATTTACAGATCATCAATCGTCACCCAGAAAAACCAGAGTTTTTTCCGAGTTTTTTTAAAAAATCGTTTCACCCCAAACCAGGCGGTACCACCACTGATGCGCAGGGGGCTACATAAAAGAGTAAAAGTTTAAGCAGCAGGAGAGGAGAGAGAAAGGCGAACCAGTTACGGAGGGGGGGGCCAGAGAAAAGGCAAGAGAAGGATGGGAATACAGGTGTGATAATAGCTGCGAAGGTTGAGTGAGAAAGGAAAAAAACAAGATACATGAGGTGATGCGGAAAGGACGAGGAAAGGACTGGAGTCAAGTGGATAAATTGCATTTAAACACCTGGAGGTTGTCGCTGTCAGGGAAACAAGTATACGGAAGAGAGTTCCAGAGACGGGAAGTGTGAGAAAAGAAGCAGAGAGTAGAAAAGGTAGCTGCATTAGGTGGGACCTTGTATTTCTAATCTGGTTGTTCGAATAAATTCTTGTGGAGGGGGCACCAATGACCTAAGCTTGTCGGAGCAGAAGCCATGAAATTATTTGTAGAAGAGACAGAGGGCAGCCACATCCCGCCAATGAGAAAGTGACTGAAGTCGAGCTGTCGAGTCGGGACCGGTCAAATTACAGATTCTCCTTTGGAGCCTGTCGAGAGCTTTGAGATGAATAGCAGGGGCGCCCGGCCAGATATGACAACAGTATTCAGTGCACGATCAGATGGTTTATTTGTAGATGGCAAGATGGACTCATGCGGAAAGTTTTTCTGGTTCGACACAGTGAACCAACCTTCCTAGCAGTGGATTTAACTATTGATACAATGTAATGGTCTCCACTTGAGATCGGAAGAAAGGGCGAGGCCGAGGAGGCGCAGTGTATTGCTTTCAGGGAGACTTGGTTGGTCCATGCTTATGGGGTGCAAGAGATACTGCCTGTGATGGTTGACAGCAGCTTCGTTTTAAAAGCATTAAATTTACAAGCCATTTCTTACCCCAGTCTACAACAGAGTGGAGGCCCTTCTCAAGATCAGCAGCGAGGTTATGTTTGTCCGCCTCGTCAGATTTCTTACTGATGCGGGAGTAAATGGTTGTTATCATCAGCGTAGATGCCTACTTGGGATTGATCACGTCAAGGAGATCATTTATGAAGATCAGGAAGAGCCTCAGGCCTAGGATAGAGCCCTGGGAGACACCAGCGTTCGTGTGGTAGAATGTAGAGACATGACCGTTCAAGATGACCTTCATTATGCGGTTTGATAGGAAAGATTAGATCAACTCACGCAATCGTCAAGTCATACCATAACCCCATAGCTTGCGCAGAAGGCCAGCGCGCCAGACCTTATCAAATGCTTTGGAGATATGCAGGGCAACAGCTCGAGCTTCACCGGACTTATCAAGGGCATGGTATATGTACTCAGTGATGGTCGTTAGCATATCGGCATGTAGACCTGGCAAAGCGGAAGCCGTACTGTCGGTCTGAGAATATTTTATGGGCGGTGAGATGTTGAACTATTTCAGCATTGATGATAGCTTCGAAGATTTTTCCGAAAATTGGTAGGAGGATGATAGGGCGATAATTGGTTGGGTCCGATGTTTCCCCTGAGATCTTAAATACAGGAACCACAGAAGAGAACTTCCAACAGGCAGGAAAACAGGAAGCAGAGAGGCAATAATTATAGAGTTTAGAGAGGACAGAGGAGAATTCAGGGCCACATTTCTTCAAGACAATGACCGGGATTTCGTCGTCTTATGGGGATCAAGTTTTGAAATTATCTTAGATACTACAGAGGGGGTTATGTGAACATCTCTCATTTGAGCTTCAGTTCTAAGGGGGAAGTCGAGTGCGAATACGCCAGACGAGTCAAATGTGAAGTTGGAGGAAAATCTGCGAGCAAAAGACTCAGCCTTGTTCATAGACTTCGTGAGGACCTCAAATTTATTAATTAAGGGAGGGTTTTGATGATTTTCTGTTGTTCAGCACACGTTTGCTGAGACGCCAATAGTTCATCGGAGCTGAGTTCATTGGAGCGGTAAAAAAAAAGGCGTAAAGTGGAGCTGGACTGATTAGTGTCAGAAGGCATTCGAAATAATAAAAAATACTAATGTCAGACTTATCATTAGTGCACTACAATCCACAAGCAGAAATCGTAGCGGATTTCAGATGCTAGTGATTACGGTATACGAACAGTAATTTTATATAAATACGATGATGGCAAAATGAAAGTAGTCGCACATACTTCACGTTCGCTTCTACTAACTGAAAAACATTACTGCCAGATCGGAAAAGAGGCATTAGTAAATATATTTGCAGTGAAAAAAATTCACAAATTTATACACGGAAGAATTTTTCAGTTGCAAACAAACCACAAGCATCTTTTTTTTTAATCATTCACCCCAAGCAAGGCATTCCACTGCCACTATAGCGCAGGGGGTTACATAGGGGAAGGTGCTGAGAGAGCGATTAGATATAGGAAATGTCAGAAGGAGGGTGATAGACGAGTAAGAAGGTACATAGGAAGCGTGTTTGAGAGAATAGACGCGAGTTAGTGAGATAGGAGATGACTATTGACCTTACATTTAAACTCCTGGAGATTGTAGCTGTCGGGGAAGCAAGTATGTGGAAGGGAATTATTCTTGCAAATACAGACAATAGATTACAACGCTGAAGTACCATTTTATTAAATTACGATTTTACGATGAAATATCAACCATCCCAAAATGAAGACCTGCGGATGAGTTATCAAGATTGATATATAAAAAATATTTAACCCGTTTGGGGACACTGTCATTGCAGCAGTAAAAAGTGAAATAGAAATTAAAAATATATTATGCAATATAGTACGCGATTTACCATTTATCCTGGAAGAGTAAAACAAAAACAGAACAAGACGTGTCTATTACAGAAATAAATAAAAAGAACCCAACTAAAAGAAAATAAACAACCCAATCCAATTTTAAACGCTTACTCGCTATATGAGGGGGGAGTACTGATGTTACCTCAAAGAGTTGTAATTACATAAGCAAATATCAAATGAATTTCATCTGGGAATTTCAATGATGAAATCTCTTATGAGAAGCTATGTATCAGTCAGTTAAGTGCCATACGTGATACACGCTTGGGCGATCATGTCTCGAAAGAGACATGACTGACTGGGCAGAAGATTATCCCGCAGTAGTTTGCCATTGCTTTCTGCGGTAGACTGGTTGCCGACCAAGGCTATAGAACCCAATCTGTCCTGTTATTTAACCCAAGAGGAAGAGATGGATTAATACCTTTCCCAAGGGTATTTGCGCGTAAGTGAATACAATGGACCCAACTGGAATGCGAACTCGGCTCCCCGGTTTCTCGTTCCGAGCCGATATCCATTGTACCACAACGCACACCCGAAGTTGGTTGTGCGTTGGAAGCTATGTATACTGAACCAAAATTGAGCAAAGCATTGAAAAAGTAGTAAAATACTGCGGAGGTTATGCTTTGATAGCAAAATTACCTCCTACCACAAAATTACCTCCTACCACAAAATTACCTCCTACCACAAAATTACCTCCTACCACGAAAATAAAAACTTGTCCAATGAGAGATACGCGGTTGTCAAGACTACACATAGATTTTATAGGTTCAATAAACGGATCATATTATCTTGTGATAATGGATAAGTTTAATTATTGACCTGAAATTTATAAGTGCAACAAAAGAACATCTTCAGTGACAGTGAATTTTTTATTTTACACAAGCACAGCATTCAATATACCATAGTCTCGCATAACAGAAAACAATTCTGCACTCACAAATTAGATGTTTTTGTAAAATGTTCTCAATTGAGCGTATTCCAACCCCAATGTATACATCAATGTCAAACGAAGAAGCAGAATGGTTTTGGGGTATTTTCAAGTAAGATTTAAAAAAAAGAAGACTTGAATAAGTGAACAAAGAAACTGTACAAAAATGTTTGTAAGTTTACCGTATAACAATATCAGTATTTGAAAAATGATATAAATGGTAAAAAGAAAAGAAATGGAAACACAAAAGATATTTTAATCAGCTAAAGAAAAGGTTATCCGAAGAAAGGCCTGTAAGAATGGAAGAACATATGAAAGTACTGTATGATGTTTTAGATGTACCTACACTCCAAGAAGACGTTGAGCGTACAAGTATCAGTATTTAGAAAGATGATATACATGGTAAAAGGAAAGAAATGGGAACACAAAAAACATTATAATCAGCTAAAGAAAATGTTAACAGAAAAAAGGCCCGTAAGAATGGTAGGATCTATGAAAGTTCTGTCTGATGTTTTTGATGTACTTACACCCCAAGAATTCCTTGAACGTACAATATCAGTATTTGGAAAGATCATATACATGGCAAAAAGAAAAGAAATGGGAGCACAAAAAACATTGTAATCAGCTAAAGAAAAGGTTAACCAAAGAAAGGCCTGTAAGATTGGAAGAACATATGAAAGTACTGGATGATGTTTTTGATGTACCTACACTCCAAGAGGATGTGCGTTGTGGTACAGTGGATATCGGCTCGGAACGAGAAACCGGGGAGCCGAGTTCAAATTCCAGCTGAATCCATTGTATTCACTTACGCGCAAATAGCCTTGGGAAAGGTATTAATCCGTCTATTCCTTCCAGTTATGGGTTAAATAACAGGACAGATTGGGTTCTATAGCCTTGGTCGGCAACCAGTCTACCGCAGAAAGCAATGGCAACCTACTGCGGGATAATCTTCTGCCCAGTCAGTCATGTCTCTTTCGAGACATGATCGCCCAAGCGTGTATCACGTATGGCACCTAAACTGACTGACACTCCAAGAAGTCGTTGAACGTACAAGTATCCGTATTTTGAAAGACGATATACATAGTAAAAGGAAAGAAATGGAAACGCAAAAGACATTATAATCAGCTAAAGAAAAGTTTTACCGAAGAAAGGCCCGTAAGATTTGAAGAACCTATGAAAGTGCTGTATGATGTTTTTGATGTACCTACACCCCAAGAATTCCCAAATATCAGTATTTGGAAAGATGATATAAATGGTAAAAGATAAGAAATGGAAACACACAATACAATATAATCAGCTAAAGAAAAGTTTACTGAAGAAAAGCCCGTAAGAATGGGAGAACGTATGAAAGTGCTGTATAATGTTTTTGATGTACCTACACTCCAAGAATTCGCTGAACGTATAGGCATCAATATTTGGAAGGATGATATATATGGAAAGAAATGGGAACACAAAATACAATATAAACGGCTAAAGAAAATGTTAACCGAAGAATGGCCCATAAGAATTGTAGGTCCTATGGAAGTGCTGTATGATGTTTTTGATGTACTTACACCCCAAGAATTCCTTGAACGTACAAGTATCAGTATTTGGAAAGATTATATACATAGTAAAAGGAAAGAAATGGGAACATAAAAGACATTATAATCAGCTAAAGAAAAGTTTTACCGAAGAAAGGCCCATAAGAATGGAAGAACCTATGAAAGTGCAGTGTAATGTTTTTGATGTACCTAAACCCCAAATCGACTCGGAACGTCAAATCGGGGTGCCGAGTTCGAATTCCAGTTGAATTAATTGCGTTCACTTACGCACAAATACTGTTGGAAAAGGTATTAATCCCTCTCTTCCCTCCAATTATGGGTTAAATAATAGGACAGATTGGGTTCTATAGCCTTGGCTAGCAACAAGTCTACCGCAGATAGCAATGGCATCCTACTGTGGCATAATCTTCTGCTCAGTCAATCATGTCTCTAAAGAAACATGATCGCTCAAAGCGTGTATTACGTATGACACTTAACTGACTGACACCCCAAGAATTCCTGGAACGCACAAGTTTCAATATTTGGAAAGATGATATACATAGGAAAAGGAAAGAAATGGGAACACAAACAATATAATTAGTTAAAGAAAAGGTTTACTGAAGAAAGGCCCGTAAGAATGGAAGAATCTATGAAAATGCTGTATCATCTTTTTGATGTACCTACACTCCAAGAATTTGTTGAACGTATAAGTACGTTTTCCAGAACAAGAAACGAACATAAAACCTGGAGGTTGAATTTAAACGTAAAAGGTAAAAAGTTAAGAACGTTGGCAAATTGGTCACGCCCGAAAGAGAAGAGGGTGAGCATTAATAAATAAAAAATAAAATATTTTTTCATGAAAAGAAATCTCAAATTTGGGATATTGTGGAGTCAATAACACCTTGTTGACTAAATGAACCAGTTTAAACGCTTAAACAAAGAAAATAATTTTGTGCTGGTGCCTCATCTAAATTCCTGCTTTGGTTATTAAGGAGTCTCTTGGACTATGCTAACAGCATCAAAAAGCACGTAAAGTGATCTAACTAGCGGTTCATTATTGAATAATTCCGCACCGCCACCGGTCGACATAGTAGTGATAGGCTCATACTGCTTATAATGCATGTTAGAAACCTCTGTAGTTGCTGAATCCAGTATAAAGCTTCGGTTCGATTAGCCCACAAAACGTAGACGCGATGGCTGTATTGGTGAGTATTACATCATTTGTGGAAAGCAATTTATGTTGATAGGATAGCTATGCATGATGTGCCTGATGAATACATACTCTTTTTTCTTTTGGGTAGTATGCGTACTCCCTGTATGCCATAGTCGAGTCGTTGGGCCATCACAGGAAGAACAATCGGTGCGCCAAGGCGAAATAGTCTTAGGAGAACCTATCGTTCTTCAAGCTGGTTTTGAATTTAGTGTTGTTCTACTCGGAGAGTGGTCGTCCTGACAACACTAAAAGACCCAATGTACCCTGCTGTTACACTCATTTCTGCAAAGAGGAATAGATTCATGATTTTCTCAAATTAAACTGTTCAAGCAGAAGATTGAAATCTTAATGATTTAAAAGGTTTATGCAACATTACGACGGCCTACGAAACATTTCATTTCTGGTATTACAGATAGGATTTTTTCGATTTTTAAGAACAATTGTTTTTTTTTCGAATGCTTTTTTAAGTTTGAGTTATTTGGGAAATATCGACATATATTTGATTTGGATTTATTTCTGCTTATATGTACCTTTTATCTGGCTTGGTTTTCCTCTCTAACCTATCATATCAAAAATACCTACACCTATAAACCAACGGTCAAAAACCCACAATCACAAAATATCTCCATACATACGCAATAATTACAGCATTGCATCAACAAATGAATTCTTCTATATATTAAAAGTTGCAAATTCCATCGTCAATGTTTTTTTCCGACGTCACAATTGAAAAAACAATAAACATAATTAATGACTGTCTATAAACGCTCGTCAATGTCCCCTTAAAAATTCAACCAACAACTCTTCAGAAACTAGTCCTTGCCTGTACAATGAAAACTATTTTATGACCATAATGGCAAAGCCTACATCCAATGTAACGGTGTCAACATAGAAAATTAATTAGGTCGTACTCTCTCTAATTTTTACATGTCTTGTGTTTAAAAACTTATACACCATAAATCTACACAAGATATGTTAATGACATTTTTGTTTGGTTAAAAAATAAGGACGAAATTATAAATCTGATATCAATTTTTGAAAAAAAAAAAAAAAGATAAAATTTACATATGAACTCATGTTTAATAACAAAAGCCCATTCCTTGATGTTAATATAGAATATTTTTTAATCATTTCACCCCAAGGAAGGCATTCCACTGCCACTATAGCGCAGGGGGTTACATAGGGGAAGGTGCTGAGAGAGCGATTGGATATAGGAAATGTCAGAAGGAGGGTGATAGACGTGTAAGGAGGTACATAGGAAGAGTGTTTGAGAGAATGGGTGCGAGTTAGTGTGTTAGGAGGTGTCTATTGACCTTACATTTAAACTCCTGGAGGTTGTAGCTGTCGGGGAAGCAAGTATGTGGAAGAGAATTCCACAGGCGGGAAGTGAGGGAAAAGAAGCTGTTGGAGTAGAAATTGCGGTTACATTTTATCGGTTTCACTGTAAAAGGGTGGGACCTAGTTGCTAATCTCGTATCTCGTGCAAATTCGTACCTAGGGGGCACCAGTGATCTAAGTTCATCAGAGCAGAAGCCGTGAAAGTATTTATAGAAGAGACACAGGGAAACCACGTCACACCGGTGAGAGAATAACTGCAGGCGGTCAGCCAAGTCGGTATCGCTCACATTACAGATTCTCCGTTGTATTTTGTCAAAAAACCAAAGTATTTAACACTTACCCACCAGTATAAATTCTCTGTCTTTTAAATTATGATGGCCAATACCCGGAAAAATATAAAATAGCAGTGATAACAAATTTCTTGAATAGAGCAAAACCAAAATTCATTTTCTCAAAGAATGTTTTGAGCAAACTAAAATATATAATAGTGGATATGCGTTGTAGTACAGTGGATATCGGCTCGGAACGAGAAATCGGGGTGCCGAGTTCGAATTTCACTGGAATTCATTGTATTCACTTACGCGCAAATGCCCTTGAGAAAGGTATTAATCCGTCTCTTCCTTCCAGTTATGAGTTAAATGACAGAACAGATTGGGTTCTATAGCCTTGGCTGGCAACCAGTCTACCGCAGAAAGCAATGGCAACCTACTATGGGATAATCTTCTGCCCAGTCAGTCATGTCTCGAAAGAGACATGATCACCCAAGCGTGTTTGACGTATGGCACTTAACTGAAAACATAAAACAAACATTAGTCAGCAGTAATTTTTCTACCTACATCATTAATAAAAAATAAAATTACATTTACAAAAAATACACAACACCAATAATACAATCACACACACACACACACACACACACACACACACACACACACACACAATAAGTATATTTTACTGCAACCAGACGCACAATCACTATAAATAAGATGAATTCGCTATACAAAGAATTATTAAAAATTCGATACCTGAAATTCCCGAAAAACATGTAAAATTCATAACATATATTTTTTTTAATCATATCACCCCAAGCAAGGCGGTAACGCCACTTATGCGCAGGGGGCTACGTAAGAGTGAAAAGATTGTAAAAGAGAAAGCCGGAAGCCACATCCTAAACAGGGAACAAGGGATGAGCCTCTACACCTGTTTAATAGACGTGGATGGAGTGTGAATCGGGCGATAGTTTAGTCTATCTACTCCAAATGAGAAAAAAAAAAGAAAGACAAAGAAAAGAGTGAAAGGACTGGAAAAGAGAAAGCCGGAAACCACATCCTAAACTGGGAACAAGGGATGAGCCTCTTCACCTGTTCAATAGACGTGGATGGAGTGTGAACCGGGCGATAGTTTAATCTATCTACTCCAATTAGTCTATCTATTAGAATTAGTAAAATTAAAAGATTTCTGACTCAGCTGATTGATGTTACTTTAAGCATTCCGACTCCAGAGATTCGTAGATGGATGTATCCATCCACTTAACAGGGGTGTTTCGCTATTTACTCTAAATATTTCACAAGTGCCAACAGTTACATTCGCCAACGAAACTCTGAAGTCCGGATGTTGAAAGTAACATGAATCAGTTAAGGGACAAAACTTTTACTTGTGTTATGTTGTTAGGTTTACTCAAATTTGAGTAGACGCTCTGTTTATTTTTATAATAATACTAGCAGTATAGCCAGGCGTTGCTCGGGTGTAATGAAAGCTTTAAAGCTAATCCACGGTCCTGGAGCTCAGACTCTTTGGACGTTGGCACGAAGGACTAAAAAGCAATAGTTGTTTCCAGTTAAAGCGAAACTGTAGACTGAAAGAAAAATGAATGGATGTAAATCAAATTTTGATTTCCTGGTATCGATATCAAATAGATTTTTTCGTCGTAAACTGAATTTTGAAGACTAAATAAGTCCCCTGAGTAAATGGTATCATGGTTGAGACTAAGAACTATAATTATACCTACTTAGAACCAAACCTGAAACAAAAACTAAAATGAAAGGGCTGAAAAAAATATAGACATACAGGCAGATAAACAGACACACACACAGACATCTTGCCTTATATATATATATATATATATATATATATATATATATTATCGATTTTCTGCACTATTGTAAGAACTTCAACCTTGAAACTTCTGAATATCGTTTCTTATGTCTTTGTCTATGAGTGTATCAAATTTGATTAAAATCGGACCACACCTTCTATAATCCGATTTTTTCGATTATCAATTTTCGATATTTATCGAGGGTACCTCGATACAAGACCTAGCTAAGAACACTCGCAGACGCTTATAGTACAACTGTGTAAATTTTCAAGAAAATCGGTTCAGCCATTTCGGAGTCTGTAGGTAACGGACACACACACACACACACACACACACACACACACACACACACACACACACAGACAAAATTCCATTCCGAAAATAAGTTTAGATTTATTTTCGGTATTGATCTGAATATTTGTCAAATTTAATAATAAAAAAAAAATGCTTCCTTCTGTATGATTCGAACCTACGCCATTAGATCCGAGTGGCTTTTAACCACAAAATAAATAAATAAATAAATAAATAAACGGAGCGTCAACTCAAATAATATATAACTTAAAAAAAACAAAACATTTAAAGTGATAAAAATCTGTTGAATGAATAAAAAAATTATATATATAATAGTTATTTTTTTATTTTTTATTTATTTTTTAATCATATCACCCCGAGCAAGAGGGTAACGCCACTGATGTGCAGGGGGCTACGTAAGAGTGACAAGATTGGAAAAGAGAAAGCCGGAAACCACATCCTAAACAGGGAACAAGGGATGAGCCTCTTCACCTGTTCAATAGACGTGGGTGGAGTGTGAACTGGGCGATAGTTTAGTCTATCTACTCCAATTGAAAAAAAAAATGAAAAGTGAAAAGATTGGAAAAGAGAAGACCGGAAACCACATCCTAAGCAGGGAACAAGGGATGAGCCTCTTCACCTGTTCAATAGATGTTTGAAGGCAAGAGAGGGGCATATAGGAACACTAAATAACCTACCTAACCAATTTGTAAACAGACTTCAGAACAAGAGTGAGGAGGGGGAAGATAGCAAAACGTCAAACATATCTAAGAGCAACAAAAGGAGAGCAAGTTTGAAATCTAAAGTGAAGGGATAAGAGATTTATCATTTACATGCTGAATGTTGTCCTCATCGGCCATTGTGATACTCTAACTTTTATCAGGTCTGTATCAACCCGGGTAAACTACAGTGAATTTCGAAATGAACCCTTTAATCTATGGGGAAGGGGGAGCAATAACCAAAAAGCATTAAATAAAGAACGAGACGAGATGAGATATACGTAGACCTGAGCAGTGAAATAAGAACTTTCACTGCTCAATGATAAAATAAAGACATCCAGTCGAAATTCTGTTGGATACCCAAATCAATATACACTTGATGATGGCCAAAACACTGTGATAAGAATGTTATAACAAAGATGAAGAAATAGTCTGCATGTAAATAGATGGGATGTTGTTGAGAGCTAGGGTTGCTCCCATCCAGAAAGGACAGAGCACTGAAAAGTCTGATGACCAAGTATAAGAGGAAAGTGATTTTCAGCCAGCAACAACAAAAGAGTACTGAACTTATACAATATCACTCCTAGATGGAAGGGAAGGGAATGGTTGACAATCTTACAGATGAAAAACCCAAAGTAACAGAACTCTTGTTCTACAGAAGGATGCGGAAGATACCATGGACCAAACATGTGAGCACAGTGGAAACAAAAGGACACTTACACTAAACTTCATGAGGACATTTGAAATGTCTAGAGCACATGAGGAAAGGCTTAGAAAAGTTGATACTTACAGAACAGATTGAAGAGGAACAGGAAAACAAAGCATAACTTACCTACCAAGCTGGAGTGAATAGATGGCAGGGCAGGTTTTGGGAGAGATGGCCAAAAGACAATTTATTCAGAGACATAAAGAATAGAAAGGTGTGTGTGTGTATATATATATATATATATATATATATATATATATATATGAGAGAGAGAGAGAGAGAGAGAGAGAGAGAGAGAGAGAGAGAGAGCTAAGGCTTCTCACCAGGAAAAGTTTTCAACGACATTCTCATATACACAGCTGCTTTGTGGCTGAAGCAGTTGTATATTTCACATACCAACAGTTGAGGTTTGAGCCAATACTTAAGTCAATATTTTCCAAAGCTCTTCCAATGACCTTGTACCAAACTAAGCTAAAAACTGAAATGCCAGGTGATTTAAGTCGATAAATTTAGTTCTGAGACCAGCCAAAATCTATGATAAAACCTCATTTTCATTCAGACACTGCCAGATGTTACAAGGGAAGCAGATAGCTACAACCACCCACCCAAACAAACGCTATAAAAATAAAGAAAGTACTAAATTAAAATAAAAAAAAAATCGTGTCTAAGGTAGACTCTACAACACCTACTAAAAATAAATTATTTTGCAAAGTTCATTAAAAAATTCACCCACTATATTTTACAAACATCTGTGACTTTTCTCAAAAGGTTTCAAGATAGTCATATGCAAATTTTACCCAATAATGCTCAAACCTCAAAATCCACCTATTAGAAGTACAAGAACAATCTGTTACTTTTAATAAAAAAATGTTTAATATTCCTGCAGTATTAAAAAAATAAAAAGATGAAAAATTTCTATCATGATTTCAATCTGTCAAGTTCTTGGTTTCATTTTTTTTGTTTTTAATGAAGAAAACAAAAAGTTATTAGTCTATGTAATTTATTTAAATTAAGTCAGACAAAGCCAATCATCTCAAAGATAGACAAACTGGAAAAAAAATACATTAATTTATTTGAATTATTCTCATCTTGATCATCAAATGTTATTACAGACAACATTTCAGTCAAGTACACTGTAGCCATTGTTCTAACTGAGACATCTGGCGATTATGGTGCTATTTGATCCTGCAAACCCAGTCGTCTATAATATTCAAAAGGAGGACAATAGTTTGAATAAAGTATTTTTATATTTAGTGAAAAAAAAATTATATATATATATATATATACACACATACATACATACATACACACCTATCTCCAAAGAACATTTGCAAATATTGTTAGACAAGTTTAATAATGAAAAAGCCAATTTTTCAGAAATTGGTCTATTCTTACAGTATCACTCTGCAATTAATAAAAGGAAATCATTGCACATGGTGGGGGCTACAGAAAATGCTAAAATTGAAAAGCTTCTCAGCAGGGAAAAAAAAATTGTGATTAAGCAACAACCACAGAAGTCCTACCTTATTCTGCTTACAATTGACATGCACAAGGCTGTTGCAATGTAAAGAAATTTTACAATTTTTGCATGAATTAAACCAAAACCACTTATGACCAACATTAAATATTGATTGACTTAATAGTCCTATATGTTAAAGCTGCCTTTATTAGCCTGGTCATTTATGTTTTTCATATTTTCTGTATGCAGTCCTAAAATGGCTAAGTAAAACATTTTCATAAAAAAAACACATGGGTGTGTAAGTGGCATAATGGTATCAATACAGAAAGTGAAATCAGCGAACAAAGTTCAAATTCTGGCCTAGTTTGTGGCATTCATTTTCCTCACAAATGGCCCTATATATATATATATATATATATATATATATATATATATATATATATATACACATAAAACTATACATATACACACACATACATGCACATATACACAATTATAAACCCATATACATATACACACATCCACACTCAATACATACACATATATCCACGTATACCTACATATAGGTAGAGTACCTACATATCCCAGAGTAGCTATTGTTTTTCAAAGTCAACCATTCTTTCAGAGTGCTCAATCAGGGTGTGAGAGCGTAAATAGTCATCCGCAGACAGATCTGTTTTGCTGTATCACAGCTCATCAGTACAGTTAGACAGCCATTCGCTTTTTTATCTAGGATTGAAACCCGACCGAATTTGCGTCAGTGTGTGTGTGTGTGTGTGTGTGTGTGTGTGTGTGTGTGTGTGTGTGTGTGTGTGTGTGTGTGTGTGTGTGTGTGTGTGTGTGTGTGTGTGCGATTGAAGTCAACATATAGTTGTTACAATGGTTTATAAATTCATAGTATCACTACACATAAATTTTCGCGTTTCGAATCTACCTTTTCTAGATACTTCTCATCGGGTGAGGAATATGGAATGACCAACTATTACAATATAACGCTCTACGTTTGTATCGAGCACACTTTATAAAAGTAAATTCATGAACAGCAGGTTAAAAAACCTACGAGTTCCACAACTTTGTTACAATATATATATATATATATATATAACTTAAATCACCTGAAAGCAACAAACGTGTGACCCATAAGATGATTGGCATATAAAATTGAACGTTGACTTTATATAAATTTGGTAGACACAAATAAAAACATTTTACAATCTACAGCTATGCATCGCGTTTGAAAGCATTAAAATTTAACTACATTAGCAAAATTAACTGAAAATTCCGTGGGGTACGTGTTCAAACAATCTTTATGGTCCACTATTAAATACATATTTAACGATCTTCCCCAATAACATGATACTACTCTTCCTATCTGTCAATCTCTCTCTGTCTTGCTCTTTCTTATATATATATATATATATATATATATATATATATATATATATATAGGGTGTCCTCAAAAAATGTATACACGTTGGCTGTCATTATTGTTTTCAGAAATTGAATCTGCAAATTAAACACAAGCATCATATTATAATTCTGCTTGTTCCTTTCTTAGTTACTTAGTTCGTCCGTCCGTTACGACACTTACTCTCTATACGAGCTTTTCCTTCCCCTCTATCTTTTTAAACGCTACTTTTCTCAGCCTTTCTCTCACCTTTGCCAAACGGAACGGTAAAGAGTGAGAGAGTAGGAGGAGACCGTAGCAGCAGCAGCAGCTTAAGCTGTGTGTATATTGCGTGTGTACTGTACAATATAGTAAAAATAGGTAGGTTTGTTGTCGTATTCCGCGACCTAATAACGAAATTTATGGCCTCTTTTAAACAAACGTTATGGAAACGTAATGAATGAGCGTATAACGACTGAAACGACGTAAAAATAGCAACGAAGATGAGGATAATAGTCAGAATAATGTAAATAGTGTAAATATTAACTCATCGCAGAACTATAGACAAATACAGACTAGGTTACATTCATCATTTGTATCATTTTTGTGACTCTCTCTTGAAAGGTTAATGTCTTTAGTAGTGACTTGTCTGAGAAGTGTTCCATTTAACACTAGCAGGATATTCATATCGTAAGCAGGCAGATATAAGTTTTACATATGGATGCGGACCGAAGGCAGCCGAGTCATCCAGGATTTGTGACAACACAAATTATGGATTGAGGAAGACTGAGATCTGCTGGTACGCCTGAAAACAAAGAACACATTCTACAGGCGGTCGGATACGATCCACGTTTTTTTTTTAAACATATCACCCCAAGCAAGGCGGTAATGCCACTGATGTGCATGGGGCTACATAAGAGTAAAAAGATAATGAAGAGGAAGACGAACCAGTTGGAAAGGAGCAAGAGAAGGATGGAAATGCAGTTGTGATGACAGTTGCAAAGGTGGAGAGAAAGGAAAGGATATACGGTGTGGTGAAAGAACTAGAGTCAAGTAGTTAATAGATGAGTATTGACATTGCATTTAAATTCCTGGAGGGTGTAGCCGTCAGGAAAGCAAGAATATGGAAGCGAGTTCCACAGGCGGGAAGTGCGAGAGAAGAAGCGTAGGAGTAGAACTGTCGTCTGCATTTGGTTAATTTGACTGTGAATCAGTGGGACCTAGTTGCCAATCTGGTTGCACGAGTAAACACCTGTTGCAAAGGCACTAGTGACCTAAGTTCGTTGGAGCAGAAGCCATGAAAGTATTTATAGAAATTTCACGCACGTCAAGTGGCTCTAACATGTTTAGATCTCATAGTAATTCAGGGTCCTTCAAGAGCAGCTGTTTGTGTCCGTCTCATTTGCAACGTGTCTTTCACCGTCTGATCACTCACTAGCGGAGAACTTTTGCTAATGTTTTATCGCACAAATTTCCAATATCTTGTTTGTTCTTCAAACTTGTTTACGGATGAGACGAAATTTAGAAGAGATTGAATAATAAATTTGTACAAACAATATTCGTGAGTGGATCGGAATCCCCACAGTACAATACAGGCTAGACATCAGCACCAGTTTATGATTAATGTGTGGGCTGGAATTGTAGGTGACTGTCTGTTAAGGTCTATATGTTTTCCTAGCACGTCTTACAGGAACTGTCTGTAGTGACTTTTTTTTTTTATTTTTTATTTTTTTATAATCATATCGCCCCAAGCAAGGGATTTTACTGCCACTGTTTTGCAGGGGGTTACATAGGAGGAAAGTTATGAAAAAGAGTGACAGGTTACAGGGGTGTCAGGAAGTGGGTTAGAGAAGGATGAGAATACTGATGGGAGTGGAGTGGACGGAGAAAAGAGCATGAGAGAGAGAGAGAGAGAGAGAGAGAGAGAGAGAGAAAGAGAGAGAGAGAGAAAAAATGCAAGTTAGTGAGATTGGAGATGACTATTGACTTTACATTTAAATGCTTGGAGATTATAGCTGTCGGGAAAGCAAGTCAATGAAAGGGGGTTCCAGAATCGGGAAGTGCGAGAAAAGAAGCATTTCAAAAAATATTTCAAACATTTCCAGACCTGCTCGATGAGGTACTTCTATTAATAGGAAGACCTATGTGGCTCATGCCTGATTGGTTTTCAACACATTTGTTCGCGTTGTTTACAGCTACCATGAAAGTTAAGCAAGGGAAGATCGGTTCCATTGTCTACTCGTTTTGAAGTAGACTTTTTTTCCTTTTCTTGTCTGGTCACTCATGCATAAAATAAGTAGTTACTTTTCATAATAAGGTCGTCCACAAATAAATGAATGTCCGGTGATGATAATGTGCAAATGGTTCAAGTAAAATCCGAAAAAAAACCCCAAAAAAACAAATAAAAATAAAATAAAAAATAAATTGATTTTTGGTGATATTAATGTGAAGATAAATGGTTAAAATAGCTAAATGACTAGATAGAGATAAAAAATAACTGTTTAAATATATTTGAAATAAATATATAAACAAAAAAATTGATTTTTGGTGATATTAATGTGAAGATAAATGGTTAAAATAGCTAAATGACAAGATAGAGAAAAAAAAAATATACCTAAAAATAGACTTTTATAGAAAAATATACATTTTAATGGAAAAATTATTACCGTAACACATTTTTGAAGGAAAAGAAATTATTCTCAGCAAAGCATTTTAGAATACAAAACTAGAAGACATTTTAAATATTTCTAAAATAAAAAAAGAATAAAAACAAAAAAACTTTCATTAAAATCGGACTAAATCAACCTTCTCACTATAACCAAACATTTCCGTAATGTTCTTTTCTCTGTCCATTCTACTCTCATCACGCCAGTATTTTCATCCTTCTTTTATCCATCTTCTGACACCCCTTATAACTTATTCCTCTTTCTCATCCGATGTAACCCCTTCTACACCAGTGGCAGCAAAACAGATTTGTTTGGGGTGAAATAATAAACAAAAAAAAAAAAAATGAGGTTTTGCGTAAATATGTGACAATAGATGAAACAATGGAACCACCATTTCACTTTGGAGTCAAATCGGCAGTCAGCTGAGTGGACAGCAGCAGGTGAAATCGTCCAAATCGACCAAAGTCGCAAACATCAGCAGGCAAGGTTTTGACCTCTGTATTTTAGGATGTGCAAGGTATTTTGTTCAACGATTACCTTGAGAAAGCAAAAAGCATCACTAGCGAATATTATATAACATTATTGGTGTGTTTGAAGAAAGAAATCGCCAAAAAAAAAAAAACAACAACAACAAAAAACGGCTACAAATGAAGAAAAAAGTGATCTTTCACCAAGACAACGCACCGTGTCACAAGTCGATCGCAACGATGGCAGAGCTGCATGAATTGCAGTTTGAATTGCTTCCGCATCCACCCTATTCTCCAGATCTTGCCCTCAGCGACCACTGACTGTTTGCAGGCCTCAAAAGAATACTCCAGAGAAAGAGATTTGATTCCAATGAAGAAGTGTTATCGGAAACTGAGGTGTATTTTGAGGCAAAAACAAATCGTTCTACAAAACAGAATTGTTAGATAAACGTTGGAATCAGTGTATCACCCTCGAAGATGACTATGTTGATGAATAAAGTCGAATTTTGTCGAAGGGTTGTTTTATGAGTTAGGCCCGGGATTTATTGAATGATGTGTTAAGAAGGTGCATTCTGTTTTTGTGGACTTTTATCACGGTGTCTGGGTGATCAGCTTTGATTGTTCAGTTTGTGAGTCTTGTAAAATCTTATAAAATTGCTCCAAGTCCTAACTCTGCAAGCGAACGTAGTTGAGATTCATACTGGTTTCTTGCAGTTTACTTCCCGCAAAAGTTGCATATTTTCCAATGCATATATTAGCCATGTCCATCATACCGAGTTCTATATTCAATGGATGCTATTATTGTGCAGCCTGATATAAAATGTTCAATTGTTTCTGGATACTTACCATAGAATTTGCATTTCGGGTCAACACAATTTTTCAGTGTGTATTCTTGGGAATTATTATTATTATTATTATTCGTACTAATAGTATCAGTAGTAGTAGTTGCTATATATTTTAGTAGTTTTATTCTTAAATTTAAAAAAAAATTCATTGATGTCGACTTACCACAAACACTATGAAGAATATTAGAAACTATAAAAAACAAACGACCGAACATTAATAAAATTTAATTTTGGAAGAAACACGAAATACATTTCTCAACCACCACCACTACTTCTATTACTGTCAATAATAATATCATTAGAAAGAGTAATAATATCATTAGAAAGGGTAATAATATCTTTAGAAAGGGTAATAATATCATTAGAAAGGGTAATAATATCATTAGAAAGGGTAATAATATCTTTAGAAAGGGTAATAATATCATTAGAAAGGGTAATGATATCATTAGAGAGGGTAATAATATCATTAGAAAGGGTAATAATATCATTAGAAAGGGTAATAATATCATTAGAAAAGGTAATAATATCACTAGAGAGGGTAATAATATCATTAGAAAGAGTAATAATATCATTAGAAAGGGTAATAATATCATTAGAAAGGGTAATAATATCACTAGAGAGGCTAATAATATCATTAGAGAGGGTAATAATATCATTAGAAAGGGTAATAATATCACTAGAAAGGGTAATAATATCATTAGAGAGGGCAATAATATCATTAGAAAGAGTAATAATATCATTAGAAAGAGTAATAATATCATTAGAAAGGGCAATAATATCACTAGAGAGGGTAATAATATCATTAGAGAGGGTAATAATATCATTAGAAAGGGTAATCAAAGACCACAAACCTCAGTAAAGGCAATACCGCCATTATCCCAGCGATTAGCAAGAGATGAGTATTAAAATGAGAAAGAATATCTGTAACGAACTTGACTGCTTTCAAGATTGGAAAAAAAAAAAAAAATAGAACTCGGTCCCTCTCAGAATTAAACGCACACTTAAAATGAAACGGAAGAGATAATTCAGAATTTAAAAATGATTTAGGGTGGGGAGGTAATTCAGTAATTGGCATTTGAAAGGTAAACATTACATTTTATTATTACCTCAGAAAATGTATTCCGTACCGAATAGAACCCAAAATCTAATCAATTCGTATCAGTAACGAGGCCAATCATTCCTGAACGTTTCATCCGAATCGTCCAGCATGTCTTGATATATCTTGATCACGGATAAGCAAACAAGCAAAGAGACAGATAAACGCGAGCGAATACAATACCTCTGCTTTAAGGTGGCGGTAATAATAACAAAAAGTGTTTAAATAAAAGGTAAAATGAGAAAATAATATTTCTTCGGTTAAGATTGAGATCCATACTGGTTTCTTGCAGTTTACTTCCCGCAAAAGTTGCATATTTTCCAATGCATATATTAGCCATGTCCATCATACCGAGTTCTATATTCAATGGATGCTATTATTGTGCAGCCTGATATAAAATGTTCAATTGTTTCTGGATACTTACCATAGAATTTGCATTTCGGGTCAACACAATTTTTCAGTGTGTATTCTTGGGAATTATTATTATTATTGTTATGTCATTTTTCATCATATTTCGATTTCTGCTTTGGTCACACTACCAACCAAGTCTGCGGGGAGACCTAAGGCAGGTCGTGGCGTGTTGTTATGGCTCCATTTCATGTTTTTCTATCTTCCCTATCATCCTCAGCATTACATAGATAAAGTTTTTCCTTAGTGTGTGGGCTGTACTTAATAAGACAATTTTTTGTATATCTCTTAAGCTGCGGTTTCCAGGGATTCTTTCAATGTGTTGTTTTGTTCCATTTTTTATCATTCCAAGTGCACCTACTATCACTGGCACAACTCTTGTTTTCAATTTCCACATTTTTTCTATTTCAATTTCCAGGTCTTTATATTTTGACATTTTTTCAAATTCCTTGATTGCTATGTTACAATCCGCTGGACAAGCCATATCAATTAATGGACAAGTTTTCTCCTTCTGGTTTTTAACAATAATGTCTGGCCTGTTTGCTTCAATTTTTCTGTCTGTGTAGATGGTGTAATCCCATAGGATAGTTACATCTTCTATTTCTGTAACCGGTGATGGGTGATGTTCATACCAGTGTTTGTTTACAGCTTTTCCATAATGTTTGCACATTGCCCAATGTAAATATTGCCCAACTCTATCGTGGCGATTTTTATATTCATTTGGGGCAAGCACAGAACGGCCTGAGATTAGGTGGTCTATTGTTTCTTGGTGTTTATCACAAAACCTGCATTTTGGATCCATATTATTATGCATAATATTTGCCTGGAAGGTTCTAGTGAAAAGACTTTGGTCTTGTGCTGCAAGAATAAAGCCTTCAGTTTCAGACTTTAATCCAGATGCACGTAACCATCGATGAGTATTAACTTTGTCCACATTGGATTTATTGGTACGTTCTGGATATTGGCCATGCAGAGGTTTGTCTTACCAGCGCTGTTTCATCTGTTCAAGAGCTTTATCTTTGGCTTTCATTTTCATACTTTTTTGCCGCAATAGTTGATTCTTGGCTTCTGTTTTGCTTTTCTACAGAATCTACTAACTGTAAATCTTGTTTGTATTTACTGCCTTCTTTTATTATTGAATATTTTTTCTTTCTTTCTTCATGTTGCCTTACTAATTGTATCATCCAATCCTTTGTTGTTTCTATGTATGTTAGTAGGCCAATAGTTGTTGTCTTGTATGACAATTCCAGCTGAATAAGACCTCTCCCACCTTCTTTACGGGGTATGTATAGACGGTCTACATCAGCGTTTGGATGATGCATCTTATGCTTAGAAAGAAGCTTTCTTGTTTTAGCATCCATTCGCCTGATGTCGTTTAGAGTCCAGTTTAAGATGTTAAAGCTATATTGGACAACTGGGATTGCAAGGCTATTAATGGCCATAACTCTGTTCTGTGAATTTAATTCAGTTTTTAATATCATTCGTAGCCTTCTATAGTACTCTTTACGCACTATTTCCTTCATTTTTTTATGGTGAATGTTTTCGCTCTCATTTACACCTAGGTATTTATAAGCTTCTTCTCGTTTCAATTCTTTTATTGTTACAGCAGGGTCTAAGCTAATTGAGGATGTTTCTTGTATTGATCCCCACGTAAAACTGTAGCTTTAGCACATTTATTCAAATTGAATTTCATTCCAATCTCTTCGCTGAAGCATTTTACAGTTTGCAGAAGACCTTCCAGCTCATTATCATTCTTAGCATATAACTTTAAGTCATCCATGTAAAATAGATGGCTTATTTTCTTTTGGCCTGTTTTATAATCACATTCTGTCTCATTAAGTTGACTGGTTAGTGCTATTAATGATATGCAGAATAGTAAGGGAGATAAAGAATCACCTTGAAATATACCTCTTTTGATGTTTATTTCATCAGACTTATAGGTTCCATTTATATGATTGAGGTAAAGTGTTGTTTTCCATATAGACATGCACTGTTTGATGAAATTGATGACGACGGGCGATATCTTGTATATATTTAAAGTCTTTAAAATCCAGGAATGTGGCACACTATCGAATGCCTATCGATAATCTATCCAGGCAGTACTAAGATTTTTCTTTGTACTATAGCAGTTTTCCAGGATCATTTTGTTAATTAGCAATTGGTCTTTACATCCATAACAGCCACGTTTGCACCCTTTTTGTTCAAGCGGAATCATGTCATTTCTTTCTAAGAATAAATATGTCTGTTTTGTTAAAATAGATGTTAATAGTTTATATGTTGTCGGAAGACATGTAATTGATCTGTAGTTTTTCGGGTTGTTTGTGTCACCATTCTTGGGTAGAAGAAATGTAATTCCTTTGGTCATCCTTATTATTATTATTATTATTATTATTATTATTATTATTCGTACTAATAGTAACAGTAGTAGTAGTTGCTATATATTTTAGTAGTTTCATTCTTAAATTAAAAAAAAATTCATTGATGTCGACTTACCACAAAAACTATGAAGAATATTAGAAACTATAAAAAACAAACGACCGAACATTAATAAAATTTAATTTTGGAAGAAACACGAAATACATTTCTCAACCACCACCACTACTTCTATTACTGTCAATAATAATATCATTAGAAAGAGTGATAATATCATTAGAAAGGGTAATAATATCATTAGAGAGGGTAATAATATCATTAGAAAGAGTAATAATATCATTAGAAAGGGTAATAATATCATTAGAGAGGGTAATAATATCATTAGAAACAGTAATAATATCATTAGAAAGGGTAATAATATCATTAGAAAGAGTAATAATATCATTAGAAAGGGTAATAATATCATTAGAGAGGGTAATAATATCATTAGAAAGTGTAATAATATCATTAGAAAGAGTAATAATATCATTAGAAAGGGTAATAATATCATTAGAAAGAGTAATAATATCATTAGAAAGGGTAATAATATCATTAGAGAGGGTAATAATATCATTAGAAAGTGTAATAATATCATTAGAAAGAGTAATAATATCATTAGAAAGGGTAATAATATCATTAGAAAGAGTAATAATATCATTAGAAAAGGTAATAATATCATTAGAAAGAGTAATAATATCATTAGAAAGGGTAATAATATCATTAGAGAGGGTAATAATATCATTAGAAAGAGTAATAATATCATTAGAAAGGGTAATAATATCATTAGAAAGGGGAATAATATCATTAGAAAAGGTAATAACATCACTCGAGAGGGTAATAATATAATTAGAAAGAGTAATAATATCATTAGAAAGGATAAGAATATCATCAGAAAGGGTAATAATATCACTAGAGAGGGTAATAATATCATTAGAAAGAGTAATAATATCATTAGAAAGGGTAATAATATCATTAGAAAGGGTAATAATATCATTAGAAAGGGTAATAATATCATTAGAAAGGATAAGAATATCATCAGAAAGGGTAATAACATCACTCGAGAGGGTAATAATATCATTAGAAAGAGTAATAATATCATTAGAAAGGGTAATAATATCATTAGAAAGGGTAATAATATCATTAGAAAGAGTAATAATATTATTAGAAAGGGTAATAATATCATTAGAAAGGGGAATAATATCATTAGAAAAGGTAATAACATCACTCGAGAGGGTAATAATATAATTAGAAAGAGTAATAATATCATTAGAAAGGATAAGAATATCATCAGAAAGGGTAATAATATCACTAGAGAGGGTAATAATATCATTAGAAAGAGTAATAATATCATTAGAAAGGGTAATAATATCATTAGAAAGGGTAATAATATAATTAGAAAGAGTAATAATATCTTTAGAGAGGGTAATAATATCATTATGAATAGTAACACGTTTAGTAGTAAGACGTAGAGTCCGTGTATAGCACACTTCCGGTTCGCTACCGGAAATACTTGACTGACTAGGTATCGAGCTGAACAGTCAACAGAACACTGAGTAGTCAACACTGAACGCAACGCTCGAGGTTTTTCCACTACCACTTTATGTAATGATAGGAATAGACCATTATCAGAACAAAGGTGGAGAGCGCCCTAACAATGTATCAACAAAAATTATGAACACCTGATCACAAAGGGGAAGAAAATATTGAACAACTAAGCAAAAATCCTGTTGGGCATTCCAATACAAACAAGGACAACTTTAGAGGACATTTAGTAGTCTCCTATCCATCTGATATAAGAATTAAAAGCAAAGAAAAGAAGATTGACTACAAAAATGATTTATATAAGTATGACATTCTGAAAGCTTGGGAATGACTAGTAAAGAAATTAATTACAGTACCAGTGATTATTGGAGCACTAGTCTTTTGTACAAAATCAGGGGATGAATCTTTTAGATATTTCATTGTGATTTGGAAATGGGTTCATTACAAAAGATATGGTTACTCGAAATTGAAAGTAGGGTTAGGGAATATTAGATGCAGCATCTTGATGACAAGAAATGACCGGTTTATTTTTTATCAGTAACCAACATAATATACCGTATGGAATAATAATAATAATAATAATAATAATAATAATAATAATAATAATAATAATGCTGTATGGAATAATAATAATAATAATAATAATAATAATAATAATAATAATAATAATTGAAAACAAGAGTTGTGCCAGTGATAGTAGGTGCACTTGGAATGATAAAAAATGGAACAAAACAACACATTGAAAGAATCCCTGGAAACCCCAGCTTAAGAGATATACAAAAAATTGTCTTATTAAGTACAGCCCACACACCAAGGAAAACTTTATCTATGTAATGCTGGGGATGATAGGGAAGATAGAAAAACATGAAATGGAGCCATAACAACACGCCACTACCTGCCTTAGGTCTCCCCGCAGACTTGGTTGGTAGTGAGACCAAAGCAGAAATCGAAATATGATGAAAAATGACATAATAATAATAATGCAAAGAAATTTTACAGGGAAATAGGTAAAAAAAGAATTGAAGTGACAGTCCCCCCCACCCTCCAGAACGGAAGAAGTTACACAGTTCTGGGAAAAGATATGGGCTTGCCCTAAAGAACATAACAAAGAAGTAGATCGGATTGCACAAGAGATAGAACGAATCAAAAATAAACCAGAACAGACATCGGCTGGAATTACAGAGGAGGATGTTAAATTTGCACTAAAAAAGGCACACAATTGGAAATTTCCAGGTATAGATAAAGTTCCTAACTTTTCGCTATATTATTTAAATACAGCACATAAAAAACTAGCCAAAGAACTTCAAGAAATGGTTGACGATCCCACTAAAATTCCTGCATGGATGACCAAAGGAATTACATTTCTTCTACCCAAGAATGGTGACACAAACAACCCGAAAAACTACAGACCAATTACATGTCTTCCGACAACATATAAACTATTAACATCTATTTTAACAAAGCAGACATATTTATTCTTAGAAAGAAATGACATGATACCACTTGAACAAAAAGGGTGCAAACGTGGCTGTTATGGATGTAAAGACCAATTGCTTATAAACAAAATGATCCTGGAAAACTGCTACATTACAAAGAAAAATCTTAGTACTGCCTGGATAGATTATCGATAGGCATTCGATAGTGTGCCACATTCCTGGATTTTAAAGACTTTAAATATATACAAGATATCGCCCGTCATCATCAATTTCATCAAACAGTGCATGTCTATATGGAAAACAACACTTTACCTCAATCATATAAATGGAACCTATAAGTCTGATGAAATAAACATCAAAAGAGGTATATTTCAAGGTGATTCTTTATCTCCCTTACTATTCTGCATATCATTAATAGCACTAACCAGTCAACTTAATAAGACAGAATGTGGTTATAAAATAGGCCAAAAGAAAATAAGCCATCTATTTTACATGGATGACTTAAAGTTATATGCTAAGAATAATAATGAGCTGGAAGGTCTTCTGCAAACTGTAAAATGTTTCAGCGAAGAGATTGGAATGAAATTCAATTTGAATAAATGTGCTAAAGCTACAGTTTTACGTGGGGATCAATACAAGAAACATCCTCAATTAGCTTAGACCCTGCTGTAACAATAAAAGAATTGAAACGAGAAGAAGCTTATAAATACCTAGGTGCAAATGAGAGTGAAAACATTCACCATAAAAAATGAAGGAAATAGTGCGTAAAGAGTACTATAGAAGGCTACGAATGATATTAAAAACTGAATTGAATTCTCAGAACAGAGTTATGGCTATTAATAGCTTTGCGATCCCAGTTGTCCAATATAGTTTCAACATCTTAAACTGGACTCTAAACGACATCAGGCGAATGGATTCTAAAACAAGAAAGCTTCTATCTAAGCATAAGATGCATCATCCAAACGCCGATGTAGACCGTCTATACATACCCCGTAAAGAAGTTCGAAGAGGTTTTATTCAGCTGGAATTGTCATACAAGACAACAACTATTGGCTTACCAACATACATAGAAAGAACAAAGGATTGGATGATACAATTAGTAAGGCAACATGAAGAAAGAAAGAAAAAATATTCAATATTAAAAGAAGGCAGTAAATACAAACAAGATTTACATTTAGTAGATTCTGCAGAAAAGCAAAACAGAAGCCAAGAATCAACTATTGCGGCAAAAAAATATGAAAATGAAAGCCAAAGATAAAGCTCTTGAACAGATGAAACAGCGCTGGCAAGACAAACCTCTGCATGGCCAATATCCAGAACGTGCCAATAAATCCAATGTTGACAAAATTAATACTCATCGATGGTTACGTGCATCTGGATTAAAGTCTGAAACAGAAGGCTTTATTCTTGTAGCACAAGACCAAAGTCTTTTCACTAGAAACTTTCAAACAAATAATATGCATAATAATATGGATCCAAAATGCAGGTTTTGTGATAAACACCAAGAAACAATAGACCACCTAATCTCAGGCCGTTCTGTGCTTGCCCCAAATGAATATAAAAATCGCCACGATAGTGTTGGGCAATATTTACATTGGGCAATATGCAAACATTATGGAAAAGCTGTAAACAAACACTGGTATGAACATCACCCATCACCGGTTACAGAAATAGAAGATGTAACCATTCTATGGGATTACACCATCTACACAGACAGAAAAATTGAAGCAAACAGGCCAGACATTATTGTTAAAAACCAGAAGGAGAAAACTTGTCTATTAATTGATATGGCTTGTCCAGCGGATTGTAACATAGCAATCAAGGAATTTGAAAAAATGTCAAAATATAAAGACCTGGAAATTGAAATAGAAAAAATGTGGAAATTGAAAACAAGAGTTGTGCCAGTGATAGTAGGTGCACTTGGAATGATAAAAAATGGAACAAAACAACACATTGAAAGAATCCCTGGAAACCCCAGCTTAAGAGATATACAAAAAATTGTCTTATTAAGTACAGCCCACACACTAAGGAAAACTTTATCTATGTAACGCTAGGGTTGATAGGGAAGATAGAAAAACATGAAATGGAGTCATAACAACACGCCACGACCTGCCTTAGATCTCCCCGCAGACTTGGTTGGTAGTGAGACCAAAGCAGAAATCGAAATATGATGAAAAATGACATAATAATAATATACCATATGGAATAGTAATAATAATAATATACCCTATGGAATAATAATAATAATAATAATAATAATAATAATAATAATAATAATAATATACCGTATGGAATAATAATAACGATACGAAATGAAAAAAAAACAACAAAAAAAAAAAACAATGACGCGTGAAAACGCAGTATTTGAAAGAAACTAAAGTACTAAAGTACTCATACACTTAAAAACATCTTAGTTTTTTTACGGAAAAGAAATGACATGCAAACTGTAAACAGTTAAGGTATATCAAGTTTTCGAGCAAGTATCTGAAGTTTGGTGCAGAATTTGATTTCCTCAACATAACGAGTTACGTTTTGCAGGCTATTCTTACGAGAGACAATTTTGATATGATCAAAAGTGGCTAGGGTGCTTTTCGACTGGAAGTTGAAAAGCACCCTAGCCACCCTGAGCAGATAATTAAAAGGGTATATTTGACTTCTCAGCCAAATCTGAAAACCTGCTCATCAATGGGTTGAAGAAACATGCACAGTTAAATTTTACGATCAGTGCATTCATCAGAGTCTGTTAAGTGTCATATGATTTGGGCGATCATGTCTCGAAAAAGACATGACTGACTGCGCAGAAGATTATCCCTCAGTAGGTTGCCATTGCTTTCTGCGGTAGACTGGTTGCCAGCCAAGGCTATAGAACCCAATCTATCCTATTATTTAACCGACAACTGGAGGAAAGAGACGGATTAATAACTTTCCCAAGGGTATTTGTGCGTAGGTAAATGCAAGGAATTCAACTAGAAGTCGAACTCTGCACCCCGATTTGTCGTTCCGAGTCGATGTCCACTGCACCCCAACGCACATCGTAACGACCGTGTCGGAATTGCCATCATCAGAGTAACTTTTTTAATATACCACGTGCAAGTACGCGTTAACATGTTTATTCCAGTCTGACTATCAATTCTGTTTGTATGTCTATCTGTCTCGTTCTTTTACTTACCTACACACAAACATTACATCTACAAAATGTCAATTATACATTATAGAAAAAGAGACTATTATATTTTACTAGCAGTATAGCCCGGCGTTGCCCGGGAGTAATGAAAGCTTTAAAACTAATCCATGGTCCTGGAGCTCAGACTCTTTGGACGTTGACATGAAAGACTAAAAAGCAATAGTTGTTTCCAGTTAAAGCGAAACCGTAGACTGAAAGAAAAATGAATGGATGTAAGTAAAATTTTGATTTCCTGCTATCGATATCAAATAAGGTTTTTTCGTCGTAAACTGAATTTTGAAGGCTAAATAAGTCCTCTGAGTAAATGGTATCATGGCTGAGACTACAATTATATCTACTTAGAGCCAAACCCGAAGCAAAAACTAAAATAAAAGGCCTGAAAAAATAGACATACAGACAGATAAACGAACACACACACAAGCATCTTGCCTTATATATATATATATATATATATTATCGATTTTCTGCACTATTGTAAGGACTGCAATCTTGAAACTTCTGAATATCGTTTCTTATGTTTTTGTCTATGAGTGTATCAAATTTGATTAAAATCCGACCATTCCTTCTATAACCTGATTTTTTCGATTATCGATTTTCGATATTTATCGGGGGTACCTCGACACAAAACCTAGCTAAGAACACTCGCAGACGCTTTTAGTACAATTGTGTAAATTTTCAAGAAAACCGGTTCAGCCGTTTCGGAGTCTATAGGTAACGGGCACACACACACACACACACACACACACACACACACACACACACACACACACAGAGTTCCATTTATAAATAAGTTTAGAAAGCACCATGAATTGTTAATACGAGTGAGAATGGAAATTGCTGAAAATATTAGTCCGTCCGTTAAGTGCCATACATGATACACGTTTGGGCGATCATGTCTTTTTCGGTCTGACTAGCCAGAAAGTTTTCCCGTATTAGGTTGCTATTTCTTTCCGCGGTAGTCTGGTTACCAACCAAGGCTACAGAAACCAATCTGTCCTGCTATTCAACCCATAGCTGGAGGGAAAAGAGATGGATTAATACCTTTTTCAAGGTTATTTTCCCGAAATTGAATGCAACTGATATATCCCGGAAAGGAATATCAGTGTAAAGATTAGTGGAAGAAGGGTACTCGACACAGGAAAACGCTATAACGGATTTATGGTACTAAGGTACAATTAACAATAAGATACAGAATAGCAATCAACGAGTACGAGTGGAATAAACTATCAAATAGAGAATACCTTCGCCTAAGACGTTTGCTTCGGTATTTGCCAGCCTTCCCAAGCAAGGCTACATGTGACACATGGTCATTTTATAGTGGGTATTCCCGGCCATATAACCAGGCCAAAAAATGTCTGTCTATCATTACCTAGTCGTGGTTCTACCCTTCGGCGGAACCACGACTGGGTTTGTGCTCTCTGCTCGGAAACAGAGAGCGCCCTCTACCCGAAGGCAGAGGGCTGACAGTGTTAAAGAACAGTCATCCTAAGACGGCTGGTTATACCTTGTACCGCTTGTCACCGTCCTTTATAGACTAGAGCATTCCATTATGGGGTATGGCAAGATGTTCCACTATAACAGTAAGAAATTCAACTGGAAACTGAATTTGGATTTCTAATTTCTTATTCTAAGCCGATATCCATTACATCACAAACCTTTTGTAAGCTTGCATGTTTTTTTTTTTTATTTCTTTTCAATTCTTATGTGAAAATCTTCAAGAGATTTCTGTCTGATAATATGTCTTTTTCTTTTTTGTGCAACATTTTTGAAACCCTATCTTTTTTCACTTCGATTTCAGATCCCCACCAGTTATTTCATTGGATTCAACACGTGAAAAATTTTTCCTTTCCGCAAAAGGATTCTGGTCTCCCCTCGCCGAAAAATGAGTGTTCTCTGCCTTTGCAATGGACCTCAGGGATGAATTCTACTAATATTTCACAACCTTTTGCAATTTTACATCTGAAAGAAAACGATATTTGTTTAGAAATTCTTATAAAAAAACATTGTTACAAACCTGGACTTATTGTTCCGAATGTTATTCATTACGTGATGTTTGGTAAAAAACCTTTACAATTATTTAACTTTTTGAGTTATTTGTCTACATGGAAGTATATCAAGCCATGTTTCATAGTGATACATGGTGACTGTTCATTTGGCCCACTGTTTGAAAAATTTTTAACATACAAACCGCGTATTGTACACATTTCGAGGACACCAAAGACAATGATTTTTGGAAAGAGAATATCGTATGTACAGCATAAAGCAGACGTGGCTCGGTTGGAAATTATTCTCAGTAAGTTTTTAATATCTTCACTTCAGATTTTTTAAATGATTAGAAATGAGTGTTTTTTCTAAATGAATAACATTTTAAACACACACACACACACACACACACACGCACGCACGCACGCACGCACACACACACACACACACACACACACACTAGCAGTATAGCCCGGCGTTGCTCGGATGTAATGAAAGCTTTAAAATTAATCCATAGTCCTGGAACTCAGACTCTTTGGACGTTAGCACGAAAGACTAAAAAGCAATAGTTGTTTCCAGTTAAAGCAAAACCGTAGACTGAAAGAAAAATGAATGGATGTAAGTCAAATTTTGATTTCCTGGTATCGATATCAAATTATTTGCACTATTGTAAGGACTGCAACCTTGAAACTTCTGAATATTGTTTCTTATGTCTTTGTCTATGAGTGTATCAAATATGATTAAAATCAGACCACTCCTTCTATAACCCGATTTTTTCGATTATCGATTTTCGATATTTATCGGGGGTACCTCGACACAAAGCCAAGCTAAGAACATTCGCAGACGCTTATAGTACAACTGTGTAAATTTTCAAGAAAATCGGTTCAGCCGTTTCGGAGTCTATAGGTAACAGGCACACACAGACACACAAAGACAAATACACACACACAGACAAATTTCCATTTATAAATAAGTTTAGATTAGACACATACATACAGAACTGTGCAAAAGTATTCGGACAAGAACTATTTTATCTTTTATGAGGCATAAAAATAAAGTTTAAAATCACCCCTGTCTTTACACTTTTGCACACCACCAATAGTTTGCAAAAGTATTAGGACAGGGGTGATTTTCCTAAAATTCTTACTGAAATTCAAATACAGGGTGAAAAGCTAAGTAAATTGCTAATAAATATTGATTATTTAAAACTAGGTGTAAAAGAAATGTATTTAAAAAAAAGTCATATTTAATTTTTGCCTATTTTCTATTAAACAAGTTATTTTGAAACTACTCTATTGAACATCTATGGGATATTTTAGATAAAAAATTGATAAATCTAATGTTACTTCGCAAGATACAGTTTGGGAACAAATACAAGCTGCTTGGCAGGAGATACCATTAGATACATTGAAGAAGCTTGTGATGTCAATGCCTGACAGAATGAAGGTTGTGATCAAAGCAAAAGGCTTAATACTAAATATTAAATTTATTTTGTAACAGGTATTTTTTCTTGTTAAATCATTTATTGAGTAAATCAAATTACTTTAAGTAGATTGTTTAATTTCTATCAATATGCCCCATGAAAGATAAAATAGTTTTTGTCCTAATACTTTTACACAGTACTGTACATTCCTTGCTTCTATGATTTCAAAATAATTACATACTCTTTAAATTTATCAAAGTTGGTATCAACAGTTATTCAATATATGAGAATGTTTAAAGAAAATACATTTTATATCTTCTAGAGATCGCGAGAAGTATTTGTGGATAACTTAACAGTCAGTTAAATGCCATACGTGATACACGCTTGGGCGATTATGTCTCGAAAGAAACATGACTGACTGGGCAGAACATTATCCCGCAGTAGGTTGACATTACTTTCTAGGTAGACTGGTTGCCGGCCAAGGCTATAGAACCCAATCTGTTCTGGAGAGAAGAGACAGATTAATATCTTTCCCAAGAGTATTTGCGCGTAGGTAAATACAAGGAGTTCAGCTGCAATTAGAACTCGGTACCCCGATTTGTCGTTCCGAGTCGATGTCTACGGCATATATAGCGGTTACAGATCAGCCGAGTTCCAAAAATATTCTAACGTTTTATTTCTGCATTGTGATCTAGGAAACTGACGCACGCAGTGAGCATTTCGATCAAACTTTTATCATTATGCTCCAGCTGCTGCGTACATTAATGTGCATTTTTAGTATTTTGTGGTGATATCGACCGAGCAAAAGCTTGGGACCGGATGTTTGCACTCTAACGACCAGAAAACAAATGACCAAAACTCGTCGGTGCACATCTGGCCTCTCGCAGATGTTCCGGTTGTAAACTAAATATTAATTAAATATTAAATTTCCAGTTCGCGGAATTAATTCTCTTTTCATCATTTTATTGCCCTGAATATTTTAATATCCGTTGGACCCATATTCAAAGGATTACTTTAATTGTAAAAATTGATATGTGTATATATAAAATGTTATTTTTCAACTCGATTTGCTTTTCTTGATTTATAATCATTTTATGACTTATAGTGGGCTATCTGCAACCAGGCCAAATTCCATGAATCTGCAACAATATACAACTACGCTTCAAAAGAACGACCTCCCCACTATTGTTTCATTGCATCTTAAGAGTTCTAAATTAATAATACCCCACTCGATTTCACACATAGTTTTACGACAGGAATATCAAATATAAACCATCTGTACCAATTACTGAGCTGTCAATATATTTTTTTCATTCACAATAGCTGAAGAAATGCATTAAAAATAATGTTTTTATTTCAGAATATGGTGGAATCTATTTTGATTATGACGAAATTGCACTGAGGAGTTTCGACTCGCTTCTCAATCACAGCGTCGTTCTGGGCCAAGAGACCGGCTACCAGTTAGGAAATGGTGTGATAGTTGCGAAGCCATCAGCGAAATTCATAAAGGCCTGGATGCATGCCTACCATAGTTACAATCCAAGTCAGTGGGCTTTTCACTCAACGATGGTCCCATTCAAACTTTCACAGTTGCTAACACATTTGGTGTTTATCGTACCGACATTCTTTAAACCAAACTATCTAGAGCCTGATGACTTATATAAAAGAACCATTAACTGGACAAATTTTTACGCTGTGCACTTGTACAGAAAAATAGAAATGAAAAATGATACATTAGAAAGCATTCGTTACAAAGATAGCACTTTCGCCTCAGTCGCTCGTTATGTTTATTACGGGGACAAAAAGTTACAGAAAAAAACGACGAACGGTTAAAAAAAATAAAGACCGCAAAGACTAATTCTAGTAAAAAGAATACAAAACATTGAAATGTCCAAAGATAAACATTTTGGGAAAATTTTATTTGTTTGAACATTATTTTTAATGGGTACTTAAATGATATTTGAGTGGATAGTCAATTTTTCTATAATTAAATAATATATATAGTGTATCAAGGCAGCAGATAACTTTTTAAACATATACTGTTAAATATAAGAGACAATGAATGTCTATTATGTTTAATCATGAGCCGTTCTAAACATCGTATTTTTGGATTTAAATCAAATTAAACCTGACATTCAAACCATTCATTGTCTCTTATATATATATATATATATATATATATATATATATATATATATATATATATATATATGTTGCTCTACTTTCGTATTGAGCGCTTTAGTGTTAGGGTTTTCGTCTTGGATTTTTTTTTCTTTCCTACGAGTATTTGACTTTTTGTTCATGTACTTCGTTTGTTTCTTTTTTTACTTCCCCTCCTTTTCTCTCCGAGTTCATCCTCGGTGGGTTGTTCAAGACAATCTTAATTATAGTATAACTATTAGTATTAACAGAATTATTTCGGTTACTATTAATATTGTTATAATTACTATATATATATATATATATATATATATATATATATACATGCTCTGATTATGATTGAGCTCTCTGGAGAAGAAAATTTTGAAAGCTGTTTCCACTTCTGCTATATGTGTGACTCTTCAGAAATGAATTGAGTTCTCTCGGTGACTGGCGTGTATATACACTGCTTATATACAACGCGTTAAAATTTCCCTTCTCTGATTCCATGCGTCGATGGCTTAGAAAGTAGCGACTTCGACTAACACCAAATCGGTCGAGTTTCAATCCCGGCCAGAAGCAAGTGGATGCGTCTAGCCACACTGATGAGCTGTGATACAGCGAAACAGGTTTGTATGTGGATGACTAATATATGTGTATATATATATATATATATATATATATATATATATGTGTGTGTGTATACATAAATTATTAACGAAGAGTAACGGTTATAAACAACCATGATTTGTTTGGGCATTATTTTTTATAGTTACTCGTATTTAAATGTTTATAATCAAACAGTATTATATATTTATTTCTACCAGCCTGATTATTTACGATAAATGTTTGTTACGAAAATTAATTCTGGCGGTGCCAATCGAAAGGATCACCTGGTTTCAGGGCGGTAGACCAGCGGCTGACTGTAAATAGTTAATAACTCTCTTCCACAACGAACAACTAGGCGACTGTTAATGAAAAATGGACTCATTTCAGATAGAATATCATGTCGAGCCTTTGCAAAATAAGCCATTTATATTAGGTACCTCCAGAGAAAAAAACCAAAAAAACAGCATATCCATTGCTATGTCCGCTGCTATGAAGGTCGGTTCTCTGTGTAGGGCCCGGAAATTTTCCCCGTCTGATTCTATCCTGCACATATATAAATCTACCATCCGCCCGTGTATTGAATACTGCTGCCACATCTGGTCGGGTGCCCCTGCTACTCTCCTCGTGCTTCTTGACAAAATACAACGGATAATCTGTAACGTGATCGATCCTGACTTGGCGGACCGGCTGCAACCACTCTCTCACCGGCGTGACGTGGCTTCCCTGTGTTTCTTCTATAAGTACTTTCACGGCTTCTGCTCCGATGAACTTAGGTCATTGATGCCTCCTAGGTACGAATTTATACGAGATACTAGATTAGCAACTAGGTCCCACCCTTTTACAGTGAAACAGATAAGATGTAACTGTAATTTCTACTCCAACAGCTTCTTTTCTCGCGCTTCCCGCCTGTGGAATTCCCTTCAAGATGCCTGCTTCCCCGACAGCTACCCTCTCCAAGAATTTAAATGTAAGGTCAATAGACACCTCCTGACACACTAACTTGCATCTATTCTCTCAAACACTCTCACCATCTAACCAACCCTCATTGTCGGTATCCCTGCCCGCCTATCACCCGCCTTCTGACATTTCCTATATCTAACCATCCTTTTCCCATCACTTCCCCGACCCTATGTAACCCCTTGCGCAATAGTGGCAGTGCAATGCCTTGCTCGGGGTGAAACGAAAAAAAAAAAGTTACATTTAAACTGAATTTTTAAAAATGGAAGAGTTTTTTTGAAACTTTTATTTTAGTTTCAATTGAAAGGTGAATGATTCAATTGACTATTTCCAGTAAGCAAAAAACTCTGGTTTATTTAAAACAGAAATTATATTGATTGGAATAAAACAAAGAAATCACCTAAAAACAACCGAGAGAAAATGGAAAATTAAGAGAAGTCAACAAATTCTTCAACTTATCAATCATGGTCAATAAAATTATTCAATCGAACGCACAAGTAGTAAAAACAAATTGCTCCTGCTTATTGCGGACTTATGTCTTGCAATCATCTACCTCCAGGAAACTTTTTTAAAGGACAATGAAATATAGATATTAAAAACTATACAGTATAAATTTTTATCAGTCATAGGAGAAACAGAACTTCCGGTAGCAGCTCTTTATTAGTAAAATTGTAACACCACGCCTGCCCGGGGCTGGCAACCCTCAAGTCAGATCCTGGTCGAGACGGCACCGGATGTGACATCTCAGACCAGGCTGGCCGTCAGTCCACTGTGACGCTCGTCCTCGCTAACGGTCATGACGATCCCACTTGTGACACTGCCACCCGGTTGTATGGTTGGTTTGGTCGCTGTTGCTGGTCGTGACGATCTCGTCCGATGATGTCGCCACAAAAGCTGTATTACAAGTCATCTTTTGCAACAACGGGCCACAGTCCCACGTTGTGATTAGATCCCAGAGGTCACGTCGTGCAATCTTAATAGTCATCTTTTTAAGCCAGTCCGGACACTAGTGTACACTTGTGGTTTGAGAAAATTACAGCACAAAAAAAAAAAAACTAATAAAATAAATGAACAAGGTCGAACACGCCTGGAGAGTTACGAAGAATGTCTTTATATATATATATATATATATATATATATATATATATATATAAAGGACGAAGTATTTCTTTTCACAGGAGCAGACAATACAGTTTTCGAAATTTATATACAGCTGTCGAAAATAATACACAATCGCCGAAAATGCTGGTTACTACAACGGAGAGAGAAAGTTCGCTAAAAGCATCATAGCTCCCATTCCTTAAATAAAATGTCCTGTTTAATTTTCGTTAGCGTTGAAGTAAACAGAATTTTCGATTTTCCCGTGATTAAAAAAAAAAAACAATAACGTTCTTTCGGGATTCATGTCGATGGCGCATTATTCCAAATTAACACCTTGAGTTAATTTTTGGCAGGCTTCATTCGAAATTAATTCTTTAGCCATAAGTTCTATGGTGGGCGACTAGCCGAGGGTCATGACTCCCCGGTTGGGAACCTTTTCCCAAGTCGTTACATTTCGACTGATAGCAACTCCAACTCCAACTCCAACAAACTGCAACTGCAACTCTCCAAAACTGACGCCAACTCAAATTTTATCGCCGAGTCCGGATTTTTATAAACAGTTTCGATCCTCTCTGGGGATCCAGCCGCCCCTCGGCCTTCGGCCAATGAAATCGTTTTGGGCCACTCGATTTGTGGAAGGCTTTAGCTCGACGAATGAGATTTTGCCAAATCACATCGGATTTCGATTTCTTCCGAGTTCCCACAGATTCGTGTTTACGAGAAGGTCTGTCGGGGAACCTTGGCCTTGCGTAACCTCATCAAATAATTCTGACACTTGTTTTGTCTAAACATTTTCAGCTTAGCGAACTGTCCGTTTCAAACATGAAAGAAGAAAAATTTATATCGCTTTCCTTCTTCTTTTCCAGAAATAGGTAATTTTTATATTCCCCGGATTTTAGAAGTACATGATAGTCACAATAGTATATTTTTCTATTCCTCATATCTTACAAGCATTTGATAGTATTAAAAGTATTTTTTCCTAAGCTCACATCGCGTATTGCAATAAAGCATTAATAATATTGCTAACATAAATTTCTCTCTCTGTTGTTTTAAACCAACCACGGGAAAGTATCCCCGCGGGAAAAAGAAAAGTATCCCTGCAGGAGATAGTGTCTTCCTACCTCTTTCTGTCATTTTAAGCATTAAAATGACACCAAAAAAAAAAAAAAAATCTGAGACACTATCTCAACATAACTTTTCAAGATCCTCTCTTTCTTTTTTTTTTCATACGGAAAAAGTTTTTACCAAAATAAATGTCTCTTCAGTTGGAAAAGTTCATTTTTCGCCTTTGGTTCATTCTTCATCTTTGATTCATTTGCGTTGTCTCCAACCTAACCATGCAATTTCAATAACACATTTTATTACCAAACCATGCAAATTTAACAAAAAATCATGTATGAAAAATTTTCTACAGGTAACTGGAAAAACTTCCTTTTTTTTTCATTCTTGGTCCTGTTTGAATTTTATTCAAAGCTAAACATGCAATTTCAATAAAATCTTTATTCAAAAGTCTCTGCAGACAACTGGAAAAAGTTTTCTTTTTTTTTTTTCATTTTCGGTCCTGTCTTAATTTTATTGAAAGCTAAATATGCAATTAAAAAGTTCCACTAAAAAAAAGTCTTTAGAAAACGTTCCTTCTGTCAACCTGAAAAAGAACAAAAAGAATATGGTGTGTGTGTGTGTGTGTGTGTGTGTGTGTGTGTGTGTGTGTGTGTGTGTGTGTGTGTGAATAGATGTATCTTTTTCTGTTCTTTTTTTTCATGATTTGTCCTTCTTGGACACTGTCCTACTCCGCTCCGCTGGGGTTGGTTCCTCAGGAATATAGACACCACATGGTAACTCCCCCCTTTTTTTCATTGTAACCAGCCAAAATTCTCAAAAATCGATTCCCGCTCAACATTTTCCTATTGCTGCTACTAACACGGTACTGAATATTAAAATACCGAACACGGCTAAATAGTCCATTAAAATATTCCCTTACCATCCACCCAGATCATGCCTTAACGTAATTTTGGGTATTTTATTTGCTATCGGATTCCATATCTATCGCCCGGTTCACACTCCACCCACGTCTATTGAACAGGTTAAGAGGCTCATCCCTTGTTCCCTGTTTAGGATGTGGTGTCCGGCTTTCTCTTTTCCAATCTTTTCACTATTACTTAGCCCGCTGCACATCAGTGGCGTTACCGCCTTGCTCGGGGTGATACGATTAAAAAAAAAAAAAAGAAATTATCGTATTCCATATCTCTACATAACCATCTAAATTCCTGTTATCCCAGTTATTAAAATACGTAACACTGCCGACCGATGTATTAGAATATTTCATTATCATCCACCCAGTCAGTCAGTTAAGTGCCATACGTGATACACGCTTGGGTGATCATGTCTCCAAAGAGACATGACTGACTGGGCAGAAGATTATCCCGCAGTAGGTTGCCATTGCTTTCTGCGGTGGACTGGTTGCTGACCAAGGCTATAGAACCCAATTTGTCCTGCTATTTAACCCATAACTGGAAGGAACAGACGGATTAATACCTTTCCCAAGGGTATTTGTGCGTAAGTGAATACAATGGATTCAACTAGAATTCGAACTCGGCTCCCCGACTTCTCGTTCCGAGCCGATATCTACTGTACCACAACGCACATCCCATCCACCGAGATCATGCCTTAAAATAATTTTGGGTATGCTATCGGATTCCACAATTCTGTATAATTATCCCAGTTGATTTCTCATTTAATTATTCTCTCGAATTATCTTTTCAACTTTTAGCTTTTTTTTTTCTTTTCTCAATAATCACTAACAGTAGGGTGGTTGTTTTAGACAAGCGCACACCGGCCTTTGACCCGGGGCTTCACCTCACCAGGATATGACTTTTCATCACGCAGGTCCTATTTAACCAGGCCCACCTAGTTTCTTTAGCTATTCTGCCATCGGGTCTACCGCAACGGATTGCCGTCCCATCCCATTTTCTCTTTTTTTTTTCATTGTTTCCCCTAATATTATTTCTCAATCATTGGCATCCTCAGCCAGTATTTTCCAGTGATTGTCTCTCATTTCAGCCCATAGTGAATTTCGTAGATGTTTCTCGCACCTTTCTACTGGCAGTCACTTCGCCATTCCTTACTTTATATCTAATTTAGCAGCTACATCACGTCCGATCCCCACATCACAAATAAAGATCTACACCTTTTAGGCCCTATCTCTCCTATACTGTCCATCCAAACATAGGGGCTGGTGGCAGTAGACCCCCCACCCACTATTGTTTATACGTGGACCCCAGCCAAAATGTGTCTTACCTGGTGATGTTTTCTTCCACGAACTCTGCCAGTCTAACACTCCTCCCCCAGTGCTCGGCACACCTGGTTCCCCCCCCCCCCCCCCACAGATTCCCGTGTTCTCTATCGTCTATCTTCGACCCTGCCATTCCCTGTTCCTCCCCTAAATCAGACATTGAAACAATAATCAATAAGAAACGAGAAGGAAATCGACGCCCGAGAATCTGGCAAGCTATCAAAACCATAGGGAGAGCCAAAATGTGTCTTACCTGGTGATGTTTTCTTCCACGAACTCTGCCAGGGTCCTCGATTCGCTCGGTGGTTGTTAAGGGACGAGAGTTTTCGACTTGTTCGGTGGTAACTCAGGGTTGATCCTTGGTCACAGCAACCAAATGTGACACGTCGTTTGCCCGGCCGGCAACTCTCAGGTCAGATCCTGGTCGAGACGGCACCGGATGTGATGCCTCAGGCCGGGCTGTGACGCTCGTTCTCGCTGATGGTCGTGACGATCCCAGTTGTGACACTGCCACCCGGTTGTTCGGTTGATTTGGTCGCTGTTGCTGGTCGTGACGATCTCTTCCAATGTTGTCGCCACAAAAGCTGGATTAGACGTCTTTTGCAACAACGGGCCACTGTGCCACGTTTTGATTAGATCCCTGAGGTCACGTCGTGCAATCTTAATAGTCGTCTTTTTGAGCCAGTTCGGACACTGGTGTACACTTGTGGTTTGAGAAAAAAAAAAAAAAAAATGACGGCACCCCCAAAAGTTAATAAAATAAATGAACAAGGTCGAACACGCCTGGAGAGTTACGAAGAATGTCTTTATATATATATATATATATATATATATATATATATATATATATATAAAACGATGTTTTTCTTTTCCCAAGAATACAGTTGTCGAAAATAATATATAATCGTCGAAAATGCCGGTTACAACCGAGAGGGAGAAAGTTCGCTGAAAGCATCATAGCTTCCAATCCTTAAATAAAATGTCTTGTTTAATTTTCTTTAGCGTTGAAGTAAACAGATCTCTTCACATTTTCACTAAAGTCTTTTCACGTGTTTATTAAATTTTCATTAAAGTCTTTTCACCTATTCTCTATAATTAGGGTTGTCAGTTTCCTATGTAGCTTCTAAAACAGCAAAGTTCTTTCGGGTCTTCATCGAAGTTCAACGGAGTTTGCCGAAATTGAGCGAACGAAGAATCAGAATTTTCGATTTTCCCGTGATTAAAAAAAATAACAATAACGTTCTTTCGGGATTCATGTCGATGGCGCATTATTCCAAATTAACACCTTGAGTTAATTTTCGGCAGGCTTCATTCGAAATTAACTCTTTAGCCATAAGTTCTATGGTGGGCGACTAGCCGAGGGTCATGACTCCCCGGTTGGGAACCCTTTTCCCAAGTCGTTACATTTCGACTGATAGCAACTCCAACTCCAACTAACTGCAACTGCAACTCTCCGAGAACTAACGCCAACTCAAATTTTATCGCAGAGTCCGCCTTTTTATAAACAGTTTCGATCCTCTCTGGGGATCCAGCCGCCCCTCGGCCCTCGGCCAATGAAATCGTTTTGGGCCACTCGATTTGTGGAAGGCTTTAGCTCGAAGAATGAGATTTTGCCAAATCACATCGGATTTCGATTTCTTCCGAGTTCCCCACAGATTCGTGTTTACGAGAAGGTCTGTCGGGGAACCTTGGCCTTGCGTAACCTCATCAAATAATTCTGACACTTGTTTTGTCTAAACGTTTTCAGCTTAGCGGAACTGTCCGTTTCAAACATGAAAGAAGAAAAAATTATATCGCTTTCCTTCTTCTTTTCCAGAAATAAGTAATTTTTATATTCCCCGGTTTTTAGAAGTACATGATAGTCACAATAGTTGATTTTTCTATTCCTCATATCTTACAAGCATTTGATAGTATTAAAATTATTATTTTTTCCTAAGCTCACATAGCATATTTCAATAAAGCATTAATAATATTACTAATATTAATTTCTCTCTCCGTTTATTTAAACCAACCAAGGGAAAGTATCCCCGCGGGAGAAGGGAAAGTATCCCTGCGGAAGATAGTGTCACAAAAGAAATATTTCCCCTTGAATATAGCACTTCTGACAGTGGCCAGAAGAGCCTCAAATAAAACCATGACCATATGCACAGTCTACATTCCTCCTAATTATTCTATAAATGGAAATGAATCGGATAAACTACTGAGGCAGCTCCTAAAATCGTTTATTTTAATGGAAGATTTTAATAGCCATGACGTCATATAGGGTTGCAAAATTACTGACCAGAAGGTGAGATTAATGAAAGTTTTTATCAATAGAAGCAATATATGTCTATACAATGACAAGTCATATACTCATCTCCATCCATCAAGCGGTACATATACAAAAATAGATCTAACCTTAACTGATCCTGCAATATACCTAGACTACAGTTGGAAAGTATATCATGATACATGTGGTAGTAATCACTTCTCAGTTGTGCTGGAAAACTCTGGATTTTACGAGATGAAAGAATATCATTTTGGAAACTTAAGAAATCCAACGGGAAGGAATTTAAAATCTTACAATTTCAGCTCTCATACTATCACTCAAAGTGATACAAATCAGAAAATTGTTTTAACACGGAAAATATTATTCTTTCTTTAGAAATATAAATACACTTTCTTCTGCAACATTTCGCAACCCCCGTTCTGTCATCCACCTGCCAGCCAGTCAAATATGTTACACGCTGTTTTCCTCTGTCTCTTTTTCCCTCTATCTGTCCTGTTAGTATCAGGTTCTCCAAGCCCTCCTTCCTCATTGCATGTGCCAAGAACTTTAGTTGTCTCTTCCTAATGCTCAATATCAATTTACTTTTCGTTTCCATCGTTTCCAAAACTTCATCATTGCTTACATAATTAATCCATGTTATCCGCAGCATCCTTCTGTAGAACCACATTTCAGTTGTTTCAAGGTTTTCCTTCATCTTCGATGAGATTGTCCAGCATTCACTGCCGTATTGAAAAACTGACATCACATAACAATCTAGTACTCACTACTTTGTTTCTAGTGAGATAAGATGTAAATATTCTGAAAACAACAAATATTTAAGCATCTAAACTTATTTCTAAATGGAACTTTGTCTGTGTGTGTGTGTCTCTGTGTGTCCGTTACCTATAGACTCCGAAACGACTGAACCGATTTTCTTGAAAATTTACACAGTTGTACTATAAGCGTCTGCGAGTGTTCTTAGCTAGTTTTTGTGCCGAGGTACCTCCGATAAATATCGAAAATCAATAATCGAAAAAATCGGGTTATAGAAGGAGGTCCGATTTTAATCAAATTTGATACACTCATAGACAAAGACATAAGAAACGATATTCAGAAGTTTCAAGGTTGCAGTTCTTACAATAGTGCAGAAAATTTGATATCGATATCAGGAAATCAAAATTTGACTTACATCCTTTCATTTTTCTTTCAGTCTACGGTTTCGCTTTAACTGGAAACAACTATTGCTATTTAGTCTTTCGTGCCAATGCCCAAAGAGTCTGAGCTCCAGGACCATGGATTAGTTTTAAAGCTTTCATTACACCCGAGCAACGCCGGGCTATACTGCTAATCTCATATTATCTTTTTGTACGTCTATTTGTATGAAGAAAAATGTTACTTTCAAAAATAAAAATAAAAATAAAAATAAAAAACTTAGAGGTGCCTCATTCGAATTCCAGTTGAAATCGTTGCATTCACAAACGCGCAAATACCCTTAGGAAGGTTATGAGTTAAACAGCGGGAGAAATGGGGTTCTATATTCTTGGTTGTCTAACGCAGAAAATAATGGCAACCTACTGCGGTAAAATTTTCTCCCCGGGCAGTTATGTCTCATTCTAGATATGATCGCCGAAGCGTGTATTATGTATGGTACTTAACTGACTGTCTAAATTTAAAGGAAACTCCTACACAAAACTGAATTAAATGATATTTGAAAAAAAAGCCAATAATGAAATGGGTGTGTTGGTTTTGTTTCTAAGCAACTGATTCCATTTGTAAGTACTTGTTTTTTTTATAGTTTGCAGAGTGATCATTAATATTCAAATAGTTTTTTTCAGACGAGATAACATTTTGTTTCAGATATAAATCTCGTAAGGGAAAACCAACAAATATTCGCTGAATTTTTACCAGTTTTTATCAGTTTTCAGTTGTCTATATTCTTTTGAATTTTGTAATTATGAACAAAATCATTATTGTCAACAATTACAACATTAACCTTAATTTGAATTCGCTGAAAAGTGTAAACCATAAATTTCACATTAGGATCGATCGACTCCTGAGTGTGAGTTCTCATTTGATGAACAATTTTTGAATTGTGAAAGGACTCTTTCATATACACATAACAGCAAAACAACGTTTTCAGTCTTAATTTTAGAATTGTCAGGAACAGTAAACATGTTGTGTAGTGTGTCTCCTAAGCTATATTAATATGAGTAATATTTTTTCATTGATTTTCATTCAAAGTGTTTTCAATGTATGTTTTCATATTTTTGTTGTATGAGAAATCTCTTCTTCACAGTATCTCTCCAGTGTCCTATTATGTATTTTAAGAAAAACAATTTCACATACATTACAATGATACAGTGTGTCATCTTATCTCACATTTCAGTGAAATCCTTGACAGTTTTAAAGTGTTTTTCTCAGATGACACACTGTATCATTGAAATATATGTGAAATTGTTTTTCTTAAAACAGATAACAGGACACTGGAGAGATACTGTGAAGTTTATAGAAGAGATTTCTCATATGTTTATGAATAAAATTCAGTAACTATCCATATTGTCTTTCATTTCAATTTAATTTTGGTTGTGTTTGATATGGTGAGTCTATTATCCAGAGTTTTGTTCGTAGTTTTATTTGTTTTAGAAAATCTGAAAAAAAAAAGTTCCACTGTCATAGTATAGAATTGATGTATGAATAGGTAATGAATATGTATACACTTTGGTTCCCCTCACTGGTATGTGATTGGCTGGTCTCCGCCATAAATACAGACGAAGGTAAGGAGGCCCAGAGAGTGAGTGAGAGAGATCTAGAGATCTTCCACCAGAGGTCTATTGGTCTACTATTGACTACGCCTACGCCTACGCCTACGTCTCAGGATACTGGATACTACCCGGTTACATTTGCCTAAACCACTTCACTACCTCGTATTGATATATATTCCTTTCGGGGACATATCAAGAATTATATATAAGTAGATAGATTTACAAATAGAAAAATTGACGAACACTTCCAAACAACTAAATCAAGAAACAAATTTAATCTAAAAGGTTTTTGCTTTGCTTTGCTTTAAAATAACCAACTGTATGATTGTTGATAGGCTAAAATAGTTATGTAATAGCAAATTGAGTTTGTGGTGCTGCTTTTCTGTAGGTAGAAAAACTCTTTTAAGCTGGAGCAGCTTATTGAATGAGTGGATATTTCTTTTATTTTCTTGTTTTAAGAAAATTTTTGTAGTAGTGTTCAACGCACCCACTAGAGGAGAATAGACTCTGCCATACTCGTTATTTAACTAACGCCTTTCTAACATCTTTTAACACAAATAAAACTACACCATATCACCCAACTGGTAATGCACACATTGAATAATTTAATGGCACTATATGGAAGATGATTCAGTTTGCCATTAGATGAGAAAACTTAATTGAAAAAAACAAAAAAAAAACAACTTATTTCAGAGACCATACTGCTGAGGAATGTGGTAATGAAGCTATGTGTAATGCCTTCATTTCTGGCTTATTTCACATTCCATATGACAGCGACTATTAGAAAATAAGACCTTAAATTTACATATAGCTTACATGCAAGCTTCTGCTCTGGATTTAGCACAACAAAATAATAAGTCGTATACTACTCCAGAAGCTCAAATGGCAGCATTAGTCAAACCGAAAAAACCAGCAATATCCGTGGCTTACCAAGTCAAACGTAAATGCTTTTTTGCGGGTTTCCCTATCATGTACGGGATCGTTGCCCCACTTGTAAGGCTACTTGTAAAAAAACTTGTACATGTTGGTTCAAACCTTTGTTAGCAACAATGGTAGATCCTCATATATTGACCACATTTGCTCACGTACCACGAGAACTCTACCCCATTTCAATGCATGTAAAGGTTAACAAAAGTAAAGAATGTGCTCTCATTGATTCCTGTAGTATTGATATCAATATCAGCAACAAAGTACCGCAGTAATTAAAACTGGATATTCACCCCCCCCCCGTCTAGTAAAAAGACTACCATGGCCCAGAAAACTTTAAACACTAACTCAAAGCCATATGTAGTCGTAAATCTACTTCTTTCCCTTAGCGGCCTGTCATTTTGTTACCCTCTGGGTGTCCTGAAAGATTAATGTTCTGACATGATACTTGGCCAGGATTTTCTACACTAGCATCAGAAAATAACATTTAAATACGGTGGGCCATTGCCTGAATTAACTGTGAACAGTATTCTTCAATTTTGCGCATTAAACGCAGCGGATATAGAAGGACCTTCACTATTTCCTAATTTATGACCAAACTGTAAATCTATTGCTGTCAAGTCGAGGCACTTTATCAAGGAGGATCAATCCTTCATAGACCAAACTATCACCTGGTTCACACTCCACCCTTGTCTATTGAACAGGTGAAGAGGCTCATCCCTTTTTCCCTGTTTAGGATGTGGTTTCCGGCTTTCTCTTTTCCAATCTTGTCACTCTTACGTAGCCCCCTGCGCGTCGGTGGCATTACCGCCTTGCTCGGGGTGATATGATTAACAAAAATAAATGAATAAAATAACGAAGTTCAGAAACTGCTTTTTGGAAGAAAGCGTTTCTCCATGGCAAGCTCTACTAGTAGCGGTAAAGGACCCAGTCAGTTAGTTAAGTGCCATACGTGATACACGCTTTAGGCGATCATGTCTCTTTCGAGACATGACAGACTGGGCAGAAGATTATCCCGCAGAAGGTTGCCATTCGTTTCTACGTTAGACTGGCTATAGAACCCAAACTGTCCTGTTATTTAACCGATAACTGGCGGGAAGAGACGGATTAATATCTTTCCCAAGAGTATTTGCGCGTAGGTAAATACAAGGAATTCAACTGCAATTAGAACTCGGTACCCCGATTTGTCGTTCCGAGTCGATGTCTACGGCATATATAGCGGTTACAGATCAGCCGAGTTCCAAAAATATTCTAGCGTTTTATTTCTGCATTGTGATCTAGGAAACTGACGCACGCAGTGAGCATTTCGATCAAACTTTTATCATTATGCTCCAGCTGCTGCGTACATTAATGTGCATTTTTAGTATTTTGTGGTGATATCGACCGAGCAAAAGCTTGGGACCGGATGTTTGCACTCTAACGACCAGAAAACAAATGACCAAAACTCGTCGGTGCACATCTGGCCTCTCGCAGATGTTCCGGTTGTAAACTAAATATTAATTAAATATTAAATTTCCAGTTCGCGGAATTAATTCTCTTTTCATCATTTTATTGCCATGAACATTTTAACATCCGTTCAAAGGATTACTTTAATTGTAAAAATTGATATGTGTATATATAAAATGTTATTTTTCAACTCGATTTGCTTTTCTTGATTTATAATCATTTTATGACTTATAGTGGGCTATCTACAACCAGGCCAAATTCCGTTAATCTGCAACAATATACAACTACGCTTCAAAAGAACGACCTCCCCACTATAGTTTCATTGCATCTTAAGAGTTCTAAATTAATAATACCCCACTCGATTTCACACATAGTTTTACGACAGGAATATCAAATATAAACCATCTGTACCAATTACTGAGCTGTCAATATTTTTTTTTCATTCACAATAGCTGAAGAAATGCATTAAAAATAATGTTTTTATTTCAGAATATGGTGGAATCTATTTTGATTATGACGAAATTGCACTGAGGAGTTTCGACTCGCTTCTCAATCACAGCGTCGTTCTGGGCCAAGAGACCGGCTACCAGTTAGGAAATGGTGTGATAGTTGCCAAGCCATCAGCGAAATTCATAAAGGCCTGGATGCATGCCTACCATAGTTACAATCCAAGTCAGTGGGCTTTTCACTCAACGATAGTCCCATTCAAACTTTCACAGTTGCTAACACATTTGGTGTTTATCGTACCAACATTCTTTAAACCAAACTATCTAGAGCCTGATGACTTATATAAAAGAACCATTAACTGGACAAATTTTTACGCTGTGCACTTGTACAGAAAAATAGAAATGAAAAATGATACATTAGAAAGCATTCGTTACAAAGATAGCACTTTCGCCTCAGTCGCTCGTTATGTTTATTACGGGGACAAAAAGTTACAGAAAAAAACGACGAACGGTTAAAAAAAATAAAGACCGCAAAGACTAATTCTAGTAAAAAGAATACAAAACATTGAAATGTCCTAAGATAAACATTTTGGGAAAATTTTATTTGTTTGAACATTATTTTTAATGGGTACTTAAATGATATTTGGGTGGATAGTCAATTTTTCTATAATTAAATAATATATATAATGTATCGAGTCAGCAGACAATTTTTTTTAAACCTATACTGTTAAATATAAGAGACAATGAATGTCTATTATGTTTAATCATGAGGCGTTCTAAACATCGTATTTTGGCTTTAAATCAAATTAAACCTGAAATTCAAACCAAATTACGTTTAGAACGGCTCATGATTAAACATAATAGACATTCATTGTCTCTTATATATATATATATATATAAATTAACGAAACTGGTTATAAACACTATAGGGGGATAAACTCTGCCATACTCGTTATTTAACTAACGCCTTTCTAACATCTTTTAACACAAATAAAACTACACCATATCACCCAGCTGGTAATGCACACATTGAATAATTTAATGGCACTATATGGAAGATGATTCAGTTTGCCATTAGATGAGAAAACTTAATTGAAAAAAAAAACAAAAAAAAAACAACTTATTTCAGAGACCATACTGCTGAGGAATGTGGTAATGAAGCTATGTGTAATGCCTTCATTTCTGGCTTATTTCACATTCCATATGACAGCGACTATTAGAAAATAAGACCTTAAATTTACATATAGCTTACATGCAAGCTTCTGCTCTGGATTTAGCACAACAAAATAATAAGTCGTATGCTACTCCAGAAGCTCAAATGGCAGCATTAGTCAAACCTAAAAAACCAGCAATATCCGTGGCTTACCAAGTCAAACGTAAATGCTTTTTTGTGGGTTTCCCTATCATGTACGGGATCGTTGCCCCACTTGTAAGGCTACTTGTAAAAACTTGTGCATGTTGGTTCAAACCTTTGTTAGCAACAATGGTAGATCCTCATATATTGACCACATTTGCTCACGTACCACGAGAACTCTACCCCATTTCAATGCATGTAAAGGTTAACAAAAGTAAAGAATGTGCTCTCATTGATTCCTGTAGTATTGATAGCAATATCAGCAACAGAGTACCGCAGTAATTAAAACTGGAAATTCACCCCCCCCGTCTTGTAAAAAGACTACTATGGCCCAGAAAACTTTAAACACTAACTCAAAGCGATATGTAGTCGTAAATCTACTTCTTTCCCTTAGCGGCCTGTCATTTTGTTACCCTCTGGGTGTCCTGAAAGATTAGTGTTCTGACATGATACTTGGCCAGGATTTTCTACATTAGCATCAGGAAAATAACATTTAAATACCTGAATTAACTGAACAGTATTCTTCAATTTTGCGCATTAAACGCAGCGGATATAGAAGGACCTTCACTATTTCCTAATTTATAACCAAACTGTAAACCTATTGCTGTCAAGTCGAGGTACTTTAACAAGAAGGATCAATCCTTCATAAATAACGAAGTTCAGAAACTGTTTTTTGGAAGAAAGCGTTTCTCCATAGCAAGCTCGGCTAGTAGCGGTAAAGAACCCCAGCCAATTAGTTAAGCGCCATACGTGATACACGCTTTAGGCGATCATGTCTCTTTCGAGACATGACTGACTGGGTAGAAGATTATCCCGCAGTAGGTTGCTATTGCTTTTTGCGCTAGACTGGTTGCCAGCCGAGGTTACAGAACCAAATCTGTCCTATTATTTAATCCATAACTGGAGGGAAGAGACGAATTAATACTTTTGTCAATGGTATTTGAGTAAGTGAATGGAAGGAATTCAACTGGAATTCGAATTTGTCGTTCCGAGTCAATATCCACTGCACCACAACGCACATTCACCAGCATAAAAAAGAATGATTGTTGATTACTCCTAAACAAAAAAAGCTTCCATATAGAATTGGACGCTTACCTACTACCAAGAATTGATAAAATGATCAACAACCTTGCTAAAAACAATGTTTTTCTTCATTTGATCTCAAAAGTACTTTCCACCAGGTGTTGCTTAAAAGATCAGATAGAAAATATACTGCTTCTCAGGTGAATGGTTGTTTCTTTCAATTCTGTAGAATTCCGTTTGGAGTCAAAAATGGAGCTGCTTCTTTCCAGAGAACTAAGGACAAACTCGTGGAGAAAGAAAAACATGTGGTACTTTCCCTTATACTGGAGACATTACTATTGCAGGGTGCACACAGACAGAACACTATTAAAATGTGAAAAGATTCCTCGAGACGAAGGCTAAGATTACACTCAACAAATTGAAGTCACTAACTTCAGTTTGGTCCATCAATATTTTCGGATACTATATCAGCAGTGGAATTATTAATCCCGATTCAGATTGATTACGTCCCTTAAAACATTTACCCCACTCCAGAAAATTCAAAGTCAGTCAAAAAAGCACTGAGCATGTTTGCGTATTACGTAAAATGGATACATAACTTTTCTGAAAAAAATTAACTGCTAATAGAAAATACACCTCCTTGCTTCAGGTGAAATGATTAAAAATAAAGTAAAGAAAGACAAAAAATTAGGATTTTATTTGTAATTTGCATCACTGAGATTTGATGTTCTCTGGTGTAATTATTTGACATTAAAAATAAATCTGACATTATTTGACTTTCTCTGGTGTCATTATTTGCAAGTTTGACAACAATAATTAAATGAGATTTTCTTTAGATTTTCAGTCAATTGTAGAAAATCACAGATGCCTTGTGTAGACTAGAAAATGAAAAGTTTAATAAGTTATGAAAGCATAAAATATTTGAGCAATTATGCTTAAGGAGGTTTTTGAGACTATCTTGAGAAAAATCCTGAATGTCAAAAATGAAAGTTGAAAGATTTAGCTATTTTTATTTATTTTTAAATGTGAAAAAACATTACAATCTAATTGTCAGAAGAAATTTTGCAATAATAATCAAAGAAATTAAAGAAATTTTGCAATAATAATCAAAGAAATCAAAGAAACCGTTTAATGTCATCTTTTTTGGTTAAAAGAATCTTGAATGAACCATTAACAATCAACATTTATATGTTAAATTTAAAATACAAAAGAGAATTTAAGGAACGATAAATGAGAAACTTAGCCACGACACATGGCAGATCATTTTAAGTTAAAATGTTTTGAGAAAGACTTGAAAAACTTTAAAGTGCCTCCAAGGATTCACTAAAAAATGAACATACCATAATGAAAAATACTCCAAACTTAAAGTTTAATCATCAAAATCTTTGTTATTATTAAAAGAAAAAAAAAACAAAGGATTTTCTGATTATTAAATTATAGTTGTTAATCCATTTTAGAAAGTTCAAAATTTTGGTTAAAGATTTTGTTTTTCTAGCATTATCAGAGGGGAGGAAAGGGGGAGATAATTATCAGGGGGAGGAAAGGGGGAGATAATAAAAAATTAACATGAAACAATTAATATAAAAAATAACACAATTAATATAAAAAATATATATAACACAATTAATATAAAAAAATTTAGAGCTTTTTTGTTGTGAAAACAGTGTTCAATTTTTTGCAAAAACCAAATAATTATTGGATTTAATTAAACTTTCAGAACTTATTTACAAATAAATGAAATTATTTTAGAAATTTTTAGATAGAGAATAAAATTTAAAGCTTCATTATTAATCAAAAAAGATTTATTTATTAAGACAATATCGACCTTAATATATATTTGTTGTATCCCGGGAGGGGATAAACAGAGAAAGAATAGTGCAAGAAATAACTCTTAACACTGGATATATAAATAGAGATTTATTATACCTCAGTACAATAAACCAAATACAAGTACACCAACAAACAGTTAACACGAATAACAATTAACAAGGCAATGTTACTTAATTGACATTATTCGGACTATTGTCCTCATCTTTGTTGCTGTTTGTACAACGCTTCAGCCGTTGTACAATCCGCTTCTTCAGGTGCTAGGGATTTCGAACCGAACCCTTTATTACGATCACTTGTGAGAAATCTCATTGGTAGTCGAGTTATCTTCCTCTAACCCGACTCTTAGCTACTTGTTCCCCACTGCTATAGCCTGGTATTGAATTCACAACGTTTTGGGTCAAGTCAGTGGAACTAACCAACTATATCCACTGGGCCGCATGTTCTTAGCAACAACTGAATGTCTGGGAAATAGAAGCCTAATGTTCAGTAAACATTGGATATATGCAACTAAGCGCTTATAACTACCATATCAAAAGTCTAAAATATAAGAAAAACACATGTACAGATTTACTGACACGAATTCCGATTTAAACAAAAACAAGAATCGTTGAGATAGACGAGAATGAAATAGACGATTACGCTTATCAAATTAATGTCATAACAAATCAAATAATTGACCAGAAAGCAGACAAAGACATTCTAGTTTTGGGACGAATTGATATGTGTCACATGAAATGAGAGGTTGTAGATTAAGATAGCACGTGTCGAAAGGATTATAGGTTTTAGTGTTGGATTGTGTGACGAAAAGATTAAACTTTGACAAAACCGTCGATCAGATCAGTCCAAAGAGACATGACTGACTGGAAGAAGATATTCCCACAGTAGACTGCCATTAATTTCTAGAGTAGACTGGTTGCCAACCAAAGCTATAGAACTCAATCTGTCCTATTATTTGATCCATAGCTGGAGGGAAGACACAAGGGTATTGGCGCGTAAGTGAATACAACGAATTCAACTGGAATTCGAACTCGACTCTCTCAGTTCTCGTTTTGAGGCGATCTCCCCTGCACCACTGCGCATATCTCATTACTCTGCTTAAACCAATATTAAATTCTCTTGTCGGAGAGCAAACATCAAACTGATATATACCTCTTGTTCTGAACCTTGAAAACCAGGTGCCGCATTCTGATATTCCAATTCCTTTCAGTCAATTAAGTGCCATACGTGATACACGCTTTGGACGATCATGTCTTGAAAGAGACATGACTGACTGGGCAGAAGATTATCCCGCAGTAGGTTCCCATTGCTTTCTGCGGAAAACTGATTGCCAACCAAGGCTATAGAACCCAATCTGAACAAATTATTTGACCTATAGCTAAAGGGGGAAGAGATGTATTATATTATTAAGTAGTAATTAGTGGGGGATCAGTTTATTACAATAAAAACCGATCACCCACTTTATGATCAGTAAAATCCTTAATGAATCCAACTATTATATTCAATCAGTCAGTTAAGTGCCATACGTGATACACGCTTGGGCGATCATGTCTCGAAAGAGACATGACTGACTGAGCAGAAGATTATCCCGCAATAGGTTGCCATTGCATTCTGCGGTAGACTGTTTGCCAACCAAGTCTATAGAACCCAATCTGTCCTGTTATTTAACCCATAACTGGAAGGCAGAGAGGGATAAATACATTTCCGAAGGGTATTTGCGCATAAGTGAATGCAAGGAATTCAACTGGAATTCGAACTCGTCTCCCCGACCTCTCTTTCCAAGCCGATATCCATTGGACCACAACGCACATCATTTACCAATCTCTTATAAGGTCTTGAATCAATCACAATGGTTATCATCCATTTAGACCTGGTTGGATAACCACTTTTACTTGTCTTCTTTATCGTCGTTGCTATCGTTACCATCACGAGAAATATTAACTTTCTCTAACGAAGCAATCTGCAAAAACTACAAAGAAATCACTGAAACAAGTCCAAAATCGATGTGCACGTAACAACGAGACGTCTCTTGATTATAAGCAAGCCCCTAAACTGTTCAGAAACCGTCTCTTTATTCGCCTCTAATTACGAGGTCCTTTTTTTTTTTTCAAGCAGTCTGTTTTCATTAAAATCATTTCCTTGGTCTTTTTTCTTTTGCCAAAAAAGCTTATCGTTAAGGTAGCTACCCCAACTCATTCTCTAAAAAAACAGCATAGCATGATGTTAAAAGGCCCCAAACTTAATAAAAGCAAAGTTTTATCGTCAAAATGTTTATGTTATTATTAAGGAGAAAGATCAAAATATTCTTTAATTATTTTTTAAAAATTCTAATTTCTTTCTAACAAGTTCAAAATTTTGGTTAAAATCTTGTTTATTTTTTTTTTCGTCAGCGATTAACGAGATTTTAACCTGAGTTTATTACAATGACAAACATAATATTACGAAGTTCTTTTTTCTTTCACCAGTTAAAAACATTATTTTGGAAATACCTTCTGATTTTAATGAAACTAAGTTATTCACAAATGAATGAAGCTATTTTTGAAATTATTAGTTTTAGAAAATCTTGGTTAAATTACATATATATATATATATATATATATATATATATATATATATATATATATATATATATATATTACATCTGTTACCCCACCACCAATTAATTTCATGATATTTCTAGAAATTCAATACTGCCCGCAAACTTTGTGTTATTAGTTAAATGCAGAACTCTTTGGGGAATGTAAATAATCTAATTTTGTTTTCAAAAAGTGGCTCTGTGTCCGAAAATCTGCTCTGATTAGTAAAATAAAAAATGCATTAAAAGTACCTCATTTTTAAGTTATAGTGGGTTGTCCGTTATAGTGAAGTGTATTTCTGTTGAAACAGATTAGTTTAATTTGGCCTTGTTAGTAGATAGCCCACTATAAGAGGGGTATAAAACAAGAAAATTCAAATTTTATATAGAAACAACAATTTTATATATATATATATATATATATATATATCTCAAGGTTTTTACAAATAAAAGTAATGTCTTTTGGTTGGTATAGGGTCGTTAAAAATGTTCATAGTAGTAATTGTTGAAAGTTAATATGCCTATTTGTGAGCGCTTGTTTC